>OY979708.1:11455189-11874670 GCA_963855925.1 Inga laurina
CAAGAAATTGGTATTTGTCTGAAGTGATTTTCAAAGTCTATCAGGATCTTCAAATCCTGCTTCATTGTGGAGTGAAGTTTAGATTTCAGTTGCTTCATAGATTATTTTCCTCTATTATTATCAATTAACAAACTAGCTCAATGTTTTAATTTATGCAGAAAAATGCTACAGTTGATGTTGAAAAGTCAATGACCAAGCGACCTGATTTGAAAGCATTATCCAAGGTGAATGGAAATTCGTCCGGCTTACTGTTTATATGATTTTGTTTATAAGCCTTCAGTGTTGTTTTCCATTTGAGTTTCTGGTTAGGTTTCCCCCCCTATTTTATTCAATTGCATGCAATATATATGTATTTTACTCTCTTCTCATCTTAATCATATCTCTTTCTCTTTATTAATTAATTAATTGACGCCCTGTGTCTTTCTAAATGTGTTGATTGTTTAATTATGCGTCCTTTCTCTTCTAACATGTTAACTGGCTATATTCTTCGCCAAAGGGAGCCATAATTATGAGAACTAAAGTTTGGAGGATTATCTAGTGATTGATATAGTTAATTATGTCGAAATCCTATAATTATGGGATTATTCTTTTTTAGTTAGTCCTGTATATCTCATGTGATTTAGCATCAAAGCCAAGTTATTTATTTCCCTTTTTCTGTTTTTTATTATGCATTTTTTCCATGTTTTTATATATGTTATTTGTTTTCTTTTGTTAATTAGTGTGCATTGTCAATTTTTTCCCCTTTTCTTAGATCCTTGGAGTTTGCTGCAGGGCAAATCTGTTGCCATTTGCTGCCCTTCGATTTTTTCTCTCACCGGGAATAAAATAAGAAATTTCAGAGTTGTTATTTTTTGAAATTCTTCATGGTATCTGAGCTTACCAAGTTTGAATGTGTTAGTGGTTAGCATGAGAAAATACACGTTGATGGTTAGCTTAGAGAAACCAAGACATCTACATCAAAAAAAGTGAGGTGAGGATGCCTAAAACCAAGACGCTCGCTGCAAGGTAAGGCGAGAAAGTAGAAGTTATAAAAGAAAAAAGACTTAACATCCAAGCAGCATGAGGAAAAAGACTTGCCCCTTCTTGCTAAAAAGTGATGAAAACCTACACTTAGCATCAAAATGCTACAGAGTGGATTGTCAACCCTTTTTTCCCCTTTATTCATATTTTTGGATTTTGGTGCCTTAATGGTAGCATTGTGTTGGAAATCAGCTTGTGATTGTGTTTCATGATTTCAGCCCATCATATCCCTGATTCTGATTCTAGTATACAAAGTTTAGGAAAGATTATGATTTCTGTAATAATGTCTCCTTATGTCTCATTATTGCACATTATAAACTAGCGATATGATTCCTCTATTTCTGGCCTATAAAACACACTGTAATCGTTGGTATGGAATATATGAGAGAATTATATGCTTACACTTCCAATATGGTATCAGAGTGTGAGTGTGAGTGAGAGCCCTGGCTGGTCACTCACTGCCAGCGGCATAACAGAGAGAGGGCGATGACAGAAACACAGAGAAAGGGACATTGGAAATCGGAAACTGGAAACCGGTGGAGGACGGCGAGCGAGACTACACCGACGACACAGGGAGGACCGGAGACCGCCGATTGGCGGAACCCAGAAGCACAATGGCATTCAGAGACGCGCCACCACAAAAGCTGCGTATAGCGCCCATGCGTCGTCGCTACAATGACTTTTCGGCAAGCCATTTTTTCTTCCAGAACTATGAACCCCTCAAAATTTCCTCCTCTTTTCGGCTCTATCCTTGGAAATTCATCTATAACTAGACTTCATCCCGTTGCACTCATGTCCGGTACTAATTCCACAACCTCTTCATCCAACAACTCATCTTCTCCCACAATTCCCTCCACTACCAATAGCACCTTAATGGCCTTAGAATTTCTAGAACCTTAAAGTATGGTCATTAACCATAGGTTTAATGGAAGAAATTACCTCCAATGGTCCCAAAGCGTGCTAAGGTATATCTGTGGAAAACGAAAGGAGAAATACATCAATGGGGCAGTACTACAGCCAGCCCTAGCTGACCCAACCTTTGATACGTGGTTTGCTGAAAACAACCAAGTCATGACTTGGCTTTGTAACTTTATGACTGTTGATATCAGTGAAGGTTATCTCCTGGCAAATACTGCAAAAGAGATTTGGGATGCAGTCAGAAGAACTTATTCCTCTCTTGATAACACCGCTGCCTTGATTCATTTGAAGCGCCAACTTCGAGATTTAAGACAAGGTACCCTGATAGTTACTGATTACTATAATGCATTGATAAAACTTTGGCAACAACAGGACTTGTTTGAAGTGCACCCTTGGAAAAGTGTGGAGGATGCTCAGTTATACAAGAAGATAGTAGAAGAAGGGAGAGTTTATGATTTTCTTCTCGGACTCAATGATTCGTTTGAGGAAATACGGGGTAGAATAATGGGAATCAAACCTCTACCACACCTCTTTGATGTTGTCAATCATGTGCAGTTTGAAGAAAGTCGGAAACTCTTGCACCGAAGCAGCCCAAGTCTTGTTGAGAGTTCAACACTTGCAGTACGAGGGCCACAGGAGGAACGGAAAAACAAATGGTGCAATTATTGTAAGAAGAAGGGTCACATCAAGGAGGAATGTTGGAAACTACAAGGCAAACCATCCACTAGCAAACCACAGGGTCACCTCGCCTCCATTGAACAGAAGGCTGAGGACACTACTTCATTAAGTCAAGATGAACTGCAGATGTTCCGTCGGATACTTGAAAAACAAAATAAGTTCAACTCTTTGCCAAGTGTTAATATTGTACAATCAGGTAATTCTATCATAGCCCTCAATACTATACGAACTAGCGACAATGCATGGATAGTTGATTCAGGAGCCATGGATCATATGATGGGTAATCGAATCTTATTTATAACTCTTAAACCGTGTCTGGAGGACCTTTGTGTCATAGTTGCTAATGGGGTATTTACTAAAGTTGAAGGCATTGGCACTGTTACACCATCCAATTCACTTAGCATTCACCATGTTCTTTTTGTCCCAGCGCTTGCTTGTAACTTAATATCTGTGAGCAAGTTAACGAAAGGACATATATGTAAAGTGATATTTGATGTTGATGTGTCTCTTTCAGGATTTATACCTGGGAAAGATGATTGGGACTTCTAAAAAGTGGGATGGACTTTTCTACTTGGAGAGATCAAAGATGGCGAATAAAGCGATATGGAATGCACAACATGCCCTAGTTAGCTCAAGTTCTTAAGACAAAGATGTACTTTTATGGCATTATCGTTCAAGACATCCTAGTTTTGATTATATGAGACACGTTTTTCCAAGTTTATTCAATAAAGATTCTGTTCCTTTTCATTGTGAAACTTGTCAATTGGCTAAACAAATCCGATCCTCCTATCCAAAACAATCCTACCGACCTACCGCTCTTTTCCAACTCATCCATAGTGACATTTTGGGCCCAGCCAGAACAACCACCCTGAAAAATGCAAAATGGTTTGTCACCTTCATTGATGATCATACTAGACTCACGTGGGTCTACTTGATGAAAGAAAAGTCCGAGGTGGCTCAAGTTTTCCAAAGCTTTCACAAGTTTGTCTAGACCCAATTTCAATCCTCTATCAAAGTCCTTCGAAGTGATAATGGTCGAGAATACCTCAGTCATACCTTTAAAGAATTCCTTGATCAGCAAGGAATTCACCATCAAACCTCTTGCACTTACACCCCTCAGCAAAATGGGGTTGCCGAACGAAAGAATCGTCATCTGTTGGAGGTAACCCGAACACTGCTGATGGAAAGAAATGTCCCTACGACCTTTTGGGGAAATGCAGTTCTAAATGCAGCCTACCTCATCAAACGAATGTCCTCCAAAGTCCTTAATTATGCCACTTTTGTCCAAACACTTCTTACCACCTTTCCCAATTGCCCTCTCATCAACCCCTTACTTCTAAAAGTGTTTGGGTGTGTTGTTTTTGTCTATGCCCCTGATGGAAGTAAGTTTGATGCCCGGTCTTAGAAATGCATATTCCTTGGCTACTACTTCACCCAAAAAGGGTACAAGTGTTACTGTCCGACTTCCAGGAAGTTGCATGTCTCCAAGGATACCGTGTTCTACAAGGAGGATGCTTACTATCCCAAATTAACCATTCAGGGGGAGTACTTAGATATTGAATAGCTAATTTCACATGAATCAACTTCTAAAGCCACTGATGCCCTACCTGTTAACCCAGAAATCACTGATACCTTACCTAACTTTCTTAATACCTTTTCACAAAACCCTGATGCCTTACCTTCTACACCTCCTAATACCAACCCTAATGACCCGGAAACACAGGTTGAGATCATGAGTGGGATGGATGCAGAAGATGAATCAGAGGGAGATTCCAGGCAACAATCTCAGGAAACAGATAGAAACGTCAATCCCACTCTAAGGAACGACCACGAAGCTGACTCGAGAATAGATCCTGAAGAGATAGGCTGGCTTATTGCACTAAGAAAAGGGGTAAGGTCTTGTACTCATCATCCAATCAACGGTTTGTTTTGTATGATAACCTGTCTGTCAAGATGCAGAGCTTTGTTGTAAACAGTGCACAGATTGAAATCTCTAACACCTTCCAACAAGCTATGGCTGACCCAAAGTGAAAACAGGTTGCGAAAGAGGAGCTAAAAGCATTTGAGGAAAGTAAAACGTGGGAAATCATATCCTGCCCTCCTGGAAAGAAACCTGTCGGGGGTAAGTGGATCTTTACCCCAAAGTTCAATCCTGATGGCAGCATCAACAAATATAAAGTAAGACTAGTTGCGAAAGGGTATACACATACCTATGGAGTAGATTACCAGGAGACCTTTGCCCCAGTAGCCAAATTCAACACAATCCACATATTGTTGTCAATAGCAGCTAACTTGGATTGGTCACTACATCAGTTAGACGTTGAGAACGCATTCCTGAATGGTGACTTGGAGGAAGAGGTCTATATGGAGGTTCCAGACGGAGTCTTAGCTCCAAACGGGTCAGTCTGCAAACTTAACAAGTCTCTGTATGGACTAAAACAATCCTCAAGGGCATGGTTTGGTAGCTTCAACAAAGCAATAAAGAAACTTGGGTACAGCCAGGGGCCAGCAGACGACACATTGTTTATCAAGCATGATGAGGGAAGAATCACTATCTTGATTGTCTACATGGATGATATAGTCATTACTGGAAATGATGAAAGTTCTATTGTTTAACTAAAGAGGGATTTGTCCACTAAATTCTAGGTTAAGGATCTCGGCTAAATGAGATACTTCTTGGATATGGAATTGGCAAGAACACAAAGGGGCATCAACGTATCACAGCGGAAGTATACTCTAAACTTGTTGCATGAGATAGGAATGTTAGGGGCACAACCTGAGGGAACACTGATGGAAGAAGGTTGTCATCTAGAAATCAAAGAAAATGATGTCCCGGTTGACTCTGAACAATATAGAAGACTTGTAGGAAAGCTGATATACCAGACCCACACATGCTCAGATATTAGCTATGCTGTCGGAATAGCAAGTCAATTCATGCATTAATCACAAGAAGAACACATGGTAGCTGTCTACAGAATCTTGAGTTATCTGAAATTCAATCCAAGAAGAGGAATCTTCTTCAAGAAGTGCACGACCAGAAACTTAGAGATCTACACCGACGCAGACCATGCAAAAGACAGAGAAACCAGAAGGTCAACAGGAGGATACTGTACATATGTGTGGGGGAAATCTAGTGACATGGAGAAGCAAGAGGCAAACTGTTGTGTCAAAGAGCAGTACAGAAGCAGAATTGAGAGCTGTGAATGACGGAACATGTGAAGGATTCTAGGTTATCCGGTTACTAAAGGAATTAGGAATTCCGTACGAGGGTCCCAGCAAGTTTGGTGTGACAACTAATCCAGCATTGAAATGACGAGAAACCCTGTTTATCATGATTGAATAAAGCATGTTGAGGTAGACAGGCACTTTATTAAAGAGAAAGTTGAAGTAGGCATTATGACATTGTCCTATATACGGTCTGAAGAACAGATTGCAGATGTAATGACCAAGCCACTGGGTAGATCTAAAATTTAAAGAGTTTCGGCGCAAGCTGGGAATGTTTGACATATACTCTCCAGCTTGAGGGGGAGTGGTGGAAATCAGCCCGTGATTGTATTCCATGATTTCAGCCCATCATATCCCTGATTATGATTCTAGTATACAAAGTTTAGGAAAGATTATGATTTCTGTAATAATGTCTCATTATTGCACATTATAGACCAGCAATATGATTCCTCTGTTTCTGGCCTATATAACACACTAATAGTTGATATGGAATATATGAGAAAGTATTATATGCTTACACCTCCAATACATTGTTTCAGGGATGATGCAGATTTGTTGCAATATGCTCCCTATCACCTATATAATTTAGTCTATCACCTTGAATAACATGAGAAATTTCAGAGTCGTTATTATATACAATTCTTCATGCATTAAAAAATGTTTTCTGGTATTATAATTTCTTACCCATTTAAAATTAAGTGGCTTTCATTGTGATACAAGATGGGTGCAGATTTCTCTTCCCTAACATTTTTTATTGGGGACATTTGGCAGATGTTGGAAAATAAGGAGATATTGTATCCTGAGAAAAGAATTGGTGATATTCCAGGTTGGTGGCTTCATCTTGCATTGCTTCTGCAGTTTATGTGTATTTGGGCTTATTAAACCGAGACATTTTCTATTCGTTCCTTCTCAACCTAGGAAGATTATATTTATATGTACAATTATATTTATAATGTTAAAAGAATTTTTCTATGTTCTCTGTACCCCATGTTAATCTGTATAAGTTTGCTCTTAATGATTGCAGGTATTAAGGTTGGACATCAATTCTATTCACGCGCTGAAATGGCTGCTGTTGGGTTTCATAGCCACTGGCTAAATGGCATAGATTACATGGGTCAAGCTTATTCCAAAGTGGTAATGCCATTGTCTTTACCGTTATCCTTTAATTGCACTATAATTTAAAATATATAAGATCTTAAATATGCCTGACGGTTGAATGACACAATTCCGAATTAAGTGCTCATCTAATTACATGTCTCTCTCTTTTCCCTCTTGAAAGTCACAGTACAGTCACTATAAATTTCCACTTGCTGTGGCCATTGTTTTGTCGGGTATGTATGAGGATGATGTTGATAATGCTGAGGACGTTGTATATACTGGTCAAGGTGGGCAGAATTTGACTGGTGATAAGCGTCAAATTGGGGATCAGAAGTTAGTGCGGGGTAATTTGGCTTTGAAGGTGCTTTCGTACTACATAGATCTTTTAATTCATTAGATGATAAATAACTTGCTTCTCTGTGCGATAGTTGTTTATCAATTTTGCTTTCCACATCACTAAAAGACAAAGATGCTGTGATTATGCTCATTGCTTCAATTTGTTTGCATAGAAAATTCATCACAGTAATTTACTTACGTAAAATTCTCTTTGAAAGTTCATCCTTGTACAAAAGTCTAAAATCTAATGTCCTAATATAAAAACATAAATTCAACGGGATTGATCAAAGGAGATTGAATTAGTCATTAATCTGCTTCCACATATATAGAGTATTGTTTTACACATAATTTCCTGTGTAATTCTGCTTTCTGTTACTGACCCTCCTGTGGTGTTACTATTGTGAATGCTTTCATTCCTTTTCTACCCAGTTTTCTTAAATATCTTTTAGCTGACACCATAGATTTGAAGACGACAAAAAACACCCTGCACTGGTGGCAGAGAATTTTTGAAATGGCTTGCCTTGGAGTTACTTGCATTTTTTTATTTGTAATGCAAAGCATAGCATCAAAAGCACAAAATAGAGAATGGAGGATGAATCGATTCTGTTTCTTATTCTTTTCACTGAGTACATATAAATGGGGAAGATGCAATATTCTTTATTGGAATCTCATCTAATCCTATAGTTGTAGCAATAGTTACGAGAGACACAAATCCTTCTGTTGGTTAGCGACCTGGGCCTTAGCTTATTAGGTTAATTAAATAATATCTGATCTAATCTAGGTTAATATCTTAGATATAGGTCAAGATTTCAGTTTTTAAAAGTTTGTTATTATTCTGCTTTTAGATCTAGTATTTCAGCCAGATACTAGGTTTTCCCTACTTGCGCATATTTTTTTATATATTCCTCTATGTACTCGACATATTATAAGGAATAATAGACTCTGAATTACTCATGGTATCATAGCTATGAGTTAAAATCCTATTCAATTCGGCGCACATAGTGCCTTCCAAAATGGCGCCGACACCACTGATTCACAGTCGCACTGGGATGCACAACCTGATGTGACGAATCTGAGGTCAAACTTGAGCCTCCATACCAGCCTAGCAGTCGATGGTAGTCCTCTTTCCATTGTAGGGCACAAGCTGAATGGGGATAATTACCTGCAATGGTCCCAAAGTGTTCTCATCTTCATCTGAGGAAAAGGAAAAGAGAAATATCTCACGGGAGAGGCCATCCAATTGCCGGCAAATGATCCAAAATTTGATACTTGGTATGCTGAAAATTCCATGGTTATGTCATGGCTCATTAATTCAATGAATATGGACATTAGTGAAGAATACTTGCTTGCAACCATGGCACAAGAAATATGGGACAATGCACGGGAGTCAATATTCTGCAGTTGAAAATACAGCTGCCTTATTGCACCTTAAAGGGATGATCAAGGATTTAAAGCAACGTGATCAACAAATAATTACATACCACTCAACCTTAAAGAAAATTTGGCAACAAGTAGATCTTTATGACACGCTAGACCTAGTATGTGCAGCAGATCAAGCATTATACAAAAAACGCCTAGATCAAGAACACACTTATGAATTCCTACTCGGCTTACATCCTAAATTTGAAGATGTTCGTGGTAGAATAATGATAACTAAACCATTACCAACACTGCAAGAAGTACCGAATATGGTGAAATTTGAAGAGAGTAGGATATCCTTAACTCAAGGAGGCCATGTTAACACAGAGTCCTTTGGATTAGTGGCCAGGAACCAAAGTTCAGGAGGATGTGGCAAACGACAAGGCAAGGGCTGGTGTGATCCTTGCAATAGAAGTGGCCATACAAAATATATTTGCTGGAAACTCCATTGAAAGCCCTAACATAGTAGAGGTTACTCTGCAACTCCCAAAGAACACATGGTTCAAGAATCCGGCAACATAAACGCTGTAGATGTTGAAAGCCTGAGAAAGATATTAGAGAAGATCAATCGTGGTAGCATACCTCCTTAGAAAACGTAAACTATGGGAAATTTGGCCCAGACAGGTAAATATTCTCAAGCTTTAAAGGCTAGATTGCTGAGACCTAATTCTTGGATCGTAGATTCAGGGGCTACGGATCATATGACTGATGACTTATCATGGTTTGGTGAAATTAAACCCTGTAGTGGAATAACTATTAACATAGCCGATGGGAACACTATAGAGGCTTTAGGCATAGGGATCGTGAATATCACTCTAGAAATAACTCTTTTTGATGTTCTTTATGCACCTGGTCTTAAGTGTAACTTGTTATCTGTCACAAAGGTTACAAGGGATAGAAAATGTGAAGTTAACATGTCTACTACTTGCTGTACTTTTCAGGAACTGGGTTCGAAGAGGAGGATTGGAAAAGCTACGAAACATGAGGGTTATATTATCTCGATGGTGAATTAGAAAGAAGTAGGAAGGCAGGATATCTAAGTCAAGGCAAGAAGACTGTTTACAATGCAAGTAGTTCCACTCAAAATAAAGAATTAATGTTCCTGCGTTGTAGACTAGGACATCCAAGTATTGACTCTATGTTGAAGTTGTTTCCAAATTTCATGAATAAACGAGATATTTCATTGTACCGTGGTACTTGTCAACTTGCAAAGCATACATGAAATTCCTATCCATCACAAAAATATAACCCTTCTTATCCATTTTCCCTAATATGGGGCCCTTCACGAATTCCTACAATATCCAAAGCCCAATGGTTTTCAACATTCATTGATGACCACACGTGTAACCTGGCTATACCTAATGAAAGACAAATACGACCTATTCTCTGTTTTTAAACATTTCCATCAGATGGTCAAAACCCAGTTCCAAACCTCTATACAAATCCTAAGAAGTGACAATGGGAGAGTACCTTAGTTCTCAACTCACACAATATCTAAATGAAAAGGGAATAATTCACCAAAACAGCTGCGTTTACACACCCCAGCAAAACGGTGTTGCTAAGAGAAAAAATAGGCAGCTCTTAGAAATTACTAGAGCCCTTATGATAACACACAACGTGCCTTCACTCTATTGGGGGGAAGCTATCCTCACCGCCAACTATCGTGCCAATAAATCACCATCCAAAACACTTGATTATAATACTCCTATTCACATATTCTCCCAATCATATCCTAACACCCACCTTGTGTCATCTATACCACAGAAAATTTTCAGTTGTGTAGCCTATGTCTATAACTATCATGGAGGGAAACTTGACCCTAGGGCATTTAAATGCATCTTCCTAGGATATTCATCACAGCAAAAAGGTTACAAATGTTACTTACCCACTCTGAAAAAGATGTTTGTCTCTACGGATGTTACCTTTGTTGAAAACAGTCCCTGCTACTAGAAAAATCCAATTCAGGGGGAGAGTAATAGGGAATTGGATTTCCTGTACCAAACTCCACAACCAGCACCTATTACTTGCCTGGAACCGAACTTAATAAGAACCTAGACCCTGAAATCGAGCCACGTATTAACCTTGAGATCGAGCTGTTATATCAACCAGAGATTTGAACTTGAACCTACAACTCCATAACCAAGAATAAACCCAAGTGTGATTGAACCAGAAAATGATGCAAACACACAGGAGATGACAAAATTAGGATCGCAAGGTGGAGAGACAAGTATAACCTCAAAAGTTTCGAGGCAAATCCAAGAATCCGCCTCTAACTCAGTCCCTGATGATCTAGGCTGGCCTATTGCAATCAGGAAGGGGGTGCGCACATGCACTTAACACCCAATTCAAAGGTTTGTGTCATACAACAACCTATCTACCACTTATAAAACCTTTATTGCTAACCTGAATGGTGAAAGGTTGCCTACTACATATCAAGAAGCTGTAGTTCATCCTGATTGGAAAGCGGCAATAGATGATGAACTTTAGGCTCTTGAGAAAAATGGAATCAGGAGATTGGTGAAACTGCTTAAAGGAAAAATGATGGTAAGCTCAATGGGTATTTACTAAGAAGTATAACCCGGATGGAAGCTTAAATAAGTACAAAGCTAGACTAGTGGCCCGAGGATTCACTCAAACCGAGGGAATTGATTATGAAGAAATGTTCTCACCAGTCGCAAAGTTGAATACCATCAAAGTACTATTATCTATCGCAGCTAACTTAGATTGGCCATTACATTAGTTGGATGTGAAAAACGCCTTCCTTAATGGAGATCTCAAGGAGGAAGTATATATAGCTGTCCCTGAGGGAGTAAAAACAACCTAATACTCCAAATGTTGCATGTAGACTCTATAAATCTCTATATGGCTTGAAACAATCGCCTAAGGCATGGTTTGAACTGTTTATAGGCTCTGTGAAGAAACTTGGACTTGTTCAATGTCAAACTGACCATACATTGTTTGTAAAAACATGTCAACAATTAGATAACAGTGCTAATTGTATATGTAGATGACATAATTGTGACATGTAATGATCAAGAAGGCATAACAAGGCTGAAGAGGTCACTTGCACAAGAATTTGAAGTTAAAGACTTGGGGAAACTACGATACTTCCTTGGAATGGAAGTGGCGAGATCTAAAGAAGGAACAACAGTCTCACAAAGAAGGTACACGTTAGACCTTCTAAAGGAAACATGAATGCTTGGGGCAAGCCCCTCTGGGACTCCCATGGATACTGCAACAAATCTAGAATTCAAGGAAAATGGTGTGCCCGGGAACAAGATAAGATATCAACGATTGGTGGGAAAGTTAATATATCTCACTAACACAAGACCAAACATTGCATATCTTGTGAGTGTAGTAAGTCAATTTTCAAGCAATCCTCAGGAAGAGCATATGGAAGCTGTCTATGAGATTCTGAGATACCTAAAGATGAACCCTGGCAAGGGGATCTTTTTCAAGAAACATAACTCACGAGGAATAGACCTCTATACGGATGCTGATTAGGCCATATCAGTACATGACAGAAAATCCCAAACTGATTATATCACCTTTGTATGGGGTAACTTAGTGACATGGAAGAGTAGAAAACAGCCAGTATCATCACATAGCAGTGCTGAAGCAGAGTATTGAGCACTAGCTCTTGGCATTTGTGAAGGAATATGGCTGATACTTCTCTTCAAGGAGCTGAAATTGAAGCTACAATCTCTAATCCAAACATGGTGTGACAGCCAAGCAGCAATGGAACTAGCAACTAATCCGGTTCAACATGATAGGACAAAACGCATTGAAATTGACAAGCACTTCATTAGAGAAAAGATTGAAGGAGGAATTGTTAAGTTAACTCATATAAGGTCTCATGAACAAGTTGCTGACTTCTCACCAAACCTCTGGACAAGAAACTGTTCGATGAGTTAGTAGGCAAGCTGAGAGTGATAGATGTTTACTTGCCAGCTTGAGGGGGAGTGTTGGTTAATGACTTGGGCCTTGGCCCATTAGGTTAATTAAATAATATCTGATCTAATCTAGGTCAATATCTTAGATATAGGTTAAGATTTCAATTTTTAAAAGTTTGTTATTATTCTGTTTTTAGATCTGGTATTTTCAGCCAGATACTAGGTTTTCCCTACTCACACATATTTCTTTATATATTCCTCTATGTACTCGACATATTATAAGGAATAATAGACTCTAAATTACTCAACTTCAAATCAGCAAAATAAACTAGTACACATGAAGAACGTTGAATTTGAAAAAAGTGTTGTTAGCATTGTGGCTCTTTAAATAAAGGATCACAAACACAGCAGCCAAATATTTGTCTACTTTTGTGATTACCCATGGTTGTCTTTAGAATCTAGCAAATCTTGTAGGCCACTTCAGAAAATTTGGTATATTTAAAGATAAAAGTTTTGGCATGGGTGTGTTCTTGCTGATGTTTGGTGCTTTTGGTTATAGTGTAATGCCTGTTACTCCAAGCTTCAAGATAGAGTTGTTTACTTGTTTTGCTTTTGGTGTTCAAGTTCAACTATGTTTGTCAGTCCTTGTTAAATATGCACAACAGTCGGATTTGGTTATATTTGTATTGTTCTTTTGAATATATATTTTTAATTATCCTCAACATTGTACTTTATTTGAAGCATATAAGTGAAACTAACTTTGTGCTCTATTTTAGAACTGCATGGAGCAATGCGTGTATGTAAGGGTGGTTCGTGGACATGAATCTTCTAGCAGTTACAGTGGCAAAGTATACACATATGATGGCTTGTATAAGGTAGTTTTCCCATATGCTGATTGGAATATTTTTTTTTTTGTAATAATTGATCCTTTATTCCTTATGAGGGGTTTATGCATAGTGAGCTTGCTTGGAACTATGTAATCTAAAGACTAAATTATTATCCCTTAAGTTCTACTGTTATGAAATGTATATTATGAAACTGTTAGCATAATTTGTGGTGCTGGATTGGATCAGAGAGCTGGTGAGTACTGAGTACAATGTTCACTAAATTAGGTTGATATGGACCTGATAAACTGGGGAATTTGGGGCTACAATCTTTGCTGTAAACAGACCAGGACAGATTACTTACTAGTGTCAATTGTTTTTAATATGCCCTACTATTGAGAACTTCAAGCTACCTTCATGTTTGAAAATTAAAAAGTAGTGACAAATGTAGGAAAATGATTACTAAACTTGGAAGTCTTAGCTAATTATATTTGAACGCAATTTGTTTTTAAACTTACAGAAGTTTTTTAAAGTAAGGTACTGATTTGACAAGTGATTAGTGATAGAACTTATGACCCAACATATGACTGGGTATTTTGAGTTCCATTTGTGGAGATTTGTTTGCGATTTTTTTGTTCCATATTTTTCAAAGGTTTCAAAATCTGATTTATAGATGATCAATCTTCAAACCTAGATAGACAGATACCAAATGAACAAGGTTGACTAGTTGATTGAGCTTTGCGATCATAAGTGTGAAACCTCAATTTGGTTTGTGTATTTTTCCATAAAATTGACTTTTGTGTTGCTTGATTTTCTTGAAAGTCATAGTCATGCAAGGTTAAGTTTTAAGGGTGTCACACCAAATTGTTTTCATTTTTTACAGGTTGTTAATTATTGGGCAGAAAAAGGGTATTCTGGGTTTACAGTCTACAAGTTTCGGCTGAAAAGGCTTGATGGGCAGCCAATCTTGACAACTAACCAGGTCCATATATTTGTTTTTCAATTTCATTGTCAAGAAAATTCATGTCTTGTAAAGTTATGACAGTTCTGTTTCAACATCTTCGGAAAGTTTGGTCATTGGTCCACTTAGATGCATATTCTTGGACATTTCCTTTTGCATGTGTTATGGGATATGGTTTTGTTTATTCATGTCTTTTGCAATGTAGTGAAGAAAGTTAGAATGATTTTGTTTATTTATTTTGTTGTAATGACAGGTGTATTTCATTAATGGACGTGCCCCTCAGTCCATTGCTGAAATACGAGGGTAATGGAGAAGCTACTATACGTTTAATATCCACAAGGTTCAGTTTGACTATTGTGCCTGAATCCTTTTGTTATTATTTACTTTAGGCTTGTATGTGAAGACATCTCCAATGGTCAAGAAGAGGTGCCTATTCCTGCCACTAACCTGATTGATGACCCCCCAGTTGCTCCCACAGGTTGGTTGAATTAAGTTTTAGCATTTTCTGATGATCATTCATACTCCCACATAGATATAGAAACTGGAATTTAATGCTTGTTGTTAGTTTCAAGATCCTTGAGTTTATTTATCACATAAATTACAAGCAAGTAATTCTTGATTTAAAAAGGCATGGAACACATCGATTTGAAGATGAAAGTTCTAGAAGCATGCTTGTCTTTGTTTCAGTATACTTAGAGTCTAGCAGACACTTGATGGTACTTTTTTAAAATAAAGACTAGTTTTGAAAGATTTGAAGTTTGGTGCCACTTATCTGAAGTATTCATGCTGGTCTCGAGTTGGACCCATGGTAGGACCTCAGGGACATGCGAAGGTTCTTCAACTTCCACATTCTTTTTTCTGGAAAACACTTGAATATTTTTAACTGTGTACTTTTCATGTCACTCTCAAATGCCTTGGCACTGGAGCCCTCGTGGACATTAGAATCAATTTGAGTTTTGGGGTTTTGAAGGATATGAAGCTGTGGGCCTTCAGGCAAGGTTAGAGTGCTAGGAGATTAGACAATGCAGGAAGATTAAGCATGTTTTGAATGGTTACAGATCGATTATAAGGTTGGGTATGCTCTGGTCTTGAACAATTCTATTCTTCTTGAATGTGAGTCACCACATGAAAATGGTTGTTGGCGTAGCAGGGCTGGTTTTTTAAGAAATTCTCAGCATCTAAGGTGATATAGAGTTGTTTAATAATTGGGGTATGAGAAGCGTACTCAAGAAATATGCACTAATGAATCTATGGTAGAAATGAACAATAGTTGTTCATGGGGCGTATTGACAGCTCGTTTGGTATGTTTGAAGGAATTTAATTTTTTTTCAATTTAAATGGTTTTATGCAATATCTATTATATTGTTATCATTACTCCAATTAGTATCTAGTCAAAATGTTATATATGCATTCCTTGTTGGTCCCTAGATGCCAAATCGGGGGTGTGTTTGTATGGTTTCCTAGTAAGTATGTATTTATTTGCTTAGTAAATCAAGTTTTGCTTCCCTAAAAACATATGAGCACAGCTTTCTCAGCACTGTCAACAGGAGGACGCAGATTAAAAATTTCTTGACATTACTGACTTATATAATTTTCTTCCCATCTACAAAAATTAGTATCTACTCTTGTATATTTGTTATACTCCTCTGGTCTTTATTGTAAGATTTAATTAACTAATTTGAGTAGATTAAGGATGTTAGTTGAGTTGGTTACTATGATATGTTTTTTTGTAAAACGCCCTAATCATTTTCCTTAATTTCCTTCCTTCCTCTCATACTTGATTATTGTTGAGGCAATATCAATAAGGTTAATGTGGGAAAAATGAGTAAAAATGTGAAATAGGTTTTACATTTAGATCAACATCAACTGCCCAACTAGATCCTTGATATGTAAATCATAGAAAATATTGAATGAGGGTTAGAGCAGTTAGTTAGATCAGTTAGGTGGTTAGAACAGTTACGAAGTAGTTGGTTTAAGGGTTCAAAGGCTTTTCGATGTGGGACTCATAACATAGTCACCCCCTTAAGAGTCGACGTCCCCGGCGGCTCCATACCATGGCACTTCACTCGGTCTCCTATCGGTCAAAACCCTCCGGGTAGTCTTTTTTGTGAACATCGAGCTCTCAATGAAAGCACCAATGTGATGATCACAAGCCCAAAGAGAGAGACTGAGGAATTCCAAATTCTATTCAAGCAAAACCATAACTGATACAATAAGACTACTATGCCTTATATGGACAAAAGCCTCTGAACCCTTAAACTGAATTGTCACTAATGTTTTCTTAAAACCTATGTTTAGCATTGTGCATGCCTATGATGATCTAGTTGACTGACTTGGGTTCCTGAATATTATAGGTTTTAAATATAAAAAATCAATTTTGCTTTCAAAGAACGTGAAGCTCCCCACAGCTGTCACTGGATGCAATTGCAAAGGCTTATGTGTGGATCCTGCATCCTGTGAATGTGCTTTACGAAATGGATCTGATTTCCCCTATGTATCTCGTAATGGAGGGAGGTTAGATCATCGAAATGAGTTGGCTGAGTGCTGGTTATGCTGGTTGTTGTTGTAGCGATTGTTGCTTTTTGGTGTATATGACGGTAGCCTATAATTTTTCACCTGATAGGTTAATTGAAGCCAAAGATGTTGTCTTTGAATGTGGGCCAAAATGTAGATGTGGTCCTGGTTGTGTTAATCGAACTTCTCAAAGAGGACCAAGATATCGTCTTGAGGTTGTACTTCTTTTATTAGTCTTCTCAAATTTTCAGATTCAACTATCAATATTGTATATTTAATTTGCTTATGCAACCAAATTATGACAGGTTTTTCGTACTGCGAAGAAAGGATGGGCTGTTAGATCTTGGGATCACATCCCTTCTGGAGCACCAGTTTGTGAATACACAGGATTACTCAGGAGGACAGAAGATGTGGAGAATACACTCGAGAACAACTATATTTTTGAGATAGATTGTTTGCAAACGATGAAGGGTATTGGTGGAAGAGAGGTTTGAGTTCATATTTTTCTTCTTTTTATATTTTTGTCGGCTAATTAAGTGAGATTATATTTGTCTTGCCATATCTCTGTCTTTTTTCCTTTGGTTTTTGGATACAACTGGCAATTGAAAATTTGAGGTGAAAACAAACTAGTCACGCGGAGCAAATTCCACCAAAAGTCTAAAATGTCTCAGAATCTTGTCTTACAGAGGCGATCGCAAAAGGAAACATCTGCGGCAGTCAAGCTCTTGGACAATTATGCAGAAGATGATTCTGAATCCATACCTGAGTTTTGTATTGATGCTGGATCAACTGGAAATATTGCTCGATTCATAAACCATAGTTGTGAACCTAATTTATTTGTTCAATGTGTTTTGAGCTCACACCATGATTTAAGGCTGGCACGAGTGATGCTATTTGCTGCAGACAACATACCACCCTTACAGGTTAACTTTTCATTCTTTCACATTTGTGATGATAATGCTTTGAACAAACAAACACATAAACTGGATGAAGTATTTATATTTACATTTTTTTGTTGAACACAATTATTTTTTTTGGCTTTAAAATTTCCTTTTACTATAATTATTTCGATGAGCTGAATGGACAGTGGTAATGTTGGTGTGTAATTTGTAATGATGCCTCTTTTATGTTATTAGTTGAATTGATCCTACAAATCAATATTGTGCACCTGACAAATCTAAGTTCACTGCTTTCAGGAGCTTACATATGACTATGGTTATGCCCTTGATAGTGTCTTGGGTCCTGATGGGAAAGTGAAGAAAATGGTGTGTTATTGTGGAGCTGCTGACTGCAGGAAGCGACTATTCTAATATTATGCTTCTTGGTGCATCATTTACTTTCGATTTATATGTAATGGGGGAAATTATGTAATATTTTATGCAAATCAAGAAAAAAATGATATATCCATTGGCAAAAAAAAAAAAAAAAAAGGAAAGAGAAAAATGATATATCATTCTTTTGATTGAAATTGTCTGTTTAACGACTGAGATGTAATTTTTTGGAAAACGCAAAATGTCAAACCCAGTTTTTGTCTTACTATTTCACCCATTTTTGTTATGTAAAAGATGTGATTTTCTTTTCCGTTTTTCTGATACACAGGCATGTTGCTATTTAATGTGTGCCCTTACTGTATGTATGACTTTGAACGCTCCTATACAGTTTCGTGTGTGGGCTAGCTCTCATGGCTTCGGTTCCCGAGACAAAAGTATGTAAAAGACTAGGTTATTTGGTTCAATCTTACTATATGCGTGCAATGATAATTATGATTACAATATAAATAGAAGAGTGTTTGATTGTTTATTAACATAATAATATGGTTTATCATGATAATGATGATTATAAAAGAATCGGTAATTCTTTTTCATATCTCCCTCTTATCAATACTTATTATCATTTTAATAAATAGTTGAAAATGTTCAATGTGCCCTTTAATATCATTTGGATCTGTTTTACTTATTTAATTTTACTTGCCACAATCGTTGTTGCCACTACCTCCTCCATAGTGTTCGCCGTCACCGACGCTGCTTCCACCGACACCCCTACCTCCTCCACTGTCGTTGCCACCACCTCTATAATGTCGTTGTTGCCACCACTACCTCCTTCTCTACCACCACAATTGCCATCACCCCTACTGCTACCACTTCCACCATTGATGCCACCGCCACCATTACTACCTCCTCCTCTATTGTTGTCGCCGCCACCCCCTCCGACCACCACTACCTCCTCCACCGTTGTCGCTGTCACCATTTGTCATCACAACCACCACACCATCATTATCATCGCCTCCACCACCACAACCATTGCCATTGGATGACCTTCGACAAGGTAGTTCGATTGTTATGATGAGGTAGCGTGATGGCTCTTAACTATATTTTATATAAAGATATTATATTAAGGGTAAAATAGACTTTTTGAAATATATTAATTTCAAATAATTATTATAAAAATAACTCATTGCATCTTGGTTTAAAATTAAACCAAACACTGGCCCTGTAATTAATATTACATTATTATTGCATCGTATTGTATTGTAGGGTTTAATGAGATCGAACCAAACAGACCCTAAAGGTGTAGTATTCACAATTCACATGGTGACGCATATCATATTTTGTGCTCATCACTAATCCATACCATTATATTGATTTTGGACGGTTTAGATTTAATTTTTGTATTTGAAGTAGCCTTTTATTTTAATATATGTAAAATTTGAAAAGAAAATCAATCTATTAGCCCTTGAACTTTTAACTTATAACTCTGTCTTTCAACAATGACTTGTTGTGGCTTAGTTCTTAGTCTCTCATCTCATAGGATGAGTTGTAGATAACAAGGATAATTAAAAAAAAAATTAAAATATAAGGGATTGAGTTATAAATAAGTAAAAAATTAATGGATTGAGTTATAACAAGTCATTATTGAAGGACTGAATTAAAAATGAGTTAAAAGTTAAATAACTAAAATATTAATTTTTCTAAGCTTAAAATAAAGATAATCTTATCCATATCACTTCTTATAAAAATAAATTTATTATTTAAAGAATAAAAAGTAAAAAAATCTCAACTGTTTAGATTAAATTTAAATTGTTTAAATTTCATCACAATTATGAGTAAAGTTTTGGAACCCAAACCGAATCGGCTGGTCCGGCCCAGAATTCGGCAAACTAGCCGGTGAACTGGTCTGGGTTCAAATTTAAAAAAAAAATTTATATTTTTCTTTTAGAATTTCATACTATAAGTCTAAAATTTTCAATTTCTTACCAGTTTGGTCCCAATTTAGCTTCAGTTTGGCCCCGATTTGACCCACTGATCCTTAATTCAGTATCCCAACCAATTTAATATCCGATCCAAATTTTAATAGCTTGATTGTGAGAAATAGACTACTTCTAACCGACTGCGAACCCTTGTATTCCGTTCACTGTCAGGTGGCGTTCCTGAAACTTGATGGTGTGAGAACCTAACAGAAGCATCACGTCAGACGGGACTCTACAGCCGATGTGAGAGCCTAGCAGCCTGGTTCGACAAGGTCAGACTGGGCATTGTGGCCTAAATGGTCAGCCCAGAGTCACGACGTTTGAGGCTTATTTTGCAAGTTCTGTAAAAATATCTCAAATATTCTGTGTTTATGAAAACGTTTATCATGAGAATTGAATAAGATCTTTTTTTTTTTTTTTTTGTATCAAGCATTTTTTCACACATGTTTAAAAAAAGGGTTAAGGTGCAAATCTGCCAATAAAGTATTATCCCAGGAGTGTCCACCACAAATATCTTTTAAAAGGGGTAAAAATACCAATGAAGTTTTAAAAAGGGGCATCCACCATAATTTCCGTTAAATCCGTACTAACGTCGTTAGGGGTTTTCTTCTTTTATGATTTAACGCCGTTAGTACGGATTTAACGGAAATTGTGGTGGATGCCCCTTTTTAAAACTTCATTGGTATTTTTACCCCTTTTAAAAGATATTTGTGGTGGACGCTCCTTGGATAATACTTTATTGGCAGATTTGCACCTGAACCCTTAAAAAAATTACTTACATCTAGATCCGTATATCCATTATATCTTTCATTGAGAGCCAAAATATGCTATTTTTTCAATCTTTTAGTATTAATTTTACAAGCTTATTTTTTGAAATATGTCATAGACAAGTTTCAAAAAGATTCCAACCTTTTTTTCAAAGAATATTCTTCAAATCATGACCTTTTTCGGAAAATATATTTTTGAGGAGTTCATTTGTAATACCCTACCAAACCGGTAAAGACTCAAAACTCGTCCAGCTCCAGCGGCATACACTTCTTGTTTTCCTTTTCGTGGAAAAACTTGCTCGTATAGAATTGCCACTCCTTGTACAAAATTTTCCCCGAATACAAAGAACCGAGTTCCACATTATACTAAATTAATGCTGTATGGAGCTTAAGGGATGCAGGTAATTCAGGACAAACCATAGTAATAATATTTACAGCGAAAGTATTCTCATCAGTATTCCGAAATATACGATGAACCTTGAAAGCGTTGTGGCAAATTCAAGTACATTGTATTTTACCGTCCTAGTTGCTCAACATCATTGCCACGTGAAAGTCCTGAAGCGTGATATGATACATTGGCATTCTCGACTGCTAAACAATAGACTCGTCCAGTTCCTGGGGTTTCCTCCTGTACTGGCGATTTATTTTTTGAGAGCTCTTTTTTGTATCATATATTACTTCTGGTTCATCCTCCTCCATTGCACAAACATCATTATTTTCAGTGACGCCAGCAGCTATGCCAAGTGGCACGCCCCTTCTATGCATCAACTCTTTCGCTCCATCAATGTTTTGCTTTGACATGGTATCAGTCTCTACCATCTTGGCATCTCCTGATTTCTTCTTTGATATAAATGTGACTGACGGAAGATCTTCCAATTCATCATCTGCCTGCGATCCGTTGGCAGCGTTTGATTTCTTCAGCTGAGAAAGAAAATCCATATAAGCTTGCTTATTAGAATTGTCGTCCATGTCACCTGAACTGTCAAAACTATAATGCGTGTATCTTGATGGGTTCCGAATATAATCTGGAACTGCTGATGTGAACTCTTCAGTGCATGATGGCCGATTAAAATCCGTGACCTCTTCCACTGAAGAAGTCTTCATACAGATGTCTCCGGCTCCCTCAGATTCATCTTTACTTCTATCATCATATTGGGAATCAAATCGAACACGTTTCTGGGGTTTGGACTCTGAAGAATGATTTTTCCTCTTCAAAATTGGTTTTGGGTTAAAGCCATCTAGAGATGTGTTTCCCTTTGGATCATCAATCTCTGGCGCAGATTTTTCAGAGACTTGCAATGCATCAATTCTTTTCGCTGCTTCAGCATCTTCGTTAAGCCTAATTTTGGCCGCCAAGTGATTGGCACGTGGGTCTCTCACAAAGTCCATGAATGACGCAGGAAGCTCATTGCAAGAGTTTATTTCTACCCCATCATCATTTATATCCTTCATATACAAACGGTCACCAGAGTTCTCTTTCCCAACAGCCTGCTTGTCATATTGATCTTCCTCTTCCTGCATGAGTTTATCACCAAGGCCATTGAATCAAATTCTAAAAGTTTAACTTTGACATGAAATTTTGCAACATATAACAACGGAGCAACAGTCTATTTAAAGGAGTTTGGGAAGAAAAGGGCTTCTAACTTTGATGACCACGCAGTTTAGTTATAAGCGCTCATCTCGGCACCTAAGGCGCTCAAGAACCTCAGTGCCTCTCACACTGTGACCGTGAGAGGCACGGGCTGCAGTTAGGTGCTCACCTGGCACTGGCACCAGTCATGTCAAGGCATGCAACTCAGGCGCTTTGGTGTAAATAGAAGGTTAAGAGTCACCATTGAAGGCTAGTCCAAATGTTTCAAAACAGCCACTAGATGAAAAAGAAAACTACAAAATCTGACCTAGCCTTAGATGTTGAAGGATAAGGTAACGGTGTTCTTCGTGACTAAGTGCATGCGATGATTATTGAGTTTTATTATTTAATTTATCTATCAAATTTTGTCGTAAATTTACAATTATTTATTCATGACTATATAGCATTTTCTGTGTTTTAGAGTTTTGCTTCCATTAGAAGTACGCCTTTTTTGTACCTTGTTTATGTCCCTGCCCCCAAGACCATGTACTGGCGTTCATCCATAATCACAATGAAAAGAAACTCAGAATTCTTAAAACTTCAAAATGTGCTATGATGACATCCATTTTCATTATAATGATGATGATAATGATAAACACGAAAGGAGCGAATTACCTCGTAATCCAGAGTACAATCAAGGCCAATGGCGGACTTTATTTCCCACTCTTCGTCGTCATAATCGTCTGGCTTCGACGGCCCACGAGAGCTCGGTTCGACATCTTCATCTTCGTCAAGATCTTCCAGGTCTTTCTCCAAATCATCTCGAAAACTGGAACGGCTTTTTCTGGCTCCTCTTGCTCGATCATCGAACATCGCCGGGTAGGGTTCCGGTTCGGGCTCGGGGCTACCCCCGCTTCGATTCCATTCTTTCTTGTGGATCTCATCGTCGGTGAGAGACCACAGGGAGCTGAGCGATGACGCCGCAGTGGACGAAGTCGAATTCGAAGACGAAGCTAGAGAACCAAACACCCTGTCCACTCGCACTCTGAAACTATCTTCCATGACAGCGATGGGGAAGGAAATAGGGTTTCCAAGGATCGAATTTTTGTGAGGGACGGAATTTCGTGTTTTTCACAGAGTTGGAGCTACAAGAGGATACAATTACCGTATGTCCTTATATTTTGTTTGGGTTTGTTCTGAATTTGGGGCACCAACTTTAAGACCCAGATTAGAAGCCATGGCGAGTTAAAATTGGGGCCCATTGTCAACAATCAGGCCCAGTTATTAGTCCTCAATTAATTAAAAGGAGGGATATAAAGTCACACTGTTTATATCAGGGAGACGCCTTGGTTATGTAGCTGTGTTTAAATTAATTTTTGAGAATAATTTTTATAATTTATGAGATAAGTATGTGAGATGAATTTTGTTTTAATTTACGGTAAATAATTTCTAAAATCACGATTTGGCCCAAATACTCACTTAATCTTATACACCTTTATCGATAAAAAAAAATCTTATATATCTAAAATATTTTTTTCTAATTAATAATTAACAGGTGTTGGTCATGCATCATGACTAAAAATAAATTATTTAAGTATAATATATTTGACATAACTTTTAAAAATACTTCTTTGTAACATTATTAATTTACAAGTTAGTTAAATTAGTTAAAAATAATAAACATAAAAAATTAAATAAAAATATGAGTTACATTTAAGACCAAAATTCACCTGGAAATAAGTCCTGCATTTTTCATCGGAGGAGTATATTTGAAAAGAAGATACTTATATCAAGTTTTTTGTATCTATTTAGTCAAATTCTCTAATTATATGTGACCATGATTTAACTATAAATCCATATAAAAAAAAATAGGATATTTGATTGTGTGTGATTGGAGAAGTTAATGTAATAGATATAAAGAGTTTGATATAAGTACAGTTCCAAATAGATAATATATTTATAATTTGAAAAATTGTTTCGCCTGTTCAATGTTTTTTATTAATTTATCGGAAATTTCAATGTCTGCCCTCAGAAACATCTGCATTTTTTTCTGTGCTCTGAATGTAACTTCATCGAATCCATCATGGCATTATCCAGTAGAATTTAAAAGCTATATGATAATAACAATAATAATATTTAAAAGCTATATGATTCGGTCGGTTTGTTAACGTTCAAAATTATTTAGCATGATTCCGGCAAAAAAAGAAATTATTCAGCGTGATGTTACTTTCTTTTTACGTTTAAAGACAAGAACATTATCTTTATCATAGTGTTTGTTTGGAAGAATTTATTTTTGAGCAATAAGTATTTATAATTCATGATTTACGGTATACGAGGTAAGTATGTAAGAGAAGTTTTTTCTCGGCTTATGTAATAAGGACTTATTTTTCAAATTTAAGCTCTTCCAAACACACCAATAAAAACAACTCAGAACTTTGGCCAGAAAAGGTTAAGGTGCGGCACGTGGAGAAGTTTTCGTTTGGAACAATGTTATTTTGGGAGTTTTTTTTTTTTAAAAAAATTCAATCTCATCTTAAAAATTTAAAAATATAATTATTTTATTTTATTTTATTGAAAAATTGATATTGACAGTTAAAAATTGGTATTAACTGTTAATAGAAATAGACAATATTGCTTACATTAAATCTAAAAAAGGTTTAGAGTGTGTTTGGTTTGAGGGGACGGGAGGAGAGGGGGTGGAAATTATAATTTTGGGTTTAAGAAATCTAAAATTTACCTTTTTATTCTTTTAACCAAAAAATATAATTTAACTCCCTCTCCGTCTCTCTCCTCTTCTCAAATCAAATACACCCTTAGAGCTTGTTTGGTATGAGGGAAAGTTGGTAGAAGAAAATTTTTTTTGAATTGAATTTAAAAAAATTAGAGAAGTGGGGGGTTAAAATTTTTTAATTAATTTTTTTACTCTTTTATTTTATATATTCTCTTTATTAAAATTTTATTACCCCACTTCTTCAATTTTTTAAAATTCAACTCATAAAATTTTTTCTCCCCTCCCTTCTGCTCCAAATCCCTCACACCAAACAGACCGTTAGGCTAACATTACTTCTTAACCAATACAGGAGAAATGTACTGTAATTATGTGCATGTGAAAATATACTGCTCCGGTGCTTCCACAGCCTTCAGTAGAATCGGTTAGTTTATTGCTACTAATCACTTTGAATGGTCAATGACCTGAACTTCATCAGAGCAGCAAGATCGAATAATTCTTATTGCTTTATTTTTTCCCTTTCCAGTTTCCATTGAATCCAAAATTTCGGAATTTTGACTGGAGAGCGTGAAAGATCGCTGACTTTATAAGTAACGAAACTTGAATATTTCGCTGGCAGCTTGGCTCAGTGATGCTGTAATTTCTAACTCAGTGCCTCGCCGGGGCATTCTGAGCTCCATAGGCAACAGCCATGGCGATCGCAACGGTGTTATTTGCAGTTTTAGTGGTGAGATTTCTGGGTGCGGAATCAGAGTATATAGAGTACAATACCACGCATAGGATCGTCCCTGACAAAATCAATGTACATCTGGTACCTCACTCTCACGATGATGTCGGCTGGCTCAAGACTGTTGATCAATACTATGTTGGAGCCAACAATTCCATTCGGGTCTGTACTTTCATTTAGTTGAGGGAAAAGGGATAAATATATAGCTGGTTACCGAAGAAATTTTCGCGTGTTTGAATGTGGTTTTGGTTTGCTGGGCAGGGTGCATGTGTGCAGAATGTATTGGACTCAGTCATATCTGCGCTACTGGATGATAAGAATCGGAAGTTCATATACGTTGAGATGGTATAACACTTTTGGTGCTGGCTTAAATTCTTAAGGGTTTAGGAGCAAATTTATCAATGAAATTCTGTTCGAGAGCGTCTGGCAAAAATATATTTTAGAAAGGGCAAAAATACCAATGAATAATTAAAAAGGGGCATCCAGCATAAAAATCGTTAAATCCGTACTAACGCCGTTAGGGTTTTCTTCTCTTATAATTTAACACCGTTAGTACGGATTTAACGATTTTTGTGCTGGATGCCCCTTTTTAATTGTTCATTGGTATTTTTGCCCCTTCTAAAACATATTTGTGCTAGACGCTTTTCGGACAAAACTTCGTCTGTAAATTTGCTCCTTAACCCAATTCTTAATTCAAAATGTTATAACTTCAGAAAGGTAAATTTTAACCTTTTCCTTTTTCAGGCATTTTTCCAGAGATGGTGGAGACAACAGAGTAAAGCGATGAAAATCAAGGCGAAGGAGCTTGTCAACTCGGGTCAGCTGGAATTCATGTAATCATCTAATGCTTTATTTCATCTGTCAGTAGCTATTGATTATCTTGTAGATCAAAGATGAGTTATACTGTCTCTCTACTTTCTAGAATAGAAACTTGCTTAGATTATACATGAATTGATGACTGATAGTAGGCTTGCTTTCTGCTTTTCTTTCTTTTCTTTGGTTGGTTTTTGAAGAAATGGGGGTATGTGTATGCATGATGAGGCCACCCCGCATTATATTGATCTAATTGATCAGACAACTCTGGGGCATCAATTTATCAAAGAGGAATTTGGTAAGATTCCAAGAGTTGGCTGGCAGATTGATCCTTTTGGCCATTCTGCAGTTCAGGCTTATATGCTTGGTGCCGAGGTGTGTATTTATTAACACGTACAATTATTTCTGTACATTTATGTTTAGATAAGATATCTTTGTGCTGAACTACTGATTTTTCATCTAATGGTATTCAAAATTTCGTAGAATTATTAATTTAAATGACTGTATTCTGGGATGGAATTATGATACTTTTCTGAAATGACTTCTATTTTGATATGTCTTTGTTTGTATACAATCTCTAAATCATATGAGACCATTCCTGCTGCAGCTAGGATTTGATTCACTCTTTTTTGCAAGAATTGATTACCAAGATAGAGCCAAGCGGTTGAAGGAGAAGACTCTTGAGGTTGTTTGGCGGGGTTCCAAATCCCTTGGATCCTCTTCACAAGTGAGTTGTTTAATAATTTTGGTGTCCCTTAAAAATGAGATTTTGTTTCAGTTTCCTATATAAACTTTTCTGCAAATCAATTCACATAGATTACTTCTGTGGCTAACTTCATTGCAGATATTTACTGGGATATTTCCCAGGCATTATGATCCTCCTGATGGTTTCACATTTGAGATAAATGATGTTTCCCCTCCTATTCAGGTAGGATTTTATTAAGAGGAAATGTTCAGTACCCTGCTTGCTTTTTCCTTTGGCCATTCCCTCAATACCCTGTTCTCACATCTACATCATTTGAATTAAAGGATGACATTCTCCTGTTTGACTATAATGTTCAAGAACGAGTCAATGACTTTGTATCTGCAGCTCTAGCTCAGGTAAGATCTGGATGACTCTTGAACTGCCATTTTGATGGATCAAATGCGTTGTTCATTTCAACTTAATGCGTTGGAGGTATAAGAAGCAAGATAAATCTTTTGATACAAGAAGCAAGTTGAATTTCAATAAGTGTACCTTGTGGTCCTATGATACAATAAAACACCATGTCTCTGTGAAACTGGATGTTAGTCTTGACTTAGCCATGCTTTATTTTGTTAGACATGGAGTTTCAGAAAATCATTGGAATTGCAGTTTAAAACTAAATGCATGCCTGTTTCCAGGCGAATGTCACCAGGACAAATCACATTATGTGGACAATGGGGACTGACTTCCGTTATCAATATGCTAATTCATGGTTCAGACAGATGGACAAGTTTATCCATTATGTAAATCTGGTAATCTATCTTTACTGCCATTGCATAAAATGATTCTCTCATGGCCCTTTTCCCCATCTCTGGCGGGTACTCATTGATTCAGCTTCTTTTGACTTGTGATTTTTGTTCTTTTTTGGGGGCATACCCTCAGGATGGACGTGTCAATGCATTATACTCAACGGCATCCATCTATACTGATGCAAAATATGCAGCACATGAGGAATGGCCACTCAAATTTGGTGACTTCTTCCCGTGAGTTTCTCTTTGGCATTTCATTGTTAGATATAGACCTCACGGAGCTCAATTTTGAATGATGCCAAATTTCAGGTACGCTGATCATCCAAATGCATATTGGACCGGCTACTTTACAAGTAGGCCAGGTTTAAAGGGTTATGTCAGAGTGATGAGTGGTTACTATCAGGTGAAGTCTCAGGCCTCTCTTACTTTCTAGGATGGTTTGTTATGCCCTTATGAGCTCTCATTAATCATAATCAATTTTTGTCCTTCGGGTAACATCTTTTACTTTATATATTGTCTTCTAGGCAGCAAGACAGCTTGAATACTTTAAAGGAAGGAGCCAATCAGGGCCGAATACTGATGCCTTAGCAGATGCTTTGGCGATTGCTCAGCATCATGATGCAGTTAGTGGTACAGAAAGACAGCATGTTGCTGCTGATTATGCAAAGCGAATCTCAATAGGCTATTTGGAGGTGCTTTTTTAACTATTTTTTTGCTTTAATTTTGACATAATAAACTTAAATAATTTGCAATTTTTAATGTGCAGGCGGAGAAGTTGGTTTCATCTGCCCTTAGTTTTTTGGTAAACCAAGGATTAAGTTTGCATGGAGGGATCCAAGTGACTGACTTCCAGCAGGCAATACAATATACTTGCAGCATAATTTCTTTTTCGTTTAAAATATGATACCTGTTATTTCACTTTTTGTGATTATCTACTTAATTATTTATGGTGGATCTGTTGGCAGTGTCCTCTTCTTAATATAAGTTACTGTCCTCCCTCAGAAGTTAACTTGTCTGACAGGAAATTCTTGGTAAGTTTGTCATTGTATCATATTTTATTAATAGCCAACCATTAAAAAGAATCCCTCTGAGCATGGTGATATATGGCTCTTTCTCATGAAAATGTTTCTCTGACTATCTGGGCTTTCTTGTAGGTAGTTGTTGTGTATAATCCTCTTGCATGGAAGAGAGAGGAAGTAATTCGAATTCCTGTATGTTCTCTTAATGGTTTTTCCATTTTTTTAAAAAATATTTTCCAGAGATTGTATGTTACTTAATTATGATTGGTATCATTGTACAGTTTCTGCTTGTGTGTTATTTTTCCAGGAATAAATAAATAAATAAACACACAAACAGAAACTGTACAACAATACCAATCAGAAATGTGATTTGTTTAGATACTTCAAACATATTCAAAGACAAACGTATTATTTTACTTAATTATATCTGTTGAAAAGTTTTTTAAATCTTGACTTATGTGACTGACTCCAACACAAACAATGCCACAGGTTTCCTCAGAAAAGGTTTTTGTCCAGGACTCTGCTGGGAAAGAAGTTGAGTCTCAGCTTCTGCCTTTATCAAATGCCACTATAAGGATGAGAAAACATTATGTCAAAGCACATATAGAGAAAGCTCCTTCTTCGGAGCCCAAGTACTTGCTTGCATTTTCAGTGTCTGTGCCTCCCCTTGGTTTCAGCATCTACAGAGTCTCAAGGCCTAAACAGACAAGTTATGGATATTGCTTCCAACCCTAACTCTCTCCCTATCCCTCTTCCACTCGAAAGTTGTACTGGAGGCCTGTAATGCATCTTCATTATTGACAAAGTTTCTTTGACTCATTAATGCAGGACAAGGTTCAACAATCTCAAAGGCGTTTGGGTTTACAAATAATAGCATAGAAGTTGGGCAGGGGAATCTGAAGCTACTTTATTCGGCAGATGAAGGGAAACTTACTGATTACATTAACTGCAAAAATACGGTAAATTTCAAGGGGCAGTTATTATTTTTCGCCTACTTTTAATATTTTCCGGCATGCTTCTAATTCGATGTTCAAGACTTTTAAGATTTCTGGCCAAATCAGTGCAGCCAACACTCTTCAAGTTTTGCTTGAACAAATCAGTGATGATAAGTTTTTTCTTCTTTTTATCTTGTTTATGGCTAAAGGTTACAGCATCAGTTGAACAATCATATAGCTATTATTCTGGAAACGATGGGACAGATAAAGATCCTCAGGTACTAATTTTTATAACTTTGAAGCGTCACTTTCTATAATCCCCAGTTATTCCTTTGTGCATTATCTTTGGCAATCTCAGCCCCATTATTTAGTGTGTTCACGCTGGTTCATATTTTATCAAGAAAGAAAAACCCTTCCCTCATCTTGATTCAGGATATACATCGCTCGTCTTGGTCCTGCTTTGTAGTTATATTTATTTTGTTTAGTTCCTTGTTGTGTATAACAACTTATATAATATACTTTTAAGACCCTGCCTTCCTGCTTATTTTAATACAACTTTTGCTATACTTGTGATCCAAAAATCTTTGCGAAGATTACCTCCTTTTTTATCTTTTGTTGAAGGCTTCTGGGGCTTATGTCTTCCGGCCAAATGGTTCAGTGCCCATAAAGCCTGATCTCCAGGTTGTGAACTCTTCTAGAATTTCCGCCTTTGGTGCTAATTTTTTGTTTATGATAGATCCAGAAACAATTAAACATGCTTATTTTGCTTGTTTGTGTGTGCTCAGGTTCCTATAACTGTCCTACGTGGTCCTGTATTGGATGAAATACATCAACAGCTCAACCCATGGATATCTCAGGTATTTTTGGTTTCTTTTCATCTACTCAGCTTCTCATTTCAAATCCAACCCCCACCCCCACCCGATCTTTTGTCTTTTTATGCAGACTACAAGGATATTCAAGGAAAAGGAGCATGCTGAACTTGAGTTCACGGTAGGTTACCTCATCTTGCTATTTAATATTGGCAATCTTTTTATTGGCTGTATAACAGTTCATGATATGCATCTTAAACCTATTCATATATGCTTAGGTTGGGCCTATACCTGTGGATGATGGCATTGGGAAAGAAATCATTACTCAAATTACAACTAAGATGAAAACCAACAAGACATTCTATACAGATTCTAATGGACGTGATTTCATTAGAAGGGTATGAGAGTTTTGTCTGCTGTCTTTATATCATAATAATAATATAATTGATTGTTGATATTGGACTACGTAGTTAACTTTGTTTCTTTTATCTTACAAGTAACGACTGTAATTGGGAGTTTGAGACTTTTGTTGATGAGAATAGCAAAATTCATATATGTGGAAAAGCCTAACTTTAATTTAGACTTGGATTTATTGATTATAGCCTATCTTGTATTCTGATATTTTCAATTGTTTTGCAGGTTCGAGATTTTAGGACAGACTGGGATCTACAAGCAAATCAACCAATTGCTGGAAATTATTACCCTGTATGCTCTTCAAATGAAATGCTCCTAATCCCTACATCTAGTTTCTGTATATGTTCAACGTTCAGCTTGTAGACTATATTGCTTGAAACTTTCATCGTGGCAAGCAAACAGGTTTTCTTCTCTCTGTTATTTTTGGAGGGGGCATTTGATAGATGGATGTCAAGTCCATTGAGCGCCAAAGAGTTTGACCTTTATATGCTGATTCAAACTTCAATATTTCTGGAATAAATCAAAATGTTTCAAATAAGTTTGATTCGTGCTATTATTTATATTTTGAACTATCTGCTCAATACTTCAAATAAACATTAATGCATGTTATGCTCCCTGCTTTTTTTTGTAGGTTAATTTAGGAATATATGTGCAAGATAGTAGCATGGAACTCTCGGTGTTGGTGGACCGCTCAATGGGAGGATCAAGCTTGGTGGATGGTCAAGTAGAGCTTATGCTCCATAGGTTGATTATATTTCTGATATGTTCCTACATACTAATTGCTTCTATATTATATTAATATTGTGGTGAATACTGACTGGAATTATGTGAGTCTCTGATTTGCTTCGTTATTTTTTTTAGGAGGTTACTTCATGATGATTCAAGAGGTGTTGGTGAGGTACTCAATGAAACAGTTTGCATTGCTGATCGGTGTGAAGGTTTAACTGTTAAGTATCTTGTATGAACCAACTCATTTATTACTAGCAGACTAGCATAATATTGTGTGATATCTTTTCTCATCTATACGAGGAAATTTTCTAGATGTTTAACGAAGGTCTCCTCAGTTATGTTACAAATGTTGTTTTTATCACCAACTTAACTCTTTATTATATGATTGCATTTCAGATCCAAGGAAAATTGTATCTTAGAATTGACCGCATTGGTGAAGGTGCCAAGTGGCGTCGTACTGTCGGCCAGGAAATATATTCACCGCTGCTATTGGCCTTTACGGAACAGGTAACAAAAAGGAAAGGAAATAAAGTTTATTTTTTCTTTTCCGAAGTTAACTCTTTCTGGGAAGAGAGCACTAAGGAGTTTTCCTGCAGGATGAGGACAAATGGTCGCATTTCCCCTTGTCAAAATTTTCTGGCACAGATTCTTCCTACAGTTTACCAAACAACACCGCTCTTATAACCCTCCAGGTATGCAAGGAAATGCCTTTGAAGTATCTCCAGAGTTCAGGATATTGGGCTTCCCGGACATTTTAAAAGGAAAAACAAAAGATTGTCCTTCAGGATGCCTGTTAGTACCTTCTCTACATCTTTAGTCTTATCATTATAGTTATTCCTTTATATGAACATTTTGCAGGAACTTAGAAATGGAAAAGTACTCATTAGACTGGCTCACCTTTATGAGGTTGTAATTGCTTACCCTGATCTAGCAAATAAATCTTTGGTTCCTCACATTTGTCTAGTTTAAGCTGCACTCGCTGCTTCTAGGACACAGGACAGAATAATCTGCTTTGCATAGTTCATGGCACAGGACTATGGTCTGGCATTTTCAAACTTGATAAATTCAAGTTTTGTTGCGGACCCTTTGCTGCTTGCATTTAAGTTATACTGTGAAACTAAAATAGAAAAGCATAAATAAACAAAGCTCATTTCTTACTTTATACATATAGCCATAACGTTCAATCTATAGCAAGTTGTTCATACAAGCACAATCATAGAATAGAAGTTCATACCAGCAAGGAGATTTTATAGGCTAGATTCAAGTGATTTATGATATTTCTCATGCATGGGGTGCATGTGTAGTTTAATCCATCTTCAGTTATCAAATATTTACTATTTACTCGTGTCTGTTGATCTTATATATAGTAATTGTTGTTTGTTGGGTGACTAATGCTAATATAGATTGGAGAGGACAAAGATTATTCAGTTGTGGCAAGCGTGGAATTAAAAAAGCTGTTTCCTAATAAGAAGGTAAGAGCAGTGACTACTTCAAACTACTTTCCCACGTATACATGGATCTTCTACTTATATCAACCCCTTGACTTTTCAGATTATCAAAGTGACAGAGATGAGTTTGTCTGCTAATCAAGAAAGAGCTGAAATGGAAAAGAAGAGGTTAGAGTGGAAGGTTCAAGGCTCTTCTGAAGAACATAAGGTGGTAAGGGGAGGCCCTGTTGATCCTGCCAAGTTAGTGGTTGAACTTGCTCCCATGGAGATTCGGACATTCCTTCTTGACCTTGATCCCCTTCTAGCTGTTACCCAACGAGGAGATCATGGAGTGATGTAATGGAACTCATGTTGCAAGCTCATGTTCCAATAATGAAGTTGTAAATAAAAGAACAGTTTTTTAGTTTGTGAATTGCAGTGACTAATATATCCAGAAAATGACCGTTCTTGGTTTGCTCTGTCAAACGAAGAGAAACAATCTGTGTAGACCTGACAAGTACTGTTTTCTTGTGAACTTTGGTAAAATCATGCACCACTCTGCAACATCATCCATCTTTCTCTTCGTTTATTCTTGTGATTGTTTTTTATTTTTTTTGGGTAAAAGAAAGATACAATGCTGCAACAAGTCAACAACAACGACAACAAAATAAATAAACAAGGTTCCAGCAACTAGAATGGAACCCATACTTCCTGTGTAGGATTAATGCGAGTGATATAAACACCAGAAAGCTGTTAATATTCTTTTATTTATTTCTTGACTAGGTTGGTATAGTAACTAAAGTTAGCTAGCTAGCTTCGTTGTACGGTAATATAGCCCGCAGCTAATGGGAATAATAATAGATCATATCATTCTTTACCTCTTCAGATTCTCTCTCTCCCTCTCTTCGTTTTTTTTTGCCAACATCTCTTTCCCTCTCTTCGATTTCTCAAGAACAAGTTATTTTTGCGACAGTGCCACATGCCATACTTAGATGACTTTGCTTGATGCATGCGTTTAAATTGTATAAAAAAAATAGTGCCAAAAATTTAAAGATGACACGTAAATATAAATAAGGCGTGCTAGGTTTTATTCACTCGTGACGAGGGAAAAGAAAATTAGCCGCCGTAAGTTATTTTTAGTGTTAAATAAGGCGTGCTAGATTGTTAAATATAAATATAAATAAGGCGTGCTAGATTGTTAAATATAAATATAAATAAGGCGTGCTAGATTGTTAAATTTTTATTGTATTTTATAAATTTTGTTATCGGGTGGATCGAGGGGTTGAATTGTAATTTTAAGAAAATATTCGGTCAAGATGCGGCATATACCCCGGGAATGGGAGGGACAATATATAGAAGACTCCGAAGAATTCAATTGCTGGTAAAGTAGCTGTGGCTGTTTACACCGGCGAAACTCTCCCTTCCCCTCCAAATCTTTCATGTCCATCTTGCCCTCACAAGCTCAGGCATCAACCTCGTCGTCATCTCAACCTCCGATACCTCCAAACCCTAATTCCCAACATGGAAACCTCTCTCTCCCGTCTCATTCTTCTCCATCCGTCTCCTCTCCTCCCCTTCAAGTTCCATCCTTCGGATCTCTCCGGATCTCCGATTCACCATCTCTCGTCGCTATGCCGGACGTCAATTCAGGTCTGAGTCTTATCTTTGCTGGTTTTCTATTTGCGATTCAGAAGATGTCTATAATCAATTTATATTGTACGCGGGTGTTAATTTCATCTATCTTATACGCTGATTACGTCACGTGAAAGTGCTTGATACGCTTGCTTGGTACATTTAACACTTTTCGTTAATCTAGTTTTCCCGTCTGGTCCTCGAAAATACGTGAGTAAAGAAGAAGACGTGGCTAAAAAAAAAAAGGATAAAAGTTTGGTCCGTGTGTTGACGAGGTTATCTGTGTCTGAAAATTTTAACTTCTTCTTTTCTGGTTACCCAAATTTCCCACCGATAGTGCTCGCGGGGGAAGTTTATTTTTTGTGTAGAATTGTAGTCCATCGAGTTTAATTCCTCAGGGGCTTTCTTGTTGGTGAACAAACGATTACGGTGTCTGGTGGCAATCATGATCAAATTTCACTTTTCTTTCCCTTTTTTCTCCTTTGGTTTTCTGGATGTTAAAATTTTTTATGGGATCACTGAGACAATGAATTAGGGTATAAGACAGAGAGACCCTTGCTTGCTATTGTCTTGTCAGTTCTGCCTAGCTATGTGGCTGAGTTTTTTTCCCCACAATATAGTTGTCCTAATACCTTTTTGTTTGTCGAGCTTGCTATCCTTGTTATTGGCCTTGACCAACTAACATATCCATTGGTCGTTTTATATGGCAGGTCCATCGACTCCAGCTACCAAAGATTCTGGTGGACCTTCCGAAAAGGTATTTTGATTTTCATTATGGAAGGATGGGCTCTTTTGTATTGTCATAATATCTCTGTTAGGTGGATCAAGATGCTGATATCTGTCGCTTGACTGATTGAAGCACATGTGAAGTGATGAATTATTTAATGGGGGCTATGGGTGTATTTGTGAGTAATACGTTTGCTGCTACTAATTTTTTCTCTTTATTTAGTAGGTGACTGAGTTGGGATCTCCAAGTGGTATGAAGATTTCAACTCACCAAAACTCCAGAGTGCATTCCCATAGTCAGTCAAGAAGAAGGGCGGCTAGATCATCCCAGTCAGCAGGGAAGATGACAAGAACAGTTTCTTCTCGTGGAGATCAGCAAAATACTAGCTCCTTCAATCCTCATGGGAGCACCCCTTTAGCAGGAAGAAAATCTCAGATGGTTAATGGTAATCACTTGCTGAACTTTCATTATGATCCCATATCTCGTCCAACAAGGGGTCCTCCTCCTCCGCTACCAAGAAGGCAGCAGAAGAAAAAGCCATACAACAAAGATTTATTTTTACAGGCAAATTACAAATTTGTGGTGTTAGATTCAGGAGACTATTCACCAGAGTCTTTGGACCCAGATAAAATGCTACGGTGGGAAGATATTGTGTGTGTGAGGTATTCCACTCCATTCTTGGTTCAGTGTCCAATTTGTTTGGAGTATCCACTTTGTCCGCAAATAACCTCTTGTGGACATATTTTTTGCTTCCCTTGTATCTTACAATATTTGATGATGGGCGAAGAGGATCATAAAGGTGATTGCTGGAAAAGGTGTCCCCTATGTTTTGTCATGATATCTGCAAAGGATTTATATACCATCTACATTGAAAATGTTGAGCAGTATCAAGTGGGAGATATCATCGAGTTCAGACTTTTAACTCGGAAAAAGGACTCTTTTACTCTGTCTGATAAAACTAAGGAGATGGATGTCTTACTATGTGGCGATAATAATTTATGTGACCCATTTTCTAAGTTCACGCTCACATCTGATGTAGATCTCTCAGTGAGACAGGCAATATCGGATCTAGATGGCTGGCTAGCTAAAGCTGATTCTGGTCTTGTTGATGACTTGGAGAAACTTCCATATGTTTGTGCTGCGATGCAACAATTAGAACAAAGGAAGAAGTATTGGAATGAGCACAGGGCTTATGATGTTGAAAAATCCTCTAGGCTTATTGATTGTGGACATGACAAACCATCAACAGTTGTAAATGGCACTGATGTTGATGATGAAACCCGGTCTTCTGGATCAGGATCTTCCTCTACAGATTTCCACGACCCAAGCCAGGGTATGATAATGGAAACTTCAAATGCAAGAGTCTGTCCAGATCAAACTTTGGATGTGGAGAGGAAAGTATTAGATCAAGAAATTACTTCTCCCTATGAGGAGAAAAATGACATTCAAAGGCATCCAAATGGTTTTGGAGATTCAAAGGAGAGTGACTCGTATAATTTTTATCAGGTCAACAGTGATTAACATTTTTATTTATTTATTTTTTTATCAATTAAATGAGTTTCTTCAACTGAAAAAAATGAGTTTCATGAAAGTCGGATGTTGTCTTATAGAGTGAAAATTTTGAATGTCAAGGTTTTTTGAGTTCATATCCAAAGAGGAGTAATGTCTTGGTTGTTTGCAAAATCTTTGGTCACTGATTTTGGCATTTTGTCTTTGTGCATCTATGAATGAGTTAGGCAAGAGAGCATTCAAATCTAGAGTTGCTATTTTAGATTTATTTTAGCTCTCCTGGATAGCTTTATACATAAAAATTTAATTTACTTTCCATTATAATGATGATATTTGTTTGTTTTCTTCATATGCTCATTGAGCCTTTCTGTTTCAGGCTGCTGATGGTCAGCATCTCATTCTTCATCCCTTGAACATGAAGTGTCTTCTTCACCACTATGGAAGCTATGATATGCTTCCACACAGGTGTGGACAAAGTTAATTCATATTCCTCCCATGTGCTTAAAGGTGTATTAGAAGTAAACTTTAGAGGGATAAAAATTATTTTTGAAGAGAATATGTCTACTGATGTGTTAAGGACAAAATACAATTGCCCAAGATGGAACTTTTATGGTCTATAAATTGTCGAACCTGACATCTGGCTTAAACACGTGAGAACAAATTTGGCTGTTTAGTTACATTAGCTAGATATTGCCAGGTACAATTTTCATGTATAAGGAACTGTATTGAACTTCAAAGCATGGTTGTATTGATGGAAATACTTATTCTTGGACCTATGTTTTATTTTTTGATTTTTCTCACTGCTTCTTTGGCATTGCCCCTTGAATCCTTGACTTAGTGCTATGTCTTGAGTGCTCATTGTTGTATATTCGGGGGACAAAGCTGTGCTATAAACTAAAATTTTATTTGTTGGGCTGGCAGGTGCTAGGTTTGAAGTTATTTTTTGAAGTAATGTATAAAATTGATTTAGTTGTTTTTTTAAAGGAAAATCAAACTTGGTGATTTTAACCACATAATAAATTGTTAACCATATTAAAATTGATTGCAGGATATGTGGTAGGATTCTGCAATTGGAGACAGTCACTCAGTCAGAGGCAATTAGGAGGCGATACCGATATCTGAGTCATTTTCCTTTGACCACAACATTTCAGGTGCTTTAAAACACAAAGTCCTTCTCCTTTTCCTCCCCAATTAAAAAAAAAAAAAAAAAAAACCTTATTTGTTTATGATGCTATGAATTCTAATTGGTGGTTGTCTGAATTTTTAAGCTTTGTGAAATTGATTTGAGTGAGATGCTGCGCTCTGAATCCCTGGCCCCATTCATGGACGAATTGAAGAAGCGTGCAAACCAGAGGAGGCAACTTGCAAAGAAGGTGTCTTTGAGCTCTAATATATACAGATTATGTGAATATGTTATATTCAATATACTATATGGTTTTGTAGAATGGGGTACTAATGATTGAGTGGCATTCTTAATGCATGTATGAAAAGATATGTACCAAACCGAGTGTGTTTGTTTTTGCTGAAATAGAATCTTATTTCTAGTAGAACTGAATTCTTATATGAAAGTTGTTCGATTGATGTTATTTTAGGAATTTATTAATAGAAAAATCATGTTGAATGTGGTATCTGATTATATGTAACTATGCCCTACAACCTCCGATGGGATTTGTTAATCATTTGATTTTCTATAAATGCTTCTCAATTATATAGATAGTGTTCCAAACACCAAAAAAAAAAAAAGGTTGTAGGTTGAAGGTGAGTATGGGAAATTTCTCCTTGAAAAGTGTTTTTTTAATTCCTTGCCATTATTTGTTTTCCTCTTATAAAGCTTCCACATTTTGTCTGTTGTGAAAGTGGGGGAATTTTGGGCATTAAAGAATCTTTTTCAGGCTTAGTTCTGGACAAGTTTTTTGCTTGTACCAGCTCAAGTTTCAAGTCTAAGTTGTTTAACCTAGAGCCTGAATCATGTTATGGATTACAAGCTTGGGGCCTGCTGTGGTTCTGTAATAGGACTCTAGTCCATCCCGAAAGCTGGCCAGTGCTTCTGACTTCTGTCCTGGTTGTCTGCATGGCCCTGGGGCAGGTTTCATGATGAATGTTCTGCATTATGATCATATGTGTATTTTCTTTGCCTATGTTTTTTGGCGTCTGAAAGTTTTAACATGCATATTACCATCTCCTCAGAATCATATTATTCTTATTTTTAGGAACGAAAAGAGAAAATCAAGGCTGAAGCTGCTTCTACGCATTCTATTCCCATACCAACCAGTTCTCATCTGGATTCTGGTGACAATTCTCCACCATTCTCCATGGATGATTTTGAAGGTAATCCTCCTTTCTTGAAGTTGGTTAAGAGTAGCTTTAGAGTGAATGAACTCAAGGTTGCATTTGTGAGATCTATTATTTTGGCTGTTGATTACGTGAAAAACGAGTGATCTTTGTGCGCTGTGGTTTTTGAGACTGAACATGGGATATGAATCCAATCTTGTTGGTTATTGAGCTGAGGCTAATTGATGTGTTTTCCCTTGTTTAGCTTTGGGGAATTCGGCCGTATCTTCAAGTCCTCCTGTTGTTGGGGGGAGAAGTTTGTTTTCAAGTGTCACAAGACTTGGTTTTGCTGCTGGTCATGATTCTCCATCCTTGAACATTCAAGAAACTAATGGTAATCATAATATGACAACTGATTCATCTGGCTTGACAGGTATTATCTGATGATAGTTTGTTGTCTATTGCTAACAATCAACGTACTTCCATGATTTCTAAATGTGCTTTTTGTTCCTCATTTTGTACTACTATGTTTCTGCAGGTCTGAGAAATGTGGAGACATCGTCATTTGCCAATGTTATATCTAGAGCAGAGTCTGTTAGTAGCTTAAATGCACCCAAGACAAATGACTTGGGTAAGAAGGGGAAGAAACCAACTAGAGTTCTTCTGTCAACAGCCGGGGGCAGGCGTTACTGATCATCCAGCCAGTTTTGTCGCCCTGAAAGAGAAAGAGTTTGTCACGCTGGGAGAATCACTTGTCAATCTTTCCAGTTTTAATGGATTTTGTGTAAAAGTCTAACTTGTAGATAGCTTAGACTGTTGCAAACAAGAATAAATGTTTTCATCAATATACAAGACGTGGAAGTTTCATTTCAGTTGAACGGGTCTTTGTGTTCCTAAAGCTGTGCCTCCAGAAATTATCTCTTTTAGTACTGTTTTTAGTACAGAGCCTTGATTTTGTTGAGCCCGGGCGCCCCGGGAGTCCAAAAGGGCGGAAATGCTCTGTGCGTTTGTGTGCAAGTTTTCAGGCAGAGTGAAAATCCAGCCATGATTTGTTGCTGGGGATTTGTTTATTTGGCGTAAAATGTGGTCAGGCTGGATTGGCGGGCAATCTGTTGATTTCTGGGTTGGAGTAGTGGATTGCAATGACTACATTCACTTGAAAAATTATTAATAGCGACTTCAATAGGTAGGGCTTAAGTTTTTATTCTTATCCTCTTCCTAGAACTCCCAAATGCCGAGTGCGGTATTATCTCTGTTGCAGGTGAAATACATTCACGAACTTATTATGTTAGAACCTGAGCTACCAAATCGTTCTACAAGTTGTTGTTGGCTGAGATGGTAAGGGATTTTTCTCTCGTAAGGAGAAGAATATAAATTTGAATCTTGAGAATTATATTTATTGGAAGAGGTAAAAATCCTTTGTTCTCTAAACCTTAAAGGGAAACCCTTGATCAAATCCAAAAAAAAAAAAACAAGGAACATTGGGGTGCAGAAGAAGCTGACATTGTAATGTAAAGTACTACTACCTTTAGTCTTAATATAGGATTTAATTGAGGAGTTGTTATTGGGTTTAAATCTAAGACCTGTTGTTCATGTTTATTAGTCTTTTTCCAATTTATTACGCTCCTTCAACTATAAGTGAAAAACATATGAATAGAATTAAGGAAAATAGGATATTTTAGAAAAAAAATATATCATATTAACTATCCTAATTATTTTAATTTAATCAAATTAGATAAATAGGTTTGACCGAAGGTAAGGCAGTAATCCATGAACAGTCTATTAATACCCACAGGCCACAGTAGCAATCTGCTAAAATGAAAACAATAAGCAATTGTCCCTTGAGGAAACGTTCTTATTTGTATTTAGTACCAAAGTAATTCCGATAAGTATTAAATTAACTAGGTTGAAGCTGAAAGGCTATGATCAAATCATCATAAAATATTCCGTGAGCGAGCAGAATTCAAACAATCCAAGGAGTCTGATTCTAAGTGCCAAAATGGCGCAGAGACGCCATTGTCCTTTGCTGCCTGAACGCAAGAAGCTACAATCCGATGAGAGAATGAAAGAAATTCAGCTCTGGGAATCCGCTCATAACCATTATAAAGTTGCCTTTGAAACAGAGTCATAAAACCAGGCACCTCAATTAAGCTGACCACAGCGATCTCATCAGAACTATAAGCTAAATCTGAAATAATCTCAACAATCTGATATTGACAACAAACGAGGTCTGATTGATCCCATTTGCCATTCCAATTCTTGTACCTAGCCCAAACCTCACCTTTCTTTGGGTAGATTACGAACGAGAAATCTTCTTGGTTTTGCTCACACTTCATTAAATGAGAAAAGTGATATGGCCCCAATATTCTAATGTTCTTACCTTCACTGAATGAACCACAGCCAATTGGTAGGCCTTGCTCCATCCAGTGTTTCTCATCAGTACAAGTGAGATTAGGCTCTAAGAATGTCACACAGATCTCACCTTCTGAAGCCACTTTATTCACTTTAACATATCTCCGAGGAATAACTTCTACATTATTACGCACAGCCCATATTTGATTGCAAGCAAAATCCTTCGAGGACAATTTATTTTCAGGGTCAAATGATTTTGATTCTGAATCTGATCGCTCCTTGCTTGTCATTGACTGGGGGTTGTCTAGACCAGAGGGAACTGCATATGGATCAAGCTCAAACATGCCATCCATGTCTTCCCCAACAAATCTCTGTGCCGGAATCCTGTGAGAAAACTTATATAGATTATCTGAAGGAATTGATAAAAACTGCTCTTGGTACCTCTCTTTTTGTCTTCTAAAGACATTTTTTTGTCCATCTACTCTGACCAATCTTGCAGCAAGCATGTTTCCTGTATCGGTATGTCCTGTAACGATTTCAACCACTTCTAGCTTGGAGCTTTTCCTAGCTTCATCATTTGAGCACTTTATCATAGGATCTAACTCTCTGTACATTGCCCAAACCTCTTGTTCTTTTGGGAAGATTAGGACCTGCTCATCGGCATAACTACAAACAACGTGTGAAAGAATTGCTGGAACAATTATTTGATCCTTACTTTTATCTACATTGAATTGCCCACAAACAATATGCAAGCACACCTCACTTCTGAACAACTCGTATGAAGAAAGTGGAGCAGCTCTTAAAGAATTAACATGCAATCTTAGTGGGCTCTTCTCGATCTCTTTAATCCGAAAGTAGTTCCTTGGCATGCATTCATGATCATTTGCAGCCCAAACTTGGCCAACTTTAAAAAGTTCAGAACTTTCAACACTATTGAAGCTAAAATTTCCTTGGTCACAACCCTTGAAGGAAAGAGCACTATTAGAAGGCCTTGTTGCAGAAAAATTGACACCCCCCTTAACACGTGCTTTTTCATTTCTAAACACGTTCAAACAAGAATTCTTGTAAATGCACACATTGTCCATTTCTGACTTTGCAGGAGTTGAAGGTATTTGCCGGAGATTCAGGACTTCACAAGCTTCGAACATGATGTTCCTCTTCTTATCAAACTCTCTGCGCTTTTCTGGGTTTGAAAGTACAGAGTATGCTTCCTCAACGATTTCCAGAGCAGATTGAGCTGCAGGGGTGTGGGTCTTCATGGGTTCTAAAAGGTTGGAAATTTTATTATATTGGAACTCCACATCTTGCTGGGAAGCTGCTTGTGGGACTTGAAGAATCAAGTACCAGTCACTTTCTCTGGGTATGAAATCATAACTTGCTGAGTTTAAAACGTCACAAACAGTTATCATACTTGAGAGTTCATCAATGGCTGGAAACTGTCGTTGTAGTTGTAGTAATTTATCTCTAGCAGCTATATGATCATCCCTCGCTATCATTTCCTTAACTGCTTCCATTTCTTGGCAGTCCTTTGGCGTTATGCCGTGCATCTTTCCTGGAGAGTATTGGATTTCCTGTCAAATTCAGTTTTGTGCAGTTAAATTGGCTTGAAAAAGAAAATACAAAAGCACAAAGAAAAAAAAAAGAAAAAAGAAAGAAAGAAACATTGAAAGCGTTCGTTGAGTGGATACAGAGTTTGTCAGATCGAAAGAAGGGTAGATATCGATATTTAAAATAACTCTTAGTTATTGAAAGGAAATGGCTGGGCAATAGAATTTATTCGTTCTTGTTCGTGTAGTCTTGTTCATTCTCCAAGTTTGCTTCTTTCTGGTAAATTATAACCTCAAAATTGCTTAACGCCTTAAACGCTCACAAATAATGCCATTCTACGTCTAGGAGTTTCAGCCAGTGACCCAAGTAGTTCCAACAGAATGGATTGTACATTGGGGGGGGGGGGGGGGGGGAGGAATCTCTGTTCTGACAGTGGCCTCAGTTCACAACTTGTGTGTGAACCTCCAATGGTTCTTCACTTCCCGGACTTGTCACACGTTGGGGCATAATGACTTGTTTGGGCAAATCTGTTTCTCTAAAAAACTTATAAAAGAAAATTCAAGATTATTAGTCAGAATTAAAATTAAAATTTTGGGAAAATTAGTCTTTTAGTCCATGAAGTTTTAATTCATTTATAGTTTAGTCCTGTATAACTTGGTTCCTAAAATTTTAATTCACTTATAACTTAGTTTCTAATTTTTTCTAAGTCATCATATATGGCAAAAACATCTTAAAAAGTGTTTATGTGACTTTATATAAATTTTTAAAAAAATGCTGTCAGTCGCGAAGGAAGATGCAAGTTGATGGGACGTGGACATTAGTATTTATATAAAAAAATATGTAAAATCCACCTAAACAATTTTTAACATTTTTGATGTATAGGATGACTCAGAAAGATTAGGAACTGAATTGGAAATGAGCTAAGATTTCAAAGATTGAGTTATCTTGAGTTAAATTCTAAAGGTGTATTTGGTTTGAAGGAGGAGAGGAGAGAGGTCCTCATTCTTTCATTTAGTTTGAAATTTTGAGTGGGAGGGAAACCAAAATTTTGGCTTTCATTCCTTTCCCTCCCTTTATTTTTAGCTCTTATTACCAAGGTTCTGAAACCCGAAACGGTCACTGAACCGGTTGGGGTACTGGGTCAAGGATTAGTGAGTCAGATTGGAGTCAAATCGGAGCTAAACCGGGGCTAGACCAATGAGGAAGGGAAGATTTTAGAATTATTTATATGAAAATTTGAATAAAATATTAAAAAAACCGGTCAAACCGTGAGAAAACCGGTCAAACCGTGTGAAACCCTGTCTAACGGAGATCAGTAGCCAAACCAGACCAGTCGAACCACTGGTCCGACGGTTTCATGGTCGGACTGGCCAGTCCGGTCTAGTCTTGAAAACACTGCTTATTACTAAAGATTTCCTCCCCACTCTTCTAACAAACAAAATAAGAGTGTGTTCGGATTAACTTTTGGAGAATAACTTTTAAAGAATAGATTATGTGAAAAAAGTGATTTTGATAAAATGAAAGTGTTTGGATGTTGTGATCTGAATAGCTTTTTTTGATGATCAAATTACTAAAAAGGATATTAGCTTTTGTAATAATTGCATATATATGATAAGATAATATTTTATATATTATTTAAGGGTTAAAGTGAAAATTTAACAACCAAATTTTTTTTGAGAGGCGTCTGGCACAAATAAATTTTGGAATGTGTAGAAATAATATTAAAAATTAAAAAGGGTGTAAATTTAAGAGAAGAAAACTCATAACAGCGCTGGGTTAAATTTAAATGTTTTGTTAAATTTCCACCATTTTTAATTGTTCAATATTATTTTTATACCTTCCAAAATTTATTTATACCAGACGCCCCTCAAAAAAAGAACTTGTTAGTTAAATTTATACCTTAATCCATTATTTAGCATTTTAAATTTCATAACATTAAAAACAGAAACAAAAAACGACAGACTAAAAAAAGAGAAAGGGAGGAAAGAGAAACCCCAAAGATATAATACAGTAATACCGAAGAAAGAGAAAGGGAGGAAAGAGAAACTATAGAAACCTAAAAATGCTAAAAAAAGTAGATTTTGTCAAAATCATGGTTTTGTGCAAAAAAACTATTTTCAAAATTTTTCAAGTGTTTGGATGAAAATATCTTAAACCATGGTTTTCTTTTAAAAAAGCATTTTTAACAGGGTACCCGAAGACACACTAAGATAACATACTCCTTCCCTTTAAAGCAAATACATCCTAAGTTATAAACGAGTTATAACTTTAAGTTTTCTGTAATTTTTCATAATAAATTTGAATCTTGGTGCCTGTTTCCTGTTGGTGATTTTTATTCTTTAATTTATTTTTTGGGTGAGTACTAACGGTAGAAAGGGCATGGCTTATTGCTTGTTATTGTGAGTATTTGGAAGTGCTTATTTCTGAGAAATAAGTACTTATTACATAAATCGAAACAAAACTCCTCTCACATATTTACTTCATATACCGTGAATCACGAATTATAAACATTTATTGATTAAAAATAAGTTATCCCAAACGAGAACATTATTTATTTGGAAAGTCAAACAAAAGTATTTTTTTTAAACGTTTTTCTGTTGATTGAGACAAAATTCCGTTGCGCTTGGATCAACATAATCCCATGGCAGAAAGAAAAAAACATAACCCAAAGTCGGTGGTAGAGTTAGCGACCGTACGACCAGGCGAGGGTGGAGACGGTGTCGTTTTGCAGATCGTCGTCCTCGAGGTTTTTTGGTTTTTTGAATGAAAATAATGATCAGGGGCAAGATCTTCATATCCTGCTGCTAGTCCTCATTTCTTCCTTGTTGGGCACACTCATTCTTGTCCACTTTCTCAATGAGACAGCACAAATTATCGTCTTTCAGCCAGAACAGGCGACCCTCGATTCTTTATCTGGTGTGTGCTGTTGCATTCTTCTCCCTTCTAGTTTTCGCAATCCAATCCTCTTTCTTCGCAGGTAAATGACAACTAAGTGGTGATTCGAACTCTAAGCTGCCTAGTTACTAGTGCGTCCCCTTAATTATGTTTTCTTGTTTATCAATATCCAATATGCATCTTCAGGGTCTTTGAGCACAGATCGAAACTCAGGAACAATTCGCATATTGTCTGATTTTCAGTCCAGTGTTCAGCAATGTGTGGTAAGCACGGATTTATGTTCACAGTTTTCTTGGAAATTTGCAATTTTTTCTTCCCTGAAATTTGCTGATTTTAACTACTTTCGCTTTCTTTGAGTAAATCCTTATTTATTCTCTAATCTGCACCCCTGTCGAATAGGTTCATACTTTATATTGGATCTGAATGTTACTAGGGTTACATTTTCCACTTTTCTCAAATGCATTCGTTTCAGCTGAGAATAATGTCTGATAAATTACTTCGTGCTGATGATTTAAAACCTGGTATTGAAAAAAGGCAAACAGGGGGCTCGGGCTCACTGCACATATTATCGACCACTGCAAGTTGATCCTTAAGTTTCCTGAAGGCACCAACAGCACCTGGGTTTGTCTTTGTATTTCTTGACTCCTCTTTTTGATTGAATTTTTCTATAATAGTCAAGTGCTTATTATTTATATTGCATTAATTGCAGTACAATGCGCAGTTTAAAATTTTTGAGCCTTTGGAGTACCAGTATGATGTGTGTGATGCAATTCTATTGTGGGAACAGGTGAATTGTTATCCTTTCCCCTTGTTTAAATTGCATTTTCGGGATGCTTGCTACTATACTGATATCTCAAGATATAGCAGTACCGTAACATGACTACAGTTTTGACCCGAGAATATCTAGATGCTCGCCCAGATGGATGGTTTGATTATGCAGCTAAAAGGATAGCACAGTTGTAAGACTATCTAGACATTATTTCTCCTGTTAATTCATGTCATCTCTTATGTAGTTGTGTTTAAATTGGTTGGTTTGAATTTGATCATCTCATTAGGAAGCACTTGTGACCATCTTTTTTTTTTGTCTGTGTGTTTTTCAGGGGGGCAGATAAGTGCTATAATAAGACTCTCTGTGAAGAACACCTCAATGTATTATTACCAGCAAAACCCCCCTTCCATCCACAGCAGTTCCGCACTTGTGCTGTTGTTGGAAATTCTGGAGATCTTCTAAAGACAGAATTTGGAAAAGAAATTGATAGCCATGATGCAGTTTTTCGAGACAACGAGGCTCCAGTTAACGAGGTAAACCTTTCCATTTTCCAACAAGGATTTTCATATAATAACTTAAATAACACATGCGTTTAAGAAGTGATATTCTTTGACAAAGCAAATATTCCCTTGGTAATAATTTTTTTCCTTCTATTCAAAGTTAAGCTTTTGATTGTCTTGATATAGATGAAACTGGGCACCTCTTAGTTCTATGCATTGTTTTCTCCCCAACTCTTTAAGGAACCATTGTTTTCTAGGATTAAGTAGAATTTATTCTACTTCGCAATATTAAGGATTTACTTATTCAAAACACGTGTCAAGTACTTATTATTACTCTTTATGAACTGTGTAGAAATATGCCAAGCACGTTGGTCTTAAGAGGGATTTCCGTCTGGTTGTAAGGGGTGCTGCTCGTAATATGGTCCCTATTCTCAATGGATCTGGTAAGTCCTTACTCATTATTTAAAAAAAAAAAAATCTTAAATGCTGATTGAAGACTATAAATTGAAAGTTTTGGTCACATTAGCTCATAAGATACAATTGCTATGCACCTTGGTAATATACATATGGGCATAGGGATGGACTCCAAGAAGAAGAGAATTTTCAATACCTGGGCAGTTAGTTTATCTATCTTGTATTTAATGGCATTAACTGCTCAAGACCAAGAAAATCCTGAGGGGACAGGGGACCGGGATACCTTTACTCTGATATGCTTTTTCAGACGTTAATTCTGCTTTATATTATATATTTTCTTCATGGCATATAGCGATTTGATTTTTTCCCAGATGATGAGGTACTCATAATCAAAAGTGTAACACACAAAGAAATCAATGCAATAATAAAGGTGAAAATCTGTTCTTAAAAAGAAAGTATCTTGTGATTTTTTGCATGTAAATTTCATTACAGCCAAGAGCTGTATGTTATGTTTGCTAGAATAAACTCATGTGAGCTGCTTTTCATGACAGACTGTTCCAAATCCAGTCTATCTCTTCCAAGGTATAGTTCTACGTCGAGGTGCCAAAGGAACTGGAATGAAATCTGTAGAGTTAGCGCTCTCCATGTGTGATATTGTAGACATATATGGTTTCACTGTTGATCCAGGATACACTGAATGGTTGGTTTCTGCCTTAGAATTCTGGGTTTTAGTTTGAGTCAAGTTATCTTGAACTACTATCATTGGCTAATGCATCTCATTCCTTTCGTTTGAATAAAACAATTTTACCCAAAAAAAAAATGGAGTGAAACAGTGGAGGATCGGATATCTTAACCTCTGTCATTGACTTCCTCCCTGATTGTATAGATTCCTCCACTGATTCACCTCATCTTGTTCAGCTTCTTATTTGCATGCGAGACTGTTGTGCTAAATACTTGGTATCTTTTGCCTCCACTATTTTTGTTGCAGGACAAGATACTTCTCTACTCCTAGGAAGGGGCACAATCCACTTCAAGGAAGGGCATACTACCAGCTTCTGGAATGCCTTGGGGTATTTCAATTAATTACAAATATGCTCAACTAAATACCTTGTATGTATTTGTTAACCGCTTTTTTGACATTGGGTTTTGTTGTCAGGTAATCAGGATTCATTCCCCCATGAGAGCTGAGAGGGTGCAAGACTGGTCAGATGTGCCAAGTCGAGAAATGATAAGCCAGGCTCACACAGCAGCTTTGCGCATGAAGAGGAGCCAAACTGGTCACGCTGATGATTTGGGGCAGTTTGGAAGTTGTAAGGTATGGGGCAATGGGGACCCAGACAAAGTTGGTCCAATCTCAGGAACTCCAGACATGAGTGATAGAAGAAAGCATTCAAATTATAATAAATGGGAAGTTATGCCTTTTGAGAGTCTGAGGAAAGAAGCTCAGGATCACTATCACCAGATGCAAGGGGTCTCTCTATATAAAATGGATGGCAATAAGTTGGAAGATCTGGTGTGTGTTAGACATTCCTTGAAATCTAAGGCGTAAAGAGTTGTTCCAGTGTTCTCCATTTTGTCTATTCCTATCCTCCGATCATGCCCAAGTATCTCTCAAATGAAATGAGCTTTCCAGGGTTGACTTGTACTATGTGCTATAGGTCATCAACGATTTCTTGTCCCAACAAATGGTCCAGTAATGACAGCATGACAAGAATCTCAACGTCAACCCTGCCAAGGGCTAGGCAGTATGCATAATTTCATTGATCTGGATGGTTTATTCTTTGGTGATTCCACAATAGTGATGTAGAAATCACAATATAGAAATTCTGATTATAGGGTTTTTGTTGTGCCTCCTTTTTCAGGTCTTAACTCTGAAAGGGACATAGCTTAGCTGATTCTTGATATTATTATAATAGATTACCCTTCATCGTCATGTCTGAACTTACTGATAAGTTTGTTTCAGTGACCTGCATTAGTACTTTTCTTCTTCAAGCATGCATAAAACCTCCGTAGTTTGTAAATCATGATAGATCTTCGGTCTCTGCCCTTAGCCTTCTGGGAGCAATAACAATTCACAAGGCTTCTTTACAACGATGTGCAAATAAGCATCATATGAGCATTAATTAAGATTACTCTACTGCTTACAATTGGTTGGACAAAAAGGTCCCCTGTGAGCCACTGGCCATGCATGACAGATAAATCAAGTTTGGATGTTTTCTGATAAATGATATTCATAGTTTTTTTTTTTTGTTTTTTGTTTTTTTTGGGGGGGGGGGTTCTAATCAACATCATATCCACGGATTTTTATTTACATTCATTAAAATCAAATATCATCACAAGATAATTCTCCGTTTAGGTGACAAATCAACAAGTAAGGTACAAGAGTTTCATAAATATCTCGTAGTGGATGGAACCCGGGGAAGCATGACGATCACAAAGAGAAAAGTAACCTTATCCGGAGCCACAAAATATCTCACTCCATTGGAAAAAGACCTACTCTATAAATTGGAAGCTCCATTTCTCCAAAGTTATATCATATAACCACCAAAAGATCAGGAAAACTAGACGAAATCAAAAAAATGCAGGCGGCTCTAACCTTTGCCCCAAACCTTGTTCCTTCGACACCTTCAAGGAACATCTCGCAGGTGGCCAGCTTTCCTCCTAAGGTAACTGCCTCCCTTACTTCCAAACGTGGCTCTCCGACCAAAGTTGCCCCCGTTTCAAATGACACTTCCACTGTTGATTACAGCTCCCAGACATCGTAAGCCTTCTTTTGCCTTATCTTCATTCTACTAAAGTGTATCTTACTCTCTTAGAATTGTTTTGACGTTAAAGATTTCTTTTTTGTTTTTGGGATCTTCAGAGTGTTTCCTGCTGAAGCATGTGAAACCATTGGAGGGGAAGCATGTTTGGCAGACATGTACCCTGAAGTGAAGCTGGAGCCACAATCCAGGAATGACACTCCACGAACAGAGAACGTTGAAAGAGAGTATCTTGAATATGATGATGCAAAGACGTAAGCTTTCATATGATTGGATTATATAGTTAGTGCTTGACTACTGGATGATTACAGTGGAGGCATTATAATCTAATTAATACTGATTTGTTCTGCAGGGTTTTCCAAGGAGAGGCTTGTGATGATCTAGGAGGAATTTTCTGCGAGCGTGAGTATCAGAAGGGTGTCTACTAGAGAATAAAAATGCTTCCTGTTACCCCGAATACAGCTAGATTTCAACCGCTTGTAATAGTTATGGTTGTATATAGTATAGACCTCTGATTAAACCATGTTTAATTTTCTTTATAAAGAAATAGGACACTTCAAATATATTCGCTCTTGTTTTACTTTTTTCTATGATGGTACTTTCAAGTTTCAATTAGTAACCAAGTGCAGAAGATGATGATGCATAAAGAAAACAGAGAATGGTAAGAGAGAGAGTGAGCGCGCGCTGTGACTACTTGGAACGTGGTCATCCCAAATATGGGGTTTGATTTTGAGTAACTTCAAAGGACCAGTCATAGAGGGTGGTCTAAGGATATCTAAACCTTAATCCTGGACAGACGAATATAGCTTAACCCAATCTTGATTATTGAACCCTTGAATGTTCACAAAGCAAGTCAATGGGAATTCCAGATTTCTTGAAACTATTAAGATATGAAACTCTCGATCGTCTACCTATAGAATTCATACTCAAATCATAAGGGTGCTTCTGCTCTTTTGCCCATAACAGTTGGTCCGAACAAGGTGCTTTCCTTTCTTTATCCAACAGTTGGACGGCATCGAACTCATGCTTAGATGACCCTTTTGACGCATTGCTACACGAACTCCTAACAACTTAAGAATGCTAGAATAACGTATTTTGCGTAATACTCTAACTAAATTACATTATTAGTATCAAATAACACCACACCGAGATATCTAATTGTGCCAGGCAACTAATCAATCCAAAGGCGGCTAAGTTACTTAACCAAATATCAGAGAATTGCCATTGCCTTTGCACTAATTGGAGCACACCTATTACGATCAAGTGTATTCAATCATCTGAAAAACGGAATTTGCACGCGGCTGAGCCTGCTGGTCGGATTTTTCATTTTTCCCTAAGGAGACCGTCTGATTCCACAAGCAAGGGCAGAAAAACCTTTGAACCGATTTCGTTTGTAGGGTCCTGGTCTCGTGGACTATCTTTTCTAACTTTATTTAAACCAACTGATCGAAAGCAAAATAAAGGGCCAAAAAGTACAGATTATCTTGGCGTCATGTTATGCTGAAATAAGATCATGTTGGACTCATTGAACTTTAATTTGAGTTCTAACAGGATGTATTGTAGCCAAACATCAAATCTCCTAATGGACAACTCCAATAACTCACCAGCAATTATCAGCACTGCAATGAACAAAAACTAAAAGCAAAATTTCCTTAGATAATACATCATTTTTGTCACTGCTCAACAATTATAGAATTCAAATTACTATACCGAGCAAAATTTCGTTTATAACAAAAAACATAGACCTTGGATTATAAGCTGCATCCTCCTATGTCAACAAAAGAAGAGCAGGCTACTTCTTGACCATATCATCAGGAACAACTTTTAGCTGCTTCCTCTGCTTGGACTTAGCAATCTTCTTCAACGTCTTGGGATTGGAAATCACCTGTAGCTTAGTACCCGACTTCAAAATATTCTCTTGCTTCTTCTTCTCCCTCTCCTCTCTCTTCTTTCTCTTCTCAACTTTGTTTAACCTAATCTCTTCCTTCAACTCCGTCATCCTTTCCTTATAGGCTCTCTTCAACTGCTTCTCCCTCTCCCTCTGTTCAAATGTCGTGCCCTTCCGAGTCACATGAACGGCCGACGCCCTATTCTTCCTAGGCTGCTTCCACTTACGACCCGAAACCTTCCCTGATATCACGCCGTCATAACTGGGCTTGCCAAACACGGGCTTGTTGGGGTCATCGGCGGACGGCAAAGCCGATCTCTTCGCTGGCGGAGGACAAGTGTCGTCGATGTCCATGGAAGCACCATCGCCATCATCGTTGTCAGCTTCGGCGACGTCGATTGCCTTGGCCTCTCTTTTGCGTTTGTAGGTTTTTCCGCCAAACCCCTCGTCGAGGCACCGAAAGTCTATTGTGCAAGCCATGATCTGCGCAGAGACGACACCAAACCCTAGAGCATTCCTGTTTGAGGAAGGTAGAATAGGATCCGGGTTCTCTCATATGCTTTTGTATCCGCGGCCCCTCCGCTGCCAAAAAAACGACATCGTACGCAATGAAAAAAATGGGCCAAATGACTGAATGAGCAGAGGAAGGCGCCAGGCCAAATTATAAAACTTATTAATAAATTATGAGTGAACGTGTAAATTTAATAATCAATAATTGTGTTAGGAGTATCTATAAGACTTATATATTTTTTGGTATAAAAATAGTAATAAACTATTTTTTTAGAAGTAGATTTAGCAACGTCGTAAAAAATTACTTAACTGCTGTTATTTTTTGGAATGTGAGTCTCAACAGACTTCTCTCTCTATGTTATTTTAATATTTTTTTAATGAAAAAATATCACTTGGACCACATGGAAAAAATTTCATTTCAGATAACCCCCAAAAGATTCTGAAATATTACTACAACCCTTGGCTTAAAATGAAATTAAGCTTTGTCAGTAAAAATAAATTAAGTTTTGCAGTGAGATTTCAGAATCTTTTGGGCATTAACTTAATTGAAATTTTTTTTCATGTGGCCTAAGTGATATTTTTCCATTAAAAAATATTAAAATAATACAAAGGGAGAAGCCTGTTGGGATCCACATTTCAAAAGGTAACGATAGTTAAGCAGATTTAACGGCGTTGCTAAATCTGCTCCCAAAAAAATAGTTTATTGGTACTTTTGCACCCGAAAATAGATAAGTTTTATGGATACTCCTAACGCAATTATTAATTACTAAATTTGCACCTTCACTCATAAATTAATAACATCATGTTCGCACTTTTATTAAATCACAGATAATTGAAAAAACAAATTAATTGAATAAAAAACCAATATATCATATATTACTGTTCCTCCAAGCCATGTTCTTAACGGCTTATCTCTCGGCTTCTCACACAAAACACTATTCACAGGCCGTCTCCCCCATTTGTTGGGCTCTGTGCCAGCCAAACCTCCTGACAGTGATGTCCGGCTTGAAAATAAGGACCTGTTGCCATGTCCGCTTTGCATCCCAGCAGGTTTGAATTTTCCCGCCCACGGACAACCTTCTAGTTGGAATAAATATCCTCGCCCACGGACGACCTTCATAATGCACTGTCTGTATATGCTCTTCCACTTGATTAGTAGGTTCAAAGCCGCCTAATTTTTTCCTTCCGTTCACGTAGACACATACAGGGATTTGGATGATGACAACCATGCTTGTGCCCGACGAGGTTAGGCACTGGGTTATGTCGCGTATGTCCAGAGGTGAGTCATATCATTTTGCTAAGGTGCTCTGTTTTCATCTTTCTTCCTCCTTATTGTGAACTCTACCACATTTATGCATGTAGAATTTTTTTCTATGCTCTGCTTTATGGATTTATGCCATGTTTAATAGTTGTACCTCTTTGTCTTGATATTTCCATGTTTCTGAATTGAATGACCCTCCATATATTTGCAGATCTGAATTTTCCATTGAGATACCAATTTTCCACCAGACACACATTTTCCTCCAGCCCTGGTCTCTGACCAGTTCAGCCATAAGGGTCAGCTTTGTTTTCAGCGTTCTTCCTCTGTACTGGCAGCTCTACCAAACTTATGCATGTAAACTTATTAGAAACCTATGCTTTATTGATTTATGACATGTTGAATAGTTGTACCTCTTTGTCTTGATTTTTTCCTGTTTCTGAAATGAATGAAATCTCTGTCATTTCATTTTGCAGTGGTGAAGGTGTAGGCTGAAAACAGAGATGAAGGCTGCAAACTCTACTAGGTAGGTTTATGCGCAAGAGAAAGACGGAGCATATCTCAATCCAATGAACCTAATGGAGGTTACATGTTTTTATTTTTTCCTCTTTGCTTTGGTCTTTCTCTTGACCTATATGTAATTTTTTGTGGGAAAACAAAGCACCTATCACCTCCGAATCATATTTCTTTTTGATTAGTGGTTGTTGAAGGTATTTGGAAGTTAGCAATATATATGTTTGTATGTGATAATAAGTTCGTACAAATTCACCATGGGATAATCATTTTTCTTTCCAATATTTTAATTTCAAGTTTACGATAATTTAGTGCATAAGTATCATACGTCCATGTTGTACTACCTAGGCTTTGTTTAATTTTTTATTATTTGGATTAAGATTGCTATTGGGATGAAGACTATGATATAATATATGTTTGTGATCACTCAGCCCTTAATTAAAAAGACACAAATTATCTTAGATTTAGATAATAAGTAAATAATGGTTAGTTTGTGAGACTTCTGGGGTCATGTAATAATATGACGGAAGATTGTTGGTGTAATGCATAGGATGTTTTGCAAGAAAAGTGAAGAGGAAAAATAAAAATACATATGTACATATATACGTAAGACATAAAATGCAAAGAAATGCCTGTAGCCATCACTTTAAAAGGAAGGAACTGTGCGGTTAACATGCTAACCTGATAGGTAAATGTCTAGAGACAGTTACTGATATCATCATTATCATGTATGGAGGCAGATGAAGCAATAGAAAGGGAGGAATCAGGGATAATGCTTTTTATGCAGGGAAAGGTAGAGGAAAAGCAAAATATATACATAAAAACATGATAAACAATTAAAAGGCAGAACCTTCACTTGAAAAAGGAAAAATCTTGTACGTCACCATACTGACTTTAAAGCAAGATGGCTGAAGACAGTTACCAATCTCATGTATAGAGGCAGATAGAGCAATGCTAATGGGAGGAATCAGGGGTAATGCTTTTTATGTAGGGAAAGTAAAGAAAAGTAATACGTTAACATGTACATATATAAATAATATCCAATGCAGAGAAATTTGAAGATTATGTGGACAAGTTGAACATGCTAAATATATGTGATCTAACTTGAGAGTGAGTGTTGTATAATCAAAATGTTAGGATTTAACAGAATTAATTGTATAGATTTTTTTTTTAATGGCTCTTTATTATTTTTTATTCTCCCTAATATTATATATCCCTCGTATGGAATTAAGTTGGAGCATCAATTTCAACTAAACTGAGTAATGAATATGGGCTACAACATGATCAATGATCTACTTGGTGAATGATTTTAGCTTCCGTTAATGGCTAAAAGAAAAATCATGTCACAGGAGTGCAGACTTGAAATGGGTATAAGTTATAACCTCTAAGAACTCAACGAAATTAATAATATACTCATAAATAAAAACAGATGAAGTTCTTGTAGGCCTATGGATTTGCTTCTTCTGGATGAGCAAAGGACATAAATGATAGCTTATCTTTGTCTGGAAATTACTTTATGACTACCTTATAAAAACCACCAATTTCCCCTTAATTAACTCAATTTCAACATGTTAAAAATAAAACCTAGGGGGAAAATTTTAATAAACTTGAAACAATATCATTTCAAGAAACCGAAAACCAGAAAATTACTTTTTTAAAATTTTTTCTTTGTAGGAAAAGTCAAGTAAGTATTAGCAATTAGCCTTGGCCTTGAAAACAATGGAAGGAGAAATATATGGATTTCAACGAAATTACTAATGTTGTGCTATACTGGCATATCTGACATACAACAGAAAGATGTCATATTCTTTTATATCTTCTTGATCAAAGCCTTAATAGCATTCTATTAATCTTGCCTTTCACTTTAAAAGGAAGTAACTGTGCGGTCAACATGCTGACTTGACAGGAAAATGTCTAGAGACAGTTACTAATATCATGTATGGAGGCGGTTGAAGCAATAGAAAAGGGAGGAATCAGGGGAAATGCTTTTTATGTAGGGAAAGGTAGAGGAAAAGCAAAATATATACATAAAAACATGATAAACAATAAAATGGCGGAACTTTGACTTGAAAAAGGAAGAATCTTGTACGTCAACATGCTAACTTTAAAGGAATAAGGCTGAAGATAGTTACCAATCTCATGTATGGAGGCAGATAGAGCTATACTAATGGGAGGAATCAGGGGTAATGCATATGCAAGGAAAGTAAAGAAAAGTAATACGTAAACATGTACATATATAAAGAATCTTTGTGGTCATCAGACTGACTTGTCAGGAAATTGGCAATAGACAGTTACCATTCTCGTATGTGGATGTAGACAAAGCATTAAGAAACCAACCATAGTGAAAGAAAACTAAGCATTAACCATAAGAAAGTGTTAGTATCCCAATGATAATACAACAAATGTAACTTCAACTAACATGGAGATATGTGTCATCAGATAATGGCAATGGATTCAGATGGTTTGGTTGTGAGGTTTTAGGAAAAAGTAGCATGCCTTTTTAATTAGATAATACTGTAATTAGTAATAAAGAGCCTTTGGTTCATGTCTTATAAACAGATAAAACAGATAAACAACAACTGAAGTTACAGTGGTGCACATAACGAAGTCATCATTTGAAGTGATGATAGAGGTATCTTGGTTTATGATAAGGAAGCTTCATGAAGAGGTTGGATACAGAGGTGCGTAAGTCTATGGTATAGTAGCTGTGGGATGACCAAACCAAGTAAACCAAATATAATTAACATATGTGCAGAAAATGAAATATTATGACAAGAAAGGTCAAAGATACTTTATGCATATGAAGAATTATGAATGATGACAGAAAAGGGACTTTTGAAGCAGAAATTTGAAGATTATTTGGGCAAGTTGAACATGCTAAATATATGTGATCCAACTTGAGAGTGAGTGTTGTATAATTAAAATGTTTGGATTTAATAGAATTAATTGTATAATTAAGTTATTTATACTATGTCGGCCATGCTATACTTGCAATGATGACTTAATATTTTCATTGTCGGAACTTTGTTCAATTATAGTTGCACATCCTTTAATATAATCTCCCGTGCAACGCACGGGTAACACATGCTCGTTGACTTAATAGCATTTAACACCCTTGAAGTAATTTTTTTAAGTGTTGAGTGTTGGAGTGGCATTTTAAGATACTAAATGTTACTGAAAAATACTTCAAAGAGTAAAATGCTATTAAGCCAATTTTTTATTTTATAAAAATGTGAACGTGATGTTATTAATTTATCAATAAATTTTATAATTGGGCCTCATGCCCCCTATGCTCATTTAGTCATTTGAACCATTTTTTTTTTCGTCGTTTTTTTGATGATGGAGGGGCAGCGAATACAAAAGCATGGGTTTGACGAATCACATCCCGGACGTTAATAGAATGATAATTAAAATAATAAATCTTCCATTAAAATTAAAAATAATACTAGGTGTATTGCTTAATAAGTTAATATAAGAAATTGATTAATCTGAGGTGATTTAAAAAACTGAATAAATTATTTAATAATAGCATATATTACATTATCTCTTTGAGATAAAAAAAAATGATAAATTAAATATTTTAAAATAATTTCACCATATTTTAATACACATAAGTTTTTTTTTACTTTTCTCCTCGCCATGGTTTGAAAGATTCTCCCCATAATTTCGGACTGTAGGCGATTAAATTCTAGTATAGTTTTGCAAAACTTTTGAAATAAATTCCTACAAATCTAAGATTGGAAAATACTGTTTTGCATGCTGATACGGCAAGCAATGGGCCAAAGCGTCGTTTAATCTATTTTTTATGAGAAAATCATGGTCCCAATTTTTTCTGCTTTTTTTAGAAACTATTCTTTAAATTATATACTTTAAAATCACTTTTATCAATTTGTTTTTTCAGAAGTTAGTCTGCACATTTGCTGGCCTCACAATATAAAAAGATCAAATTTGATGTTCCAATCCAAGGCAAGGGATTTCTCTCCATCATGTTCTCCAGACAAAGCTCAACTGCATTTTCTCCAACACCAATTCACTAACCCCCTCCAAAAATCTAGCAATTATCAAGTTTTGGAAGTCAACTCCACAATCACATCAATTTCTGACCCTGTAAAACGTCACTCAACCTCGTAGAAACCCCATCAATAGTACAAATCTTGCTCATAATGCCTCAATGCTATTGTTCAAAGAATCACACATCAAAAGCCTCTCCTAAATAACTAGCAGACTCAGCATCGAGTTGAACCCAAATTCATTTCAAGCAGATGCCAATTATCTCCGGACACTTTCATAGTATCCCAAGTAATGAAATGTCATATCCAACGTACAGCTTAGACAAAATTAATAGCGTTGCACATGGTTCATCTCCATTCTTTCCATAAGAATACTCTTAAAATATACTTCCAACGATCAGATATAATCCTGACATGTCCTACAAAGACTTGTAAAATATAAAAATTTCTGATACATGAGAACTTGATCAAAAATATTTCCCAACCCTCATTGGTTCATATCCGTATCAATGACATGAAGTATATTTGAATCTTGCAGGAGATTCTATTCAACAAAATAGAAAATAATTGCAGCCCTTCAACTCCTCTGCAGACAACTAATAAATAATAAAATACCTACTCCAGCAATTCCAGAACAAGTACTCACTTCCCTTATTCTATCCAGCTAAAGATTTTCTTCTCATCATATGCTTCCCTTTTCTGCTACATCTCAATCATCCATGGGGAGAAGGACTGAAAGTGCTGGATTGATATAATTTAAGAGTGAATTACATTGCCATGACAGAAATTACGAACCCTGAGTGTTGCTAGATAATGCAGGAACAGAACCATTTCCAAACGCATATTCGTCACTCTCAAAGAAGGCCGAGTGTAAAGCCTTCACACATTGCTCAGCTTCACTGTCATTTACTACCAACGAAATATTCACCTGACCAGAAACAAATCAAGAACAATAGGCACATAATAAAAAGGAAAAAACCAAGTTTCTTGATTCTATGAATGAGTGCCTAGCTCAAGTCAAACATTTCGATACAACAGACCTCCCTAAGTCCTTCCCACAATGCGTTAGTGAAGAGGCAAACATACTGGTGCTTCACTAGATCAGTCAATAGTATGCTAATGTGCCTAATAAATTTTGCATATATGCTAGATGTCCAATCATATATGCAAAGCTTCAATTGCATATGGAAAAGAAAAGGCTGATAATTCCTAAAAGCACATAAAACGGAGGAAGATACGAATTTGATCAGGTTAATACCTTAGAAGCACCCTGAGATATCATCTGAACAGTGACACCGAGTGTACGAAGAACACGAAATGCCTGCAACAATGTGCCAATCAATCGTTTTTTTTTGGTTGGTAGAAAACTAAACACAGACTGACTGCAGAAGAATGGAAGCTTGCAAATAGATGTGCATGTGTCTGAAAAACACAACATACAAGCTGTAACAAGAAAACTTAATGATTTAAGGAACTAGATTTAAATTGTGAGAGCGTGATAGAAAACCTTCTCCAATATCAGCGATGACCTCTGAACATTTCCAATAAGAGAGATGATAGATCTGCTCTGTAGAAGATTTACCACAGCAATTTTCTCCAGTTCTTCAACAACAAAGTCAAGTTCCTGCTCCAAGGAGATAAAGTATGACAGCCCAATACTATGGCAGGCAGGAATACAGAAATCCCACTAAGCCAGCATGTACTTAAGTGAAAACCAGAAGACCACAAACAGATAGATTGTCAAATAAGGGCGTCATGCATAGTTGAAGAAAGGAAACTTCAAACACAAAAATGATAAATTAATAAAACATTCATAAAATTACAAAGAGAACACATAGTATTACACTTGCCTGCTGAATTAGTTCTCTGCTCCATAATTTTGATGGATCCAATGTCAAGGAAATACTGACTTCACTAGTAGCTACAACATCAACTGATATGCCTAAATCTTCAAAGATTGAAAAGACCTGCAACAAAATGAAAGTATGGAGTCTGAGAAGGATTTAGTCTCCTATAACACACGTCAGACATTAGTTTTCTCACCTTAGCAAGGAAGCCATATTGACCAAGCATGCGGGTGCTTACGATATCCAACATTGTCACATTACGTTTCAGAACAATGCTAGTTAAAACTGCCTGAAGGTGGAAAACGGAACACATAATGTCCATGGTTTCCCATAACATAGTGGTATTTATTATAAATGACAGGACTCAGTAGATAGAAAACCTCGCTCATATCTCTTGTCTTTGCAATGAGAGTGCCCGGAGCTTTAGGGTTATAAGAATTTTTAACCCTAACTGGAATGTCACTTTCCCTAGCAGGTCTCATAGACTGTGGGTGTAGGACCTGGCAAAGGACCACAAGAGAGATAATTTAAAATCGCCTACGAATATATTATTCCCATACCCCACGGCCCAAGACCTGTCAATCAAACATCTAACAATCAAGTTGCTCACAACAGCATCAAGGGTGATAACATCCCTGACACTAAGCTAAATAAAAAATTAAGTAAATAAGACAGAAACATTAAGTTAACCAAGCTTCTCAAATCTCAACAATATCGATCTGAGATTATTTAAAGAACCTATTGAAGGCTCGAAAAATTTTAACAATTTTGGGTGGAATCAGGGGTATAGAAGGCAATTAAAAGCACCCTACAGAAAACAGAGATCTCATTTCAACAATTTTCAGCAGGTGAAGCATCAGTCCCATACTCCTATGCAGTTCCATTTTGATTTGAACAACAGTAAAATGGGTAGGACGGGATGGCTAGCAGCAATGTGAATATCACTCAATCAGATTCATATGAAAGCAAATAGAAGAATTGATTCAATGCTAAGCCAGAACAACAAATGCAGGCTAAAAATTTAAAATTATAAGTATGGGTGGTTATAGTGCATTATCCATAAACTACATAAGCTATTAAGAAGATACCTGAGCACCAAAGTAAGCAAGTTCTGCTGCCTCATCAAATGTCAAAAATGGCACAGGCTGTGATTGAGGGCATATATTTGGATCACAGGTTAGAACACCATCAACATCTTTCCATACCTGTCCAGAGGAATGAAATTGATTTGTTTCTTTTTGGCCTCCATTTAATCTTGAACATTTCGTGGTTATAATGAAGAAAATGTTGCAGTGAATAATTCTTATAATTCACAAACTTTGAACTCAGTCCCTTGCTTTCCCTACTAATCAATTCATTTCATCATCAAACACATGCCATTCCATGTGCAACGGTTGTCTACTGACTAGCGTTTTATACAAATAATTAGGTGTCTTGTTAATATACTAACCTGTATTTCTGGCAACCCTAGCGCTTTACCAATTGTTGTTGCAGTCAAATCACTGCCCCCTCTTCCCAGTGTTGTCACTGCGCATGATTTTCGGGCCTGCAAGAATAAATAAGAGTTACACCATTTTTCTGATTTGAGAACACTCATTTTAGTGAAGTAAACATTTGGGGAGGATAGGTTAGGGAAAAAAGGTTGGAAAAGTATTTATCGTGAAGACCTTTCCAAGGAAGCCTGTAACAATTGGAATTGCAGGATCAGAAACCCAATCACTGTGCAACCTCTTTGCGACAGCTGGATAAGTTGCTTCCAGAATATCCGCATTTGTGAAGTCATCAGTTGTTATAAAACCTATCTCAAATGCATCATACTGCCATACATAAAATTAGCAAGAAAAAATTAAGAAAACCTATGCTCACAGAGTACAAATAGAATATATACATATCCTGAATCAATCAATCTTCATTAGCAAAATAGGAAAACATACTTGACGAGCTTTAACACCCAATTTATTAAGATAGGCAGCAAATATCCTAGTAGACATGCACTCTCCAAATGAAACTAGATAGTCTTGAGTTCTTGGAGTCAATTCTTTCATCATAGAAATCCCTTTCAGCAGTTGCTCTAATTCTTCGAGATGCTCTGAAATTTTTTCAACAACAGATATGAGAAGGAACATGTGAATATTATTGAATAGCCAAACTGACGAGAGAAACGAAAACCTGGTAGAATTAGTTCAATTCATAAGTTGACAGAATGAAATTGAAGAACTTGCACTGGTTATATATTATTAGAACACAATGCATGATTATTAGAATTACAATAAAAACCAAAACAAAGAGTTTAGGGGTTAAAATATGATCAGCTGTATAATCTGAAATGAGTTGCTGAATAAAAGCAGCAGACCAAAAATATTTGTAAAACATGAAGAGGTTGCAGTCTTATGCCTGCGATTGCTCATCATTACAGGAGAGTAAGAGTTAAAAAAACATCATTTTTACTCAAAAAACATTAAAATTTGATCAATTCCCCTCTCGATGCATAAACATAATCAATGTTATAATCCCCTATCATCCATAGAAATGAAATCCATTTTTTCTAAATTGAAGTAGTGAACAATTACTTCATCATGTGGTGTTTGACGTATGTGACAAGCTCAAACTGTAATATGCGTGCATTCTTCTGTGACATAAATAACAATTACCGGTATTAGGTATGAAATTTTCAACTTGCTCTTATGAAGGCCAATTTTACAGTCTCATACAATCATGCAAAGACATGCGCAAGTGATTTAATGGCAGCTTGGGCCTTCAGGTGAGGACAATAACTGCCAGTCCTAAGGACAATAAAATCAGGGATGTTACCTCCATCCAGGTTACTTGGCATCTTCAGTTTCGCGGTAGTCATACAAGAGAAAGCTCTTTAATGATACAAACTACTTTAGGTAACGTTCACATCGTTTTGAATACCAATAACATAATTCTCAATGAAAGAGAATTGCATAATCAAACAATCAGTATGAATTATCAAGGATATGCAGAACTTAAATGAATGGGCGGAATTTTTCTGTGAAATTGGTCTCATGAAATTTAATTCCGATGAATAGTGCATATTCAAATTATGCAATCAAATCAATAGTTGACCCAGCGTGGAAGAAGGTAACTCACTTGCAATAACGGACCTGTCCACTCCAAGCTCATCAACGGTCCTGAAAAAAATAAGAACACACAATGAAATTGAGCTCTTTTTTAACATTTTTTTACCTTTTTTTCAATTTTTTGACACTTTTATTACTAATGGAAAGGCAAAAAGAAAGCTCATTGCTCTTGCCTGATATGGAGGTCTTTTATAAAATTGAGTTCATCAATACTAGAGGCATTTGTAACCCCACAACTTACAGCTTTCTCTCCAGCCTACCGGAAAAAAAAAAAAAAAAACATTTCTTTCTTAATGTTTCAATAAGCAGAAAGGAGAAAGATTATTAGCGTGAAACAAAATGGAAAGCAGTACCAATAAAAGTTTGTTAGTTGTCTTTCCCACCGCAGACAGAACAATTATAGGTCTCTCTTCTGGAAAGGTCAGTATAAGCCTAGCAACCTCTCTTATCCTCTCAGCAGTAGACAACGATGAGCCACCAAACTTCATGACGCAGGTGAATGGTTTCACAGTTCCACTAAGAAACCCATCTTCATTTTCATTCTTCTCAAGTATATCACTGTCTACTGCCTTGCAGCTGACATTGAATGCTGCCTTTTTACTTGTAAAACTTCCTTTACAACATAACCCAGAAACAGAAGCAACCGATGTTGCAAAATCAATTCTTTGGGACAACAGTGGCCGGTTCTGCAAACTTCTCCACTTAATCACAGGGAAGGCATTTCTAATACCATTAAACTGCAAAACGCTAGCCATGCTTGTTGACAAGTGGGAAGCAAGTCACTGAGCTTATAAATGTCGTATTCCAATAAGTTGTTTCGACAAATAAGACAAATGCCGGATGAACTCTCAGAGTCGGAGATCAGGATCAATCATCAGTCAACCGTTTCAACTTCATAAAACTCGATCTGCAAGTTGTATATCGCTTAATTGAGTCACAATATCATGATGTCGTAATAATAGGAAAAAAAATCTAGATTTTTTACCTTATGTTCCCCAGTGAAGCAAAAGGGATACCAATATGAACCCAAAAACGAAGGGCCTAAACAAATTGAAAACGAATATACCTAGTCAGAAAGTGGTTTAGAAGGCGAAGATGCAGATGGAGTTTCTTTTAGATTAGCGCCAAAAGCATAAAAATGAACAAGTGTCATGTTTTCAGTACAATGATATTCCTTTAAAGAGAGAAGAAGAAACTCTACGGTAACTTCAATTTTGAACGCGAGCCTCCCGGGCACCCAACTCTGAAGGAATGGCAAGAATAACGCGTTCCACTACGGCGGCTCGCCGCTGCGGAGAGTCACCCAGTAAAACGCCAAAACGTATCTCTAATTTTGGTGCGCCTTTTATTTCTGCCAGAGCAGAAAGTCCTGAACATTCGATCCCGTTTGTTGTTTGGTTACTTTAATACTAATTTTCACACGTAAATTTTTTTGGTCAAAAGTTTGACACGTGAATTAGAATACAAAAAAATCGGCCAAAATATTTGAATAAAAAGTAAATATAAATAAAATACTACTAGTATATTATGTATATTGTTATAAAAGTATATGTGATAAGAGAGAAGATTGATAGAATTTCTAGAGAGAAATTCTCATTCAGTTCAACTGAAACAATCGATTGCAGGCCTTTATATAGAGTCAGAGATCTAACCCTGGTTGCATGACCATGGTTATATTTAACCTTGGTTACATGATCATGGTTACTTTATATCTTCTTTATGTCCTTGTCTTCTTTTGCTTTTGTTTTGTGTCAAGTCTTCTTTTCTTCTTTATGTCAAGTTAACTGGAAGAGTAATATGAGTCAATGGACATCCACATATTTAATATTCATAACACTCCCCCTTGGATGTCCATTATGAATGTGCCTCATTAAAAACTTTAACTAGGAAAAATCCAATGGGATAAAAACCTAGCCAAAGAAAAGATTACATCATTCATTGATACACCGTCGAGTGCTGCCTCATTAAAAACCTTTCTAGGAAAACCCAGTGGGATAAAACATAGATAAAGAAAAAAAAGTACAGCATGTATCGACTCCCCTTCTTGATAATATCAGTTGAAATCTTTGAATCTCCGAAGACCAATATCATAAACAAGATTTTCAAATATTGTACCTGGGAGTGACTTGGTGAATAAATCTGCTAGATTTTCACTTGAACTAATTTGCTGGATATCTATTTCACCATCCTTTTGAAGGTCACGAGTGAAGAAGAATTTTAATGAAATATGCTTTGTTCTATCGCCCTTGATATAAGCCTTTTTTAAGTTGAGCGATACATGCAGCATTATCCTCATATAGGATTGTTGGGATCATTTTGTTGGAAGATAAATGACAAGTTGTACATATATGATGTATCACTGACCTCAACTAAATACATTCTCGACTTGCTTCATGTATTACTAGAATTTATGCATGATTAGATGATGTGGTTGATATAGTCTGTTTCATAGATCGTCATGAAATAGCTGCACCTCCACATGTAAATAGATAACCCATTTGTGATTTACCATCATGTGGATCAGACAAAAATCCGGCATCTGCATAACCAACCAGTTTATGCTTGGATACATTTGAGTAGTATAACCCCATGTCTGTAGTACCTCTGAGATAACGAAGAATGTGCTTTATTTCATTCCAATGCCTTCGTGTTGGTAATGAACTATATCTTGCTAATAAATTAACAACAAATGATATATCAGGACGTGTGTATTTAGCAAGATACATTAGTGCTCCAATAACACTAAGATATGGTACTTCTAGACCAAGTAGTTCTTCATCACCTTCTTCACAGATTTCTCAGGGTCGGAATGAGTCTTTATCCACCTTCAAAGATCTTACAACCATTGGGATACATAATGGATGAGATTTATCCATGTAAAATCGCTCTAGGACCTTCTTTACATAAGTTCTTGATATACAAAGATCCATTTCTTGAAGTACTCGATCTGTAATCCAAGACAGAATTTTGTTCTTCCCAAATCCTTCATTTCAAATTCTTTCTTCAAACAATTAATTGCCTTTGGAAGCTCTTCAGGAGTTCCAATGATATTGATATCATCAACATAAACAGCAATTATAGCAAACTCACTATTAGATCTTTTCATAAAGATGCATGGGCATCTCAGATCATTTTTGTATCATTCTTTCAACAAATATTCATTAAGACGATTATATCACATGCGCCCTAATTGCTTCAGGCCATACAGGGACTTATTTAACTTAACTGAGTATTGTTCTCGAGAATTTGAATTGGATGCTTCTGGCATCTTAAGTCCTTCAGGGACTTTCATATAAATATCATTGTCAAGTGATTCATACAAATAGGCAGTCACAACATCCATTAGATGTAAATCAAGTCCTGCATCTACTGCTAGACTAATTAAATAACGAAAAGTAGTCACATTCACTACTGGTGAATACGTTTCTTCAAAATCAATGTCAGATCTTTGTGTAAAACCTTGAGCTACAAGACGTGCCTTATATCTAGTTATTTTGCCCTTTTCATTTATTTTTCGTACAAAGACCCATTTGCATCCAACTGGTTTTACATCTTCAGGTGTAAGGACTACAGGTTCAAATACTTTTCGTTTAGCCCATTATTTTAGTTCTACATTAATGGCATCTTTCCATAGGGGCCAATCTTTTTTATATTGGCTCTTACAATGGATTTTGGTTCATGATCCCCATTATTATTCATTACATCATATGCTATATGGTAAGCAAAAATATCGTCAACGCTAACTTCATTTCAATCCCATCGGATTCCATTTATGACATAATTTATTGAGATCTCATTATTTTCACATATGTCAGATACCTGGGTCTCTTCTAAGACTACAATATTCTCTTATGGATATAATATCTCTTCAGGAGATGACTCTTCTGGAGCTACTAATTTTTCTTCATTATCCTCGACATGACCATCTATATTCTTTGCTCCTTTTTTTTTTGAGGATTTTTATCTTTTGGAACCGATGGGTCTACCACGCTTTAGGCGTGCTTTGTATTCATTCATAGCATGTTGTCCTTCAGGGGCATCAATTTTAATAGAAGCATTAACAGCTGGGACATGTGACTTTGTCACTTTCCTTGGGTCAGTAAATGCTTCTGGCATTTGATTAGCTAAATTTTGTAGAAAAATTATCTTTTGAACTTCCAGTTTACACTATTTTGTACGAGGATCAAAATGAGCCAATGATAATTCAATCCAACTAATTTCTTTATCCAGCTGTTTGTTTTCTCCCCCTAATGTTGGGAAAATGATTCATCAAAATGACAATCGGCAAATTGTGCCGTAAATAAATCTCCTGTGGATGGTTATAAACATTTTATAATTGACGGAGATTCATACCCAACATATATTCCCATCCTTCTTTGAGGACCCATTTTTGTGCGTTGTGGTAGTGCTACAGGCACATATACCGCACACCCAAAAGTTCTTATATGAGAAAAATTAGGCTCCTGACCAAAAATCATTTGTAAGGGGGAAACCTTTAAATAACTTGTTAGCCTAATGCGAATTAACATTGCTGCATGCAAAATTACACGGCCCCAAGCAGAAATTGGGAGATTAGATTTCATAAGTAAATGTCTTACAATTAGTTGCAACCTTTTAACCAATGATTCTACAAGTCCATTTTGCATATGAACATAAGCTACAGGATGTTCAACATCAATTCCAATGGACATACAATATTCATTAAAAGCTTATGATGTAAATTCACCAGCATTATCAAGACGTATTTTCTTGATAGAATAATTAGGGTAATGTGCTCTTAATCTAATCAATTGAGCAAGTAATATCACAAACGCTAGGTTGCGAGAAGATAATAAGCAAACATGTAACCATTTAGTTGATGCATCAATTAAAACCATATAGTATCTAAATGGTCCACATGGTGGGTGTATTGGCCCACAAATATCTCCCTGTATCCGTTCTAGAAATGTGAGAGACTCACTTTCTACTTTGCTTGGTGAGGGGCAAATAATTAACTTTCCCTTGGAACATGCAACATATGAGAAATCATGGGATTGTGGTATTTGTTTACACTTCAGGGCATGTCCACATGAATTCCCAATTATTTATCGCATCATGATTGACCGGGATGGCCTAACCGGTCATGCCAAACAATAAATTCATTAGTAAACTTATGGTTTACATTATCAAATTGCTGGTTTGAATTGGCAAACTTCTGATCTGCATTAGTGAACTTCTGGTTCTCAATAACATGTGTTTCAATTGTGCTTATACATGTGTAATACAAACAAGAAGAAAAAATAGGAAAACTTTATAATATGCATTTTCTACCAGCAACTATATTTGTAATGACAAGATATTCCTGATTATTTTTAGTTGTTGTTTCTAAATGATATCTATTTTGCGGATATCTTTGAAACTCAATAAGTTTCTTTTAGACTTGGTAAAATAAAACGCATTATCAATACATAAGTTTGTTCCTTCAGGTAACAAAATATTAGCTCTTCCAGAGCCTTCAATTAAATTTATACTACCAGATATAGTCTGAACTTTGGCTTCTCGTATCACCAAAAAAGAAAAATATTTATCATGTCTGAGTATGGTGTGGGTTATTGCACTATCAACGAGACATAAATATTTAAGATTGATGCCAATAGGATTCATTCTTCATAAAAACATAATTAAAATTAATACATATGATAGAAACAACTTTAAATAAAATATAACAGTTAAAATCATATTAAGAAATCTACAACATCCAAATAGTTATTATCTATATCGCTATACTCAGAATTCTCGTCCTGATTAACATGATTAACTTCAACATTTGATATTTTACCAGTATTTTTAATTGATTCTTGGTAAATATCAACTAGGTGCCTTGGTGTACGACAGGTACTAGACCAATGACCCTTGCCACCACATCGATAACATGGATTATCAGCATATTTATTATGCCTACTGATTTCCCCTTTTTAGTTCTTATCAATCTTTTCCCACTTCTGGTAGGAATCTGAACCACCATGATATCAACTACGCTCACGCCCACGGCCATGGCCACGCCCACGCCCATGTCCACGGCCACGGCCATGGCCACAATAAAATTTATTTATTATTACATTCACTTCAGGGAATGGAGTTGAGCCTGTTGGATGGGATTCATGGTTTTTCAATAAAAGCTCATTATTTTGTTCAGCCACAAGGAGACAAGAAATTAACTCAGCATATTTCTTGAAACATTTTTCACGATATTGCTACTGCAGGAGCAAATTGGATGCATGAAATGTGAAGAATGTTCTTTCTAACATATCATCATCAGTAACATTTTCTCCACATAATTTCAATTTAGAAGTAATTCTGAACATAGCTGAGTTATATTCGCTTACAGATTTAAAATCTTGCAAGCGCAGATGCATCCAGTCAAAATGAGCTTTTGGAAGAATGACCATCTTTTGGTGATCATACCTTTCTTTCAAGTTGTTCCAAAAAACAAGTGGGTCTATTACTGTCAAATATTCAATTTTTAAATCATCATGCAAATGGTGGCAAAGAAAAATCATGGATTTGGTTTTATCTTGGTTGGATGCATTATTCCCTTCTTTAATCATGTCTTCCAGACTTTTAGCATTCAAATGAATTTCCGCATCCAACTTCCAAGATAAATAATTTTTTCCGGTAATATCAAGTGCCACAATTTCAAGTTTTGCTAGATTTGCCATGGTTCAAACTAATTAAAGTAATAAATGAAAATAATTAAAATATGAAATGTAAATATGCAATATAATAACTGTAAAGTCATAAAGACAATAAATAATTCATAAGGCAAGATAAGAAAATTAAAACATGTATGACTATGGGCCATTTAATCTCATGGCTTCAGGCTAATTAATCTCAAGATGAGGGATTAAATTATTATCTTCAGGATAAAAGTTGTACATGACTTCTGGCCATACAATAAGATAAAAGATGAAAAATATATATAACTTCTGGCCATATAATAGGAAAAAAGATACAACTTTTGGCCGTATCATATCATAAGAGATTAAAACAATATGACTTCTGGTCATATAATTTCAGGAATCATATATGTATGGCTTCTAGCCATAAAATAATAATATAAAAAGACTTGTAAATGATATATAAAAATAATAACGATCTCCAATCTTAGCCATAGAACCCGATGTTATATAACAATCGGTAAAAGTATTTCTCTAATTCCATATAGTGGCTCAGATTATCCTAGATCTATTAAATAAAACAAGGTATATATAATCACAGAAGGAACTATAGGAAGATCATACATTTGTTTAGAGCTTCATGATGATAACGTGTTATAAAAGTATATGTGATAAGAGAGAAGGTTGATAGAATTTCTAGAGAAAAGTTAGAGAGAAGTTATCATTCAGTTCAACTGAAACAATCGATTACAAGCTTTTATATAGAGTCAGAAATCTAACCCTGGTTGCATGACCATGGTTATATTTAACCCTGGTTGCATATATCTTCTTTATGTCCTTGTCTTCTTTTGCTTCTGTTTTGTGTCAAATCTTCTTTTCTTCTTTATGTCAAGTTGACTGGAAGAGTAATATGAGTCAATGAACATCCACATATTTAATATTTATAACATATATTAAATATATCAAAGCAATACTTCTTCTACTTTTAAATATCTAAATATCACTGAATATATTTTTTCTTTCTTATAGTATTTTTTGGCCAGCCTTTCTAACAGTATTAAATCAATACAAATGTTAATGTTAAATATAAAAATGTCGTACTAATAGAGTAATAGGACCATCAAAGTACCTTATTTTCTCTTCTTTTTGTATTTTTTTTTTACTTGAAGAGCAGTTAAATATAATATATGAAATATACATATTAATCATCAATATAAAATGTATAACAAAGAATAGTATTCGAAAGCCGTACGTGCTATGCGAATGCTAAATTTTTAGGAAAAGTTTTCAATTTTGTGCAAAATACAATGAAAATCACTTGCCACAATTAAAACATGTCCAATATATGACTTTTTGCCAAGAAAGGAATTTCATTCATAATGTGCAATATATGACTGGGGTTGCAGGTCAAAAAATACATATGACTAGGGTTTACGAAAATTATAAAAATGGTTTCACCATAAAATTTAGGTAATTCGATTGTCTTTGTATGGGAATTTTCCCTTTTTTTTGGACGGATTATATGTAGACCCAAATATTTTTGGGTTAATGTGTTTTTTAGAATTTAAATTTATACTTTTCTCTTTATAAAGGTGAGATTCCTTATTATTTCAATTAACGGTTTTTAAAAAGCCTTTATTTCTTGGCCATCGATTAATACTGTAAGTTTTTTTTTTTTCCTTTTAGCTTTTTGACATAGAATGAGAGGTAAGTGGAATCTAATTTTCAACAATAATAATATATGATGTCTGTTTTCGTTGTTCTTTCTTTTTTGCAAAAAGAAAAAATAAAAAACAATGTCAAACTGGCATCACTGTCATTTTACAGGAATAAATGGTATAGTCCCGTCCTTAATTCTTAATATAACACATATTTACATAATTTGATTCAATTAAGGAAGTTTGTTAAATTTGTTAATTTGACATGTATTGTCTAAAACAACCTAATTATCTTTCTTAATTCCCTTATTTAATCTCCTCCTTGATTATTTTTTAGGAATATCAATAGGGGTAAATTAAAAAATAGATGGACATGGATAAATATAAAAATTATGTCTTATATTTAAAATCAAGATCAACTCCCTAAATATATTTTATATTAAAATAGAGTTGACTTATATTTAGGATTGGAGGTTTTTTTTTTTTTTTTAACCCGGAAGAATAAATGGGACTCATATTTGAAGGCATCATCAAGCATTATTCTTCAAGATGTGGCTAGTCTTCTTGCTTCTTTAATTTTAATTCAGTTCATTTGTTCTGGTTTATTTATCAAGAACATAAGGGTAATCCCTTTTCTATGTACGCTAACTTTTGTACTTCTTTATTGTACTTTTAGCTTATTATCTATGAAAAATACAAAACATTTTGTCTTAATATTTGGCTTAGTATTTCCCCATGGCCAGGATGATATATTTGTCATATGCCTGGTAAATTATCCTCCTTTACACGGACTAAGCGGATCTAGAGCCCACGATTTCTTCACAAGGATATTTAAAATTGAACAACAAACAGGCATAGAGGAAGAGAATAAAGGACCTAAATGAAAAATATTTAGGAAACAAAAGAGGTTATTCCATAATTATTCAAGATAAAAGACACAGGTCTGCTCTGCTCAAAAACATAATTGGGAAAAATGCTGATTGATCCTACAGATATATATTAGCCAAGCCAGCTTGACCTTCACAGAGGGAGATGCAAAGACCTGGCACTTTCGAACTACTTGGAGTTCCGCAACATAGTTGGTGCCTCTGTTTGGCAAGACGACCACCTTCTCATGAATTTCACTCACACCATTCCATGGCAACCCGCTGTATCCAACAATACTGCTCTAATTTGCTCGGGTGGAACATCCTGGCCTTCTCTGCATTGCTGGTTAAAGGCAATAAAGAAAAGAAGAATTATAAACAACACTGGATAGTATGTTGCCATTAAGCTGTTAGTAAGTAAGTTTCGGGTTCAAAAATGAACAACAGTTATTATTAGACTAGTATTTCCGGTTTACTTATTTGCAGCACCATTTGTTTATTAACGGCAACAAATGACATGTTCAGAACAAGAAGCCTTGCCCCATTACTGGTAACAAGAAGTCATGCTGGCTTTGATTTTCAACAGCCAGTGCTTTTTTTTTTTTTTTTGGCAAACAAGCAAGGCTCAAATGCGCTTTAATTTCAACCAAGCAAAGGGAAGGGAAGCTAGAGAGAAATGGAGACCACTAGAGCTTATGGGTTGGCTCAATAAGCTTGTTGTTCCAAAGGTCACAATAGAAACCTGTTAGGCATCAAGTAGCTTATTTAGACAAAGTTTAGGTTCTAGGATTCAAATATCATGCCTTAATTTTCCTAGGGTGAGAACCTCTCTACATAATCTGGAAAACTGCAAGTCAAATTATGAAAGACCCCAATATACAGCATGTATTATCACATCAAGTAAGCCCCAGATACCAAGAATTCATACATCATATCATTGGAAAAATCTACAGATGCGAAATAGTGCTAAGACGATTGACATTGGAGAGAGAAGTATACCTCGGCTCGGAACACATCTAAAGCAAAGCCATTGAAACAACTGATAACAGCTTGCTGAATGTCCAATCCAAGGCTGTCTAAAGTCTTCAAGGTGGTAAGAAGAAGACCTGGTCTACGGGCACAAAACATATGGATGTTCACAGCTCTCCCTTCCCTTAACCTGACCTCCACCTATAAATTCAGAAACACAGGTCAGAGCAATTTCTTCAACGACATCCCAGATGGATTCTGCAAACAAATATACTCTTCCCAATTCTACTTGATGATTATCAGCCTGCACTAATAACATCTAGCAGTTTCCTTTGAATATATATGAGAAAAACAGAGAACCTCATCGTTTATGCAGCAGTGCAGCACAAGTTAGTAAAGGGCTAATTTTATAATCTTTATATTAGCCCCCAAAAAAAAATTAGCATTCATGAAATATGCAGAATATGCTGATAAACGTAGATATCCGTTCAAATCCAGGGGTGTAGACCATCACCAACTAATTATCCCTGCACATTTTAGTTAGGCGATGGGACAAAAAATGGGCAGATGAATCAATCTCATATTATCAACATTCCCTGCAAGCAAAATCTACCATAATGTAAAGAATAACGACAAGAATTGAACGTGAACAAAAATTAATTACTCGCGAAGGTTGGTTCTTGGGGCTCGGCAAAGAGGAAGGGCAAAGTTCTTCCTTGACCCTGCAGGGAAGTGTTGGGAGAGTGGGCGTCAAAGGATGAACATTTGTAGAAGGTGGTGGCAGTGAACCAGGTGGGGTTGACTCCAGCTCATTATGAAGATCGTTGATCCGCTGAAGCAGCTCCTTCAAGTAGTCAATTGCATCCCCAAGTATGGAAGCCCTATCCATCTGTAAATAAATGAAAGAATGTGAGAGATTGGACTTTCATTTCAAGAATTAATCTAGTGACTCAAACTTGTCACCAACGCAAAAACTCATCAGGTTCCTCAAACATAAGAGATCACATTCACACATCATTTTTCATTGCATGAACTAACTAACACACGCTTCCAACTTCTGTAGATGAATTTTTCTGGTTTAAGATGCAATTTATTTGCTCCGTCAAGCATAAGCTTATAAAAATCGTCGAAATCATCAATAAATGCATGGTTCTAGGTAGTTCTTAAAATCGTTCAGGACAAATCATCGAGTAAAAGCACACTTATTGTGGTGATACAAATCGATGTCCTCAAAAAAGGGGGGAAACGATGAAGTAACTATTAACATGATTTTAAACATTTTTATTAGAAGAAAATGTTTCTGATCAAGTTTTGATACCTTGCTAATCTTCGGAACAACCGACCGAAGCATGTATAACCTATCATTTAGTTTCTTCCTGCGCCTTCTCTCGGCCATGAGATTTTTCGCAGGTAATCCCTTCTTCTTTCCCTTCTGATCTCCACCTGTAACAGTACTGTTTGCATTAGAATTGCTTGCGCCGTTATTCCCATTCTCCTCCGCCTTATTATTCTCATTAAGATCATCAGAATCATAATTTAGCCCAGACGCATCGATACTGGCTTCTTCGGTTTCGTCGTCTTCTAACTTCCTCTTCTTCTCCATGTTTGAATAATCATTAAATCCAGACGGAGAAATCTCCAAACCTCCCAATTTATCAGCTCCGCTAGATGTTTGGCGAAGCGCGGCTCGCTTCTGAAAGAGAGTGGGTTGAGCACCAACTGGAGGGAAAACATCAAGTGATCTTAAAACCTTAGCCCTGTTAGAAAACAGAGCATTTCCAGAACCATCATATGCTTCTAAACCCATTGGACTAAATCCGCCACCGATTGTGACCCCATTGTCAGCAGCAGCCAACAACCGAGTCGCTGGGAATTCAGTGTTAGAACTAAGCTCGAGATTGCCCGTATGTGGTTGAGTATTCAAACCCGAAAATCCCATCAGAAAATGGGAACTCGAAGTCTGATTTTGATTTCCCTGGAAGTGACCCAGAAATCCACTTTCAGAGCCCAAATTGAAGCCGTTATTCTCAAAAGGATTGTTGCAAACAGAGTTGAAGAGAGGAGGGAAGCACGATTTGGGAGGTAAAAATGGCTGTGATTGCGACGGGTCGATAGTGAACGACGGTGAACAAGAAGATGAATCCATTGGCTGCTGCAACAGGAAATTATCATTTGGATTCGAACAAAAACCAATATCTCTGATTTCCTGGTGAACTGGGAGACCAGGGAGATCTTGATGAGATGGATTGATAGCAGAATCCATGTACCATTCACCTTCAAGCATGGATTTGAAGGACGTTAATGGACCTCCCAAAGCAATGTCCTGGCCCTTGGACTCACCTTCGTTGTTAGTTCTGGTCCAGGATGCTGCGTCTTCCACTTCTTCAATCCAAGGCACGCCGGGAGCTCTGTGCAGCATATGTCTCTCCATGGCGCTGTAGTGAGAGTAGGAGAGAGAGAGAGAGTTCAGTTAGAGAGGCAGAGAGAAAAAGGCAAGAAGCTTTTCTCTCATGGCCTAATATTTTAAGAATTTAACAGAAAGGAGATTCGAAGTCTGAACGTTATGTATAGTCACCGAAGATAAATGGTGAGAGTACACCGCTGTGTAGTGGTTTTTATCTGTGTGTGGCTGTGTGCTCTGTTGGTTAGAACACTCTTGCCCCAAATAGACCATACGGCCCTCCTCTGGTTGAGATAATTACACCTTCCTTGTTAGTATAAAAAACAAAAACAAATTTATTATATCGCGTATTAATCAATAGATAATTAAATATAACTACCTAGTTAATCATTGAAATTTAATACTGTCCATTAAAACATATAACAAAATACCGCTTAAATAAAATATGATAGAAGTACAGGATAAGAGTATATATAAAGTTTGCTTTGTTTTTTACTTTTTATCCCTCCCAATTTTTTTAAGAAAATAAACTAATGTTCCTTCATTGAGAAAGACTTGAACAAACCCACATATAATTTTCAAAAAATAGATCGTGTTCAATATTTTGAGCTCAGATGATAAGTAATATTGAATCGAGCCGCGTCACTTAAGCATAAGTTTTGAATTCAAATTCATGTGAATACAATATTATGCTTGTTTGGCTGGATGATTGGCAGCCCTATAAGTGTTTATGTACATAAGTCGAGATAACACTTATCTTATATGTTTATTTTATATACTGTAAATCACGATTAAAAAACTGTTTTTGAACTCCAATCGCTGTTTCAAATGAGCACAATAATATACTCACATTTCTATAGCAAAAAAAAAAAAGTGCTCACATTTAGCCTTTGAGAGTGCCTCAAATAAGACTACTTTCAATAAGAAGATACATGTGTCTCATAAAATCCACATTTAAGAGAGTTATCGGGGACAATGTTCAAAATATATATATATAGAGAGAGAAGAAATAGATTAAGTGCCTGCCTGGATTAGCGTGGTAGAAGTTATTTTTCCAACGTGATTTACGCTATACGGAATAAATATATAAGAGGAGTTTTATCTCGGCTTGTATGAACATACTTCTTAAATACTAACTCAAACAGGCACTGAGGTATCAATGAACAGGTAATATTCAAAAATTAAATAAAAAATAGAAAGAAGCGCCAATTATATGATTTCACAGTGAATAATATAAGGAGATATTGAAGCTGCGCTCAATATATCAATTTATTGGAGGCTTTGTCAACTAAAATAAAATAAGCCACCACGTCCTGCTGTAAATTTTAAAATAACAATAGTTATGATCTAGTACAATATTTTCTGGATTAATATTTGGTCAAAGGTTCAAATAGCACCCAGTAATTTACCTTTTCTTGATGGCATTCACTATCATAGTTCCATGTTGAAACGTAGTCACGAATATTAAATAAAGCCGATGGGGAAAATAATATTAAATAAAACAACTTACTCATGATGTGGTCAATCCTGAAACGTAACGCTTCATTTGATTTGTAATTCGCTTCCTAAATGGTTAATTTACAGTCTTATATTTATGACACGGCTTGAACAGTATCTGTTTTACAGGCTCGTGCAATATTTTGATTTATTAAATATTAAATTATGAAATTCATGTATTCAATAGATAGACATGCCATAATTAATAAACATTGTGCTTGTTTGGAATAGTTTATTTTTGGGTAATAAGTGCTTATAAATTGTGATTCACGGTATACGAGGTAAGTATGTGAGAGAAGTTTTATCTCAGCTCACGTAATAAGGACTTATTTTTTTAGAAAACGCTAAACCAAACAAGCCTATTACCACCTCGTTCTCTGCACTGTAAATTAGATGTTGTATTAAGACCAAAGGTAGCGCAAACCCGTGTGAAGTGTCAGCTCCATACATTACGTGAAATTTGCAAGGTATTGGAAACTGGATCGGGCATTGAACCGGTTAGAGTACTGGGTAAAGAGTCAATAGATCAGACCGGAGCTAACTTGGGGCTAGACCGGTGAAAAAGTAAATATTTTATGTTTATTTATATGAAATTCTGAATAAATTAATAAAAAATGATTTGATTTAATTTTTTTAATCAAAAAAATGTTAAACCGGTCCGTACAGTTCAACCTCCGGACAATCGGCCGGTCCGGTCCGATTTTAAATACTCTAGAAATTTGATAGATGAGAGTAGCTATTGAGGGATTATGAACAACATTATTGTTTTTCATAGAATTTTATGTTGTATATAAAAATAGATTGACGGATTGATATAATTGATAATGTGCCTACAGAATAATGTTTTTTTTGCCTGCACATTATATAAATAATGACTAGTAAGCATGATTTTGATGCCGTATATAATTAAATTAATGTTTCTTCAGTTACGTCAACCATCCAGTTATCAGATAATATATTTTTATCAAGGTAAGAAAAATTTTAATTTTCGCCCACTCGTTATTGATTAACATGAAATTCGAGGATTACAGATGGTATATTTTCTTGATCAGTTTCGCGTAATTGACAATAAATTAACAACCATACACATAGCTAGACACTTACACGTAAAGTTCCCCTCCAAAGCAAGGCATGATAAAGAAAATGGGATGTAGTTATTATCCTGCAACTTTTGCTGTAATATAATAAATGGAATTTCTATACCCTATAATCATAAGTGAAAAATACTCTACATATCACTATATATCCATCGTTGATTTATTATAATTTTAAAATGACCTGAATTGATGCTATCAGTGCTAATATCAATATATATCGGATTTAAAATGTACATGCACTACGAACAACATGGCTAATACAATTTTTCACATGTTACGTAATATATGTGTGTGCATGCATATATAATGAGTTATTTATATATAGACAGCGGCGACGTATTTGGTGGTGGGAGGGATTATTTGAGAGTGCAACTTGGTTTTGGAGTTTGAAGTTTGAAGTTTGAAGAAAGAAAGAAAGTCAGAAAGCGATGGAGGGAAAGGGAAGGAAAAGCAGAAGCCGGCCGGTAGCCATAAATGAGATCACAGGCTTCAAACACGTCCTTGTAATTGCTTTCTTTTCTTTGCCTCGTTAGTTTATTGTTATTATTTGAATCTTTGAAGCATCTCTCTCTCTCTCTCTCTCTGGCAGTGGCATGCATGCATTTGTACTTCCAATTACTCATGAAAGAGAATCTAACCCATCCCCCAAGCAACATGACATGCCCCTAACTAATCCCTGGGGACCACGTACGTACGTACCCAAATTGTACACCATCGGAAATCGTAATCATCCTCATCAAATAGAATCATCACAGGTTTGGTTCATTTGATAACCCTAAAAAAAAACCTATAACCCACAAGGGTTCTGATGATGGAATTAGTCCTCTCAACTAAGGGATTAAAATTTGGATCGAGTATTGAATCGATCGGGGTATTGGGTTAAGGATCAGTGGGTCAGATCGGGGCCAAACCAGTGAGAAATTGAAAATTTTAGACTTATACTACCTCCGGTCCTAAATATAGGATATAGTTTGTAGTGCAAATGCCTGAATTGGTCTGTTTCCGGTCCTAAATTTTAGATAAAAGCCTGACTTGGTCTGTTTTCACCCCTAGATACAATTCATGTTACTTTTCACTTTAATTTTTGGACGTGAAACTTCATAATAAGTTGGCCAATAAACACGGTTCATACACTTCAATTAAATAATCATTTTGTGAGTGTTAATTACTCGAGAATTAAGGCATGATCAAAAGCGCATGCTTCACTTCCTTTAATTTATCAATTATACACAGTGCACGATTTTTAAACAATTTAGAATAAATACTCATTTTATTACCGAAATTTGTTGAGGAGCTGGTTACCTGGATAAGGGTATCAATTGAGAAGAGATGCGGTTTCATCATGTAACATAAAGGGATATATTTAACGGCAAAAGATCATCATTTAGGCTCTCTATGGCTTAAAACGTGACATCTGACCGTTTTTCCAGAACAAATTAAAACTAGCCAGTACCTCGTAATTAACGATATCCAAAATTAGTAGCATCATCATCTAAGATATCATAATATGTGCTCATTTGGATTAACGATTGGAATGCTTAAAAGCAGTTTTTCAATCATGATTTACGGTATACGAGATAAGTACGTGAGAGGAGTTGTGTCTCGATTTACGTGAAAAACAATTTATAAACAATCGGATCGTTAAAACAAACATACCCATATGTATTTGCTAAAAAATACTATAACACATTCCCTCTGGTCATTAATATATAAGATATATATATTTATATAAGTTGATTAGATTAAAAAAATTAGTTAATATAACATATATTTTCTAAAACGCCTTAATCATTTTCCTTAATTTTATCCTCTCATCTTCTCATTGATTATTGTTGAGAAGGTGTTAATGGAAGTAAATTAGGAAAATAGTACCAAGTATGGAAAATATGTCTTATATTTAAGACAAAAATCAACTCCACAAATATACCTCGTATATATTAAATACCGAAAGGAATAATATATATGAATGAACAAAGTTCTGGGTAATACACGAATTCAATATTCTTGATCTATTTCACACACTAATATTCATGATTTATTTCACTTGATCACCACGAGAAAAATTTCACCTACCGGTTTTTAATATAGGACATATCTAGGGAGTTAGTTTTAGACCTATTACTATATTTTTAATATTTATCATTCTTTTATTAATTTATTCTTATTGACGCTTCCTTAATAACATTTAAATAAAAGAGGGAATGAGGGAATTAATGGATATGATTATAGTATTTTAGAAAATCCATATCATATTAACTCACTTAACTAATTCTCTAAGTTAATTAAATTAGATAAACATGTACTGTATTAAGAATGAAATGGAATAATTTGGATGCGATATTATCAGTTGATGGGCATATTCAGAACATTAGTTTTTAACGTGAGAAGTGAAGTCGATCAATTACCACACTAGCACGCTACATATATATCAAAGTCTCATATAATGTAAGAAGTCCGTCAAATCTCACTCGACAAAATAAAAAGTAAACACATTGGAAATTTCGTCTCGTCTGCGGCATTGGGAAGTGATTATTTAATCAAGACGTGGTTGGTGAGTTGAACACAGAAGCAGCAGAATGCAAGTTGGTGATTTGAACGATACAAATTGAAAAGGGAAGTGTTTGGGAATAAATTCAGGAGAAGGAGAGCCAAGCTTCTCGTGACCCCTCTCCTTTCACCGCACCTAACTTCCCCTCAATCAATCTTGAAAACTCTTATCCCCAAACTTTTCAATTCCCCCCTCCCCAACGCTTTCTCTCTCCCCCTTCCACTTGTCACTCCCGCTCTCTCTCTCTCTCTACAACACTCCACCCATACTTTCCCACCCTCAACATTTCAATATTACTGGCCAATGGCCAATTACCATCTCGCACCAGTCATAGTGAAAAAGTTCTTAGCAGCTTAAATATAGTTAGAAGTATAAGGCTTATTGATTGGTTAGTTGAGTGATTTTAATTAGTCTATATAAAAGATCATAGTTAATGTGTTGAGTATGTAGGATAATGAAATCATCGTCATGTTAAAAAAGACGATAACTTGGATTTTTTCAGGAAGAGGGATCTTAAGTGGGGTCATTATCCTTAAATGAGGGTAGATTAGTGATAACCTAAGTGGATTACAATTTTTATATGAATAATACACTATTCTTCAGCTTTCTTCATACTCCCTCCAGTCCTATTTATAAGCAACTTTCTCATGGATTGTGTAAAACGAATTGATAGTTAAAAGTCCTATTTATAAGCAACTTTCTCATGGATTGCGTAAAACGACTTGATAGTTAAAAGCAATAAGTGTGTCACAAATGCCATATTTTTTTTCCATATATGTCCCTATTTATGAAAAGAGTATAGGAGAGAGAATATATAAAAAGTATGAGAGATAATGAGTGTTTAATAAGGGTATATAAAATAGGAAAAAGGAACTTATATTTTAGACAAAAAGTAAAAGTTGCTTATAAAAGGAACCAGCCCTATGAGAGATAAAGTTGCTTATAAATAGGACCGGAGGGAGTAATATTTTTCTAATTACTCTTGTCAACAAATATAGTGTGTGTTTGAGTAACCCCCAAACCGTGGTTTCAAAAGTCCTTTTCCGCAAATCGAGACAAAATTTCTTTCACATGCTTACCTCGTAAACCGTAAAAGTTATTATCCAAAAGTTAATTCAAACACACATATAATGTCTCAAGTTTGAACATGTATGAATGTAGACATAGTTTTAAGGGGCTACATCGACTACGTCGATAATTATTCTGGCTCAATATCAAATACCACTCTGATTATATTTATAAGTCATTTTTAACTAATTCCCACATATTAAGGAAAGCTAGTTAACTCATTAACTATAGGCTAAATTTCCAATTTCACCATTATCTATGATTGGTTCCAAAAGTTAATATGAATAAATTCCTTTTGTTTATTATAATTAATAGGGGTAAAAAAATATAAAATACATTTATTATTCTAAAAATGGACTTATAAATAGGATCAAAATTTTTTATTAAAAAAGACTAATAAATAGGATCACATTCATAATCATGTAACAAAATTTAGCGTCTCATCATCAAACTTCTCTTTAAAGAATAGAACTGAACGTAGTATATTTTTTAACTGACTGCTCCGGAATTGATTACAGCTATGTTTTTCACTTTTTTGAGGTTTTTTTTTTTTTTTTTTTTGGTGACAGAAGGGACAAACCCCAGAATTACACAATGACCCTACGTGGGTATAAAGTTTCGACTATATCAGCATCCAATGCTTCTCTGACTTCCTCCGGTGGTTCCTTCCAAAACCTCCGTTCTTCACCTAGTACCACGCACAATTTTGCCATAATATCAGCACAACTATTACTTTCACGGTATATATGATGGATGGAAATTTGCCAATCTCGCTCCAACATGCTGAGAATCTTACTGGAAGGCAAGAAGCCTCCCACTATACTGTTCCTCTGGTTTAAATTTTTCACCACTATCTCTGCATCACACTCAACCTCCACTTTCCGAAATCCCATCTCCCAGCATATCTGCATCCCTTCACAAATTGCCCAGGTTTCTGCTGCTTGGCTTGTACATTTTGGTAGTTTTTTTGAAAATCCTCCAAGCCACTCCCCACAATCTCCTCTAATTACTCCGCCACATCCAGAATAACTTTGATGCGCCGTCATACCGTCCACGTTAAGTTTACACCATCCCGTTGGTGGCTTTTTCCATTTTACCAAAATTGTTTCCTGGTTCTCGAGATGATTCATCCCTCCTGTCCATTTGTTCTTGTAATTCTGCAGGAACCTTTTCACAATCTGCTCTGGATTCTTCGGCCTCTGGAATTCTGACTCATGAAGCTCCTTATTCCTCCATTTCCAGTTATACCAACACCCAACAGCGTAAATTTCCGGCCATAATAAATCTTCTTCAGAGCTTCCCCTGGTTATTATATTAAATTCCAACCATTCTGCTCCTTCACACTCATAGAACATTCTCCTCTTATGATTCGGTACCAGTTTCATCCATATCTGTCTTGCCTGGGGACAATCTCTTAGTGCATGGATCTGGTCCTCTCTATCTGCTCCGCACCTTTTACATCTCGGCTCCTCCATTCTCCACCTTGCTGTTATTGAACTTGTGGGAAGCCGACCGTGATTAGTCTGCCACATAAATACTCGAACCCGTTCTGGCACCTTTAACTTCCAGATGTGTTTCCAAACTCGACTTATAGTTACTTCTCCATTTCCTCTTAACATTTTATATGCACTTGCTGTTGAGAAGAGTCCGTTTCCTGTTAGCTGCCATACCAGACTATCTTCGTCATTTTCCCCATTAGGAATAGGGAGGTTTGATATTTTTTGTATCACACTTTCTGGTAACAGCTGGACCAATTGTTGAGTATTCCACCTATTCTGATCTTCAATTAATTCCTTTACTCTCATTTCTTTCTGAATCTCAGTGCTATCCGGGACATATGATATGAGGGCCTCACATCCTTCCACCCACTTGTCAAACCACACCCTTGTTTCATTTCCATTTCTTACCTCCATCCTTACGTTTTCTTGGAACTGAGCCCACATCTTACATATTCCTTTCCACAGGTTTGAATCCCCTGCTTTAACCTGCATCTCTTCTCCTCTACCTAGCCCACGTCCATATTTTCCTTGTAATACACTTACCCACATCGCACTATGTTCCGTATTCATCCTCCAGAGCAGCTTTAGGATGAAAGCTTCATTCATACAGTGCAATGATTTAATTCCCATCCCCCCGTCTCCTTTTTCCTTGCACATTGTTTGCCATGATAGTGCATGCCATTTCCTGCTCTCCCCTTGTTCTCCCCAAATAAATCTTCTTTGTGCTCTTTCTATACTTTCACCCACACCTTGGGGAATTCGTTCATGTTGCATGTGGTATAGGGGAATCGTACTGGTTACCGATTTGACCAATGTGATTCTTCCTGCTAGAGATAAGCTAGCTGCTTTCCATCCGCTGAGCCTTTTCTTCACTTTGTTCACTACTACATTGAATCTTTCTTTCCTTTTCCTAGGAAAGGTAATATTTGCACCAAGATATCTCCCTATCTCCTCTACCTGTTTGAATTGGCTGATCCTGCAAATCTCTCTTCTGTGTTGCATTGTCACATTTGGAGAAAAGAAAATTTGAGTTTTTTCCTTACTCACTTTATGCCCCGACATCTCTCCAAATTCCTGCAAACAATTCAAAATGACTTCAATCTGCGGGATATCCGCCTCTGCAAAAAGAACAAGGTCGTCAGCAAACATCATATGGGTTATTGTTGGGCCAGACCGACCCACTTTCATTCCTTTCCATTTTCGCTCTCTCACTCTATCTAGGATAATATGTGTGAGTTTTTCCATGCCCAGTACAAATAGATACGGAGATAAAGGATCCCCTTGGCGTAACCCTCGTGAGGGGAAAAATTGTTCTAGTTTTTCACCATGCCAGAGAATCCTTGTAGCCGTCGTAGAAACACATCCGATCAGTCTCTCAATCATTTCTGGTGGACACTGTATTTCCTGAAGCATCTTTTCAATGTAATTCCAACTGATACGATCGTATGCTTTTTCTAGGTCGATCTTGATTGCCATAAAACCTTTCCTCCCTCTCTTCTTTCTCATTGAGTGTATCATCTCATTCACAATAATAATGTTATCTTGAATGTTCCGCCCTGGTACAAAACTTACTTGATATGGTGATACTAGGCGGGACATTACCCTCTTCATTCTCTTCACCAACACCTTTGATAAACACTTGTAGATCACATTGCACAATGAGATAGGTCTAAGTTGGTTCACTTTCTCCGGCTTATCTACTTTCGGAATAAGTGTGATCAGTGTTTGATTGACCTCACGGATCATTTCTGGATTATGCCATAACCTCTCAATAGTATACATGGAGAGGACCCATCACACAGACAGGTAGGAGACTGTATAAGAGACTGGATAGAGCGCTTTGTAATGTTGCTTGGAGGAACAAATTTGGAGAGGCCTTTGTAAGGGTGGGACCACGGATCCAATCTGATCATCACCCATTGTTTATTTTCTTAGAAGATCGAAGAGGTAACAAACAGGAAAGGCCTTTCAGATTCGAAGCTTCATGGATTCTACATAAAGACTTCAGCAACATGCTTAAAGAAAACTGGGAGGGAAACATGAGGATCAATGAAGAATTAAAAAATCTTGAAAATAAACTCAAGATTTGGAACTACAAGGAATTCGGCCACCTAGCCAAACGAAAAAAAGAAATGTTGAGGCGCATAGCAGGAGTACAAAAAAGGCTTCAAGAAGTACCTAGCCGAATGCTGGAATTAAAGGAGATGCAATTAAATACTGAATTGGCGGAAATCCTGAATCAAGAAGAAGTCCTGTGGTTCCAAAAAGCAAGAACTCAATGGTTGGTAGATGGTGATAGAAATACATCTTACTACCATACAAAAACAAAAATCAGAAGAAGAAGGAACAGAATCACCATGTTGAAGAATGAGGAGAATGAGTGGGTAGAAGGCAAAGAAGAAGTGGGAGATCTAGTTAACAGTTTCTTTCAAGAGTTGTTTTGCGAAGAAATCGAAGAGCGGAACTGGATTACTACATCTCACTCCTGGCCAAATGTGAGCCCTGCAGACTGGGATATAGTCAAGGGTGATATAACTAGAGAAGAAATAAAAGAATCCATGTTTGCCATTGGGAGCATGAAGGCACCGGGGGAGGACGGATTTCCTGCTATCTTTTTCCAACAAAATTGGGAAATAGTAGAACAAAGTGTGTTTTTTGAGGTTTGTTTTGCCACAAAAGGTCTTTCAGTACACAGTACTGGACAAGCAATCAAACAAAAGCACCTATGCTTTTTAACTGACTATTCAGGAATTGATTACACAATCGCATCCTTTGTGTGCTTCAAGGAGAAACTTAAATGCGTTTCAGGAAAACCTCCAGCTTTGAACAGAAACTAATATGTCTCTGATGATGATTGCGAGGTGGCCAACGTAGATATTTCTGGTTCCATCTTCATCTATAATACTCTTCGGCCACACCAGAAGACCTCACACTTAGCAGCGTTTCAAAGGTATATAATCTCCTCGCATGTCACGTGACATCGCTGCGGGTGTCTTGGATGCCACACGTGGCACACATGCAACTGATGGACAGTGAGAGAAACCAATCGAGGTGGGACCCTGGGTCTCCTGCTCTGGCATGCAAATATTTCTAGGGCAAAGACGTTTCTCATTAGCTCAAGGTTACGTTGAATTGTACTCGCCGTTTGATAGGGTTTGCTTTCATTTAAAACGCTGGCGGTGTTGTGTCCGACATGTGAATTTGAAGAAGACGAACCCTTTTCCCTCTCTTTCCTACTGACAAAAACTCGTATACAGTACAAGTCATTGATATGATATAGGGTAGCGGTAACTTGTTGAGTTGAGCTTATTGTACTGGAGGAATCTTCTGAGGTTTATTTCAGGCAGAGAATAATCTCACGCAGCCACAATCATAAGGTCTTGAATAATAAGCATATTCCATCTTATCTTAAATATAAGATATGGTTAACTTTTTCTTAGAGATACATGTTAAGAAAATTAATTAAATTATTTTAAAATATTAATATTTATTATTTTTTCTTCAAATTATTTTACCTAATATATAAACTAATATATAATTTAATGATATACTACATATAATATAATTAAGTAATGTATTTAACTTTTTTAATCTCTTTAAAAAAAATCAACACTGTCTTATATCCAGGATTTGAGAGAATGTTACATTTACAAGCCCTCCTTTTACAGTTACTAAGGACGTATTTTCTTTTGAATGACAAATGTTTCTGTTTTTTTTTTTTACCAATTTAATGACAAATGTTTCAAATATACAAGTAATCACATTATCACATAAAATATATTTTTGCTGTTAAAATGCTAATTTATGACTTCTATAGTATATCATTCTATCCTTAATACACAGACAAACATTAGTAGGTTGGTTGTGTAACACATTTTATATCTACTTGCATCCTACGTGACAACATCCTATATTAGATATTTTTTTGCCAGAACTTGTATTAGATAAATTAAACTATTTAATATATTATTATTAGTATTATTATTATAATATCTCCATATATTAATAACTTCTTGAGATACTTGGTCACTGTGATTATATCATCATAACTTCCTTTTCATTTTAAAAATTTAAACAAGAAAAAAAAATCTGAACCCGTATAAATATTTTAATTTATTTGACATGAAACACTGTCAAATGGCATTCAAATGGGCATTCAACCTGTCACACAGCCACATACTACTAACATCTCTTTTTTTTGTTGAACAAGCGACCCCCCTATTATAGCAGCCCTCCTATTATAGCACATCTGTCACACTGCCACTCCTACCAACACTGCTCAATGCTCATATTATGTAAGTAATAGTTATTATGCCATTTAATCATTGAATTAAATATGTAAATTTCATTTAACCCGTGTAATGCACGGGGTTCTGAACTCGTCAATATAATAAACTCCCACATGAAAATTGTAATCTTTTTATTGTTGGCCCGCATGATTGCAAATACACTACTACAAAAAACGCTTTTAATGTCCCTTTTTTAGGCCTTTTAACGTCTGAAAACAGAGGGACGTCTATTTGAGCGTCGTAGAAAAAACTGTCAATAACGTCCCTAAAATAGGGGACGTCTTTTGGTCAGACTTTAGACGTCCCCAGTCGTTACTGGGGACGTCTAAAGTGTTTCTGAACCACTTTAGACGTCCCCAGTTTGCACTGGGGACATCTAAAGTTTTTTTTATGGCCTTTTATATATACATCACTGTCCAGCAAATTTAAACTGCAGAAATTTGATAGAAGAAATATTGTATAAACCAGAATGGAAACAACAGCAGTTCAGCACTATCTAATAAACATGTTATCCAACAATCTAATAGTATGTACAACAACACAACTCTAATTCGCACCTTGGAAATTCATCCCAAAGAACCATACATGCATTTGAGGTAAAACTCTGACATATTTTTGTAATTTAGTTGACTTTTGAATAATGTTAAACTAGACTAACCTAAGCCAAACCAGATTCATTCCTAAATATCATTGTCATTTTTTTAACTCATGTCTATATATATACATCACCGTGTTGAAGTCTGCTGACGAAAAAAACAAGTATGCAATAATGACAGTCCATTTCCATATCAAGCAAATTAGAAGCAGATTAAAAGTATGCATATACAAGTTACTCTGTTTTTCCAGTTTCATAATTTGATTTAAATTATCAGTTACAAGCATTTGTTCAATCATTTGTATTCAAAGTTGTGGGAGTGAGAGAAAAACCTGTGGACGACGGAAATAGAGATGACTCACGGTGCCACCAGCTAGGAAGACGATAGTTGTGAAAGGGAGACAAAAATGATGGTGCTCTCGTCAAAGAAGAGAGAGGGAAAAATAGAAATATGATTATGAGAAAGAGGAAGGCAGATAGGGAAGGAAGCACGGGAAATGGAGTTGCAGCAACGAACTGAGAAAGAGGAAGGAAGACGGGAAAGGAAGCAAGGGAAAGGGGAAAGAGGAAGATAGCTTGGAACGAAGCTCACGAGGGAAGACGGAATGAAGCTTGGGGAAGGAAAATAAAGCTGCTGGCCTGCTGCTGATGGGATGGGTGTCTGACAGGCTTTTCTGCGTCCCCAGTCAAAATGGGGACGTCTAAAGCTCACTTTAGACGTCCCCAGTCTAACTGGGGACGTCTAAAGTGGTTCAATTTTTTTTTTTTTAAAAAATTCAACCAGCGCCAATATTTCCCGCTAAATATTAAACTTTGGGCGTCCCTAATTTAAAAAGGGACGTCCTTTAGGGTTGTTAAATGTCTAATTTGTAGTAGTAACATATCCATGCAAATTTTATTTTTTGTATAAATACAGATTATCAGTAAAAGTTCATTTTATAGTCAATTGTAGGGTAGGGTTTTGAACAGGACATTAAACGTTAGAAAAAATAAATGATAAAAGTAATATTTATCCTTTTTTCCTCCTGATAGCAAAAAGTTATTATTTGTCCAAACTGAGGTAATTGATTAGGGTAATTTTTTTCTTCATAATGAGAAAACTTCATGAAAAAAATCGATGAGGTAATTGTTTAACTATATCAAGTACAATTTTTAATTTTTAATAAAAAAAATATAAAATTATCTTGAATGAATTCATCAGTATTAATTTCAATCATACTATATATAAATCCTACATTTTTGAGAAACCAATCCCCTGAAAATTACAGCACTATATTTGTATTTCTTTTCTTTTTTTTTTTTTTTGATACAGGAGGGAGGGAACTGGAAATTCCCTTTTATGTCCGGCCCAAAGGCCCAGTACAACTCAAAGGGCCTTTTCTAATTTATTTCTTCTGAGCTGGACTCAAAAATCCATTAGAATGCAAGAAAACTAAGACACCCCTTGCCATGGGCGGCTGGTTAGGGTTCGAAACTGACTCAAGTCCAGTGACTCCCGTCACGTGGAGTGTTAGAACTTAAAACCCGGTAAACCTCTGAGCTCTTTCGGAAGTAATTTCGCATTGTCGGAATCGAATTGATGCTCGCCGTCTTAACGTAAAATTTACATCTGCTCCTGCGCAACAACTCCATTACTCTCGCGAAGTAGGAGACCATGAGCAGCTGGAAGAGTCTTCTTCTACGAATCGGTGACAAGTGCCCTGAATATGGAACATCCGACTTCAAAGACCACATTGTTCGTAACATAGTATCCGTCTCTCTCTGCTTCTTCCTCTTACATTTCTACTCATGAGGCGGTACTTGCCTTTTGTTTTAATTTCCAGGAAACATGCTTTGGCGCCCTTCGACGAGAGCTAGAGCACTCTGAAAGTGATGTATTGCAAGTAAAGTTCACTCTGTTTTTTTTAACCCCAAATTTGTGTTTTAGATGCATACTGAGTGGCTACATTTATTTGTTAGGCGAAAAGTCAAGAGTTCTCTTTTCTTTGATCAATTAGTGAGATGGTTACTTATGGGCACTGCTAAGATCCTGGATACTGGAAATTGAAAGTATCCCATGTGTTTGAAGAATTTTTGGTCACCGAGCCTTCTACATGACAACATTCTTCTTTATTTAGAACTCTGATCGTAATTATTATTAATCTCTATTCATCACTTGTAGTCAAGAAGTAACTAGAGGTAATCATCTTATGACTGATTGTGGGCTTATTTGTAGGCAATCAATTAAACAAATTAACTGAACTATAATATAGTTCAAGCAATCATGATTTTAGGAAATATGCTATTAAAAAAACGCTAATAAACTCTACTGTGGGATAAGATACCCCGTACCCCTAACTGCCCAAGCCAAAGACTTTCATTTGAACCGTAACTACTTGATATAGATAATTGAACTCTAAATTACCCCAAATTCTGAATTACAAACCCTGAATACCAATTAGATCAAGAACAAATGCAGGATGCATAGCATTTTCCTCAAATTACGTTATTCTGACTTCCAGTACTGTTGTGACAAAGAAACCTTCAATCTGCAAACTTTAATTAATCATTGCTTTGCAGTGTGCTTACTTTGAAAAGCGGGAAAATTTCATGACTTGCGATTTATACTGTAAATAGCAATGAGTTGGTTAATTATACTATGTAATGTAGGTCTTTGTCATTTGTTCTGCTGGTTCAGTTTCTTCCATTAGAATCTCTTTGTTCGCAGCTTGACTCTTATATATGATAACTTAATTAGAATAAAAAAAGTGAGATATGGCCTCTTTTGATTTTTACGTGGTATTTTTCTTCCAATATTTGAATATTTTGGATGATATAGACCTGAAACTTGAGTGTCTACTATATGAACATACACAGTATCATTAGACGTTTACTTTACTGTATTAATGCAGTTCCTTCTTGATTGTGCTGAGCAATTGCCTCACAAGATCACTTTATATGGAACCGTGGTATGGATTCTCTGCCTTTCTTTCTCTCTTAAATTGCTAGTGCCTCTCATTTGTTATTTTTATCATGCTGCAATGGGACATGCATGCATCTATATATTTATAGAAGTATGTTTTACTCATATTTTGATAATCTGCCGGGTCCAACTTTTTTATTTCATCTTGTCTATCCTTTTTTCTTGCACAAACTTTTCAAGGAGCTGCTGATATCTTATTTCAAAATAATTATTTTGTCAAATGAGATTTTGCAAAGTTACACACGAAGAAGTGACACTAGGGACTGTTACATTGAGTTAATTATGTCTTAATCTGAAGTACTTATATTGTTTTTGTATTTGTATTTATATAGTGTTGAATTAATGTCAACTATGTTTCAGTCTAAGGTACTTTTGTTGTTGCATTCATAATTTATAATTCACGGTCCACGGGGTTCTTGAAAACTTAAATACTATCTCAATTATATTTTATGAAAATTTTCATACGGAGTTCTTTAAAACTAAAATACTGTCTCAATTATCTTTTATGAGAATTTTCATACTTATGGTTTAATTTTTTATTGATTTTTTTTTTTTTGGAAGTTTCGTGGTATCCTATTTATACATTTGCTTTCAGATCGGCTTGATTAACTTAGAAAATGAGGACTTTGTAAGGAAACTTGTGGACAAAACTCAAAGTGATTTTCAGGTAAGCCTCTTAGCCTCTTAATTGAGCTGCTAGATATTTTTTTTGTTATTGCTATTATATTCATGCTCCCTCTTTTACATTTGCTAGCATGTAACTCAATGGAAGGATGTGATTTATTCCGTGTGAATATGTTTTCTGTAATCAGTCTAGCATTGATTAGAAATTTCCTGACTTGATAACTAGGAGGGAAATTTGTCGACTTGCTGTGGTTCTGCTGGACTCTGAATAAAAAAAAAACTCATATTTCCCTGTGTACCTAACTGTAGAGACTCATACATGGTTTCTTATTTTGGAATAATTTAAAGTATTTACTGAGTTGGAGTTGATAATGCCTACCTCAAGTCACATAAAACATCGTATAGTGGGAGTGACTGCTTAAGCGACATTATTCACGGTTTGTGAACGATGCAGCTTCCTTAAACTTCTATAATGTATTCATGATGTGATCATCACTTAGCTTTTTGGCTTTATTGAAAGTATAACTCTTATTTATGCGATAAACTCTATTTAAGTTGTTTGGTAAATAATGCCTTGCAATGAAAATCTTGAAAGGAATGAAAAATAAAGCTTTGCCATACTGTAGGATTGGTGTGTCAGATATGAGAAGCCATTCAGGGGAGTTTTTTTTTTAACCTTTGGATAGAAAGCTGTCATTCAAAGTTTATTTTGATATCTGAGGAGTTCCTTTGTAGATTCTCTTTACTTCATTATATCTTAGTTTTTTCTCATCTCTCTTTTTGTTTTTTTTAAAAATTAGGATGCCTTAGACTCTGGAAACTGCAACAGGGTACGCCTTTTAATGCGGCTCATGACTGTCATGGTATGTGTATTCTTATTATTTATCGTTAATGAAAGCAGTTTACCCATGATGACACAGTGGTTTGTTTTCTGGTATTTTTCGGCTATATGGGCAGACAGGAATTCCTCTAATTACTCACAAATTATTATGTTATTAAAGTTCATTCTACATTAAATCACTTCCCTGTGTGGAGTATGATTTTTCTTGTGCATACTTTTCACACTTTTTTTCTTCCCCATTTAACCTCTTCTTTCCTCTCTGACCCAAAAAACAAAAAAAGCCTCTTCTTTCCTCATTTTAATTGCATATGCAATGCCTGCTTCTGCTTCTTCACATTCCTCTTCCTTCCATAATTATTCCCCTTTTATTTTTCAATCTCATTATTGTATGGTGGACTATTGTCATGTGGTTTAATGTGTCTTTTTAAAGAAAATTTAAGCTTTCCTGTATTCCTTAGATGTGCAGCAAGGTTCTTCAACCAAGTTCTTTGGTGGTTGTCTTTGAAACGTTGTTATCATCAGCTGCCACAACAGTCGATGAGGAAAAAGGGAATCCCTCCTGGCAACCATGTGCTGACTTTTACATTACTTGCGTTTTATCATGTCTCCCGTGGGGTGGAGCAGAACTTGTGGAGGTAATGTTTCTATTCTTGACAAAATAATATCTTTTCTGAAACTTCAGAAAACTCACACAGGCCAGGATCAAATAATTGTTTCAATTTTTACATACTTTAATGTGTATTTAACTTTTCTATTGTTGCTTTTACTGTTTTTCTCTCTATTAAGAATTTTATTCCCCTCCTTGGACCTCACTTTAGATTGAGAAAAAATGGAAGGCAATAATTCTTTTTAAAAAGGCTAGGGACTATGGGCATGTTTGTTTGGGCGTTACGATTGCTTATAAGTTGCTTTTTACGTAAATCGAGACACAACCCCTCTCACATACTTACTTCGTATACCGTAAATTACTATTAAAAAGTAACTTATAAGCAATCGAATCGTTAAAACAAACATGCCCTATGTTTTCCCTTCTCCTGTGTGGATGAAGAGAACACAAGGATAAAGAAAACCATGGCGGGCAATATGGTTCCAACTATGCTATTTGTTGCAGCTTGCCATTAAAGAGCAAGATCTGAAGAACACACACAAACACATTCAAATAATACCTTATTTGCTTCTTGGTTCTGTAGTTGGGTGATTGTATTGGAAGGGCAATATCAAAATTTATTTTTTACGTCTTCTTTCGTATGTCTATTTGCAGCAAGTTCCCGAAGAGATTGAGAGAGTAATGGTTGGCATAGAAGCTTATTTGAGCATCAGAAGGCACAATTCTGACACTGGTTTATCCTTTTTCGACAGTAGTGATGAAACTGCGAGAAGTCTTGAGGACAAGGTTGGCTTGTTCTTAGCTATTTCTTGATCTAGATTTGTTTATTAACCATGTCATATCTGTGCATTCCCCTTATATTTGTATGATTTGAGTCTTCCTGTCAGTTATTAATGAGCCAAGGCATTGCAGTAATTCCAAGTTTTGAAGTTTGTTGTACAATTAACCATTGAATATTACTTGTTGAAGTGGAAGGCTAAGATTAGGAATTGAAATATGTTAGTGCCAGATAGAAGGTAACATATGCCCAGACTCAAGCCTGCAGAATAAAGTTCTTTCTGTATTAGATTATACAGATTTTGGGAATCATGAAAAAATGGGGCAGAACTTGAGAGATTTTATTGACACCCTTGATGTGAGATTTTAGATTTTCTGATGAAACTGTTAGTTACCCAACAAGCATTTGTTATCCTTTTTTTTAAGTACTTGATTTTTCTTTTTTTGGGCAATTCCCATTCTTCTTGTTTGGAATCTGATTTGTTGAGATGAGTCTACTCCGTGTCTGAAAAAGTGTAATATTTTAAATACTATAGATGTGTAGCATAGGTTAGAATGCAAGGGCCCACTTTCTAGAGTCAATGCTATATTAGGCAGTTTTTTAGGGGTTAAATATGCCTTAGGGATTGATTTTTCACATTTTTATATCGATGAATTATTGTTTTCTTTTTAAGGAAAGATGCATGTAATATTATTGACTTTGTTGAGGCCCTGAAACAGATGTTATTTTATTTTTTATGTTTTTATCTTGATTCTTCCTCCTAAAATTTGTTGTATAGGCTTTAATTGAGTTTGTATTTCTAATCTTCTCAAAACAATTATGCAGGACTTCTTGGAAGATTTATGGGATAGAGTACAATCTTTATCTAGCAATGGATGGAAAGTTGACAGCGGTAATCTTGTTGGAGAAATTGCATTGGAGATGCTATATTTACTGTCGAACTACATAAGAAAAAACCATTATTTCTTTGCTCATATAAAGGCTGCATCTAAGTTTTGCCCTTTATTTTATAGACCCACATTGTGACTACAGATAATTTTGAATTGAGTTGATAAGGTTTTGCTAATCAAAGTTAAGTATTTTCTTCAAATATATATTGGATTTATTGAAGCTATTTAAAAAAGGGTTAAGGAGCAAATTTACCAACGAAGTTTTGTCCGAGGAGCGTCTGGCACAAATATGTTTTAGAAGGGGCAAAAATACCAATGAACAATTAAAAAGGGGCATCCAGCACAAAAATCGTTAAATCCGTACCAACGGCGTTAAATTATAAGAGAAGAAAACCCTAACGACGTAAGTACGGATTTTACGGTTTTTGTGCTGGATGCCCCTTTTTAATTGTTCATTGGTATTTTTGCCCCTTCTAAAACATATTTGTGCCTGACGCTCCCCGAACAAAACTTTATTGGTAAATTTGCTCCTTAACCTTTTAAAAAATACTTAAGACTTGCTGTACATTGGGTTCCTAGCTTCACATCTAAGTTGGTTGTGTGTATATGGTGATGCTTGCTCATGAACCTGGATTGCACATTTGGAATTCAGATAGTTGATATCCAGACACCCTCTAATAGAGTTCATAGTACTTATGTTTTGTTAGGACCTCTGACAGGTTTGGTTATCATGAATTTGATGGAGGGTTTGCTTGGATTGAAGGACTCCCAGTTTTCCCTAAAGGGCCACATATATTAATAGCATTTTCCCTAAGGAAATATATTGACTATTCACCTTCTCAAAGCCTATTGTGTATTGTCGCTTCGAATGTGTTTAAACTTTTCTGGGCATGCTGGTGTATTCTTCCCTACCACCTGTAGGGCACGGGGAGGTTGAAAATGCATACTAGAGCTACTTCAGATAGAAGGGACAGGAGGATGTTTTACCCACTTGGTTATTAATTTTGCTATGAATGAAAAAGTAAACTGGGACAGAGTTAGCTGTTGTTTTCTGGGGATGCAGGGAGGATTTGTATCATTCCCGAAGTAATTTCATTTCTTGATTTGATGTCCATTATTCAATTATGTATTTTTTCCTTGTCTTATTGGCATTTTCCTTCTAAGTAGATACCTATTCACCTTTTCTATTTGAATGTGACTCTCACTGTGGTAATGTGAAGCTAGTATGACCAAATTGTCTTTCATAAGTTGCACCAACAAGTTGCAAAGCGTTAGATAGGAAAAAATATTAAGTGGAAGCTTATAATGCATTGTGACGCTATGTTGCCTTGTCATATTTTATTCCCTCGTTTGGTTATACTTAATGATTTATGACTTCTGATCACCTTAACCATTCTTGTCCTGTTTAGAGTTTGATTTCATGTACTGTTTCCGTTGCTAGTTCCAAGGCCTCATCTTTCATTTGAAGCCCAGCTGGTTGGCGGGAAGTCCCATGAATTGGGACCGATAAGCTGCCCAAACATAACGAACCCACCCCCAATGCCGTCTGGCATAGCTTATGGTAAACAAAAGCATGAAGCAGAATTAAAATATCCTCAAAGAATCCGTCGTCTTAACATATTTCCTCCTAGTAAAATTGAGGTTTGTTGGCTTTCCACCAGATTTTTTTCCCCCTTCAGGAGTTTGCAGATTACTTCCTATAGTAAACAAAGTTTATCAGCTTATACATTGCATTTTGTTTGTACTAATTAAGCTAGCTCTTGAGGTTTTAATTCTACAAACTTTCGAATTTGCCGAAATCATGTATGTAGATTCAATTGAAAAACTTACTAAAATCTTATGGGTGGCAGGATCTACAGCCAATAGATCGATTTGTTGTGGAAGAGTATCTCCTAGATGTGCTTCTGTTCTTCAATGGCTGGTTTGTACTTGCTATTTTTTATTTCATCAATTTTATTGCTTGTGGTCTATTGTACTTCACCTAAGCAAGTATACAACCACTTGTTTCGATTTGTTTCTCAGTATAATGGTATTTAGTAAATAAATCATTTTATATCTTGGAGTTGATAAATCACAGATGGAGCTAAACTAGGCATAGTTATGTTCATTTTACTGTTTGGGAGAGTAGAGATATGCTGTTCACCTGATGATGACTGATGAGTTTCTGACAGTTCATGCAAATTAAGTTGTTGATGGTTATTCTTGACCACGTTGTGGATAGATTAGTTTTTGTGGCTTCCTCCTTAGTGCTCTGCTAATGGTCCTTTTATGACAGTCTTGGGTCATATGCAGAGGCATTCGTTCTGTTTCTCAATACAGCTTCTTTGTTATTATTAAAATTTACCTTTTCACTATCTTTGCAAATTAGTACATCTAGCCTCCATTACTTTTCTCTTGAACAATAGTTTTTTAATCCAAAAAAATAAAATCAAGCAGTTGACTTTAATTGTTAAACATATACTAGTGCAGGTGTAATGACTATAGTACTTTGCTTTTTGTTTGGCTAAATTTTAACTGTTCTCATATTTGGGTTCATGCAAAGCTAGTCGAAAGGAATGTGCTTCTTTCATGGCTGGCCTACCAGTGCCCTTCAGATATGAGTATCTCATGGCAGAGACAATTCTCTCTCAGGTTTGATGCTGTAAATTAAAACATGTTTTTCTGTGTGTTCTGATGCAGATAGTCTAAACCTTTAGCATTGCAAAATTATCTGTCGAATCTTCCAAGTTATACTGCTTCTGAAACATTATTTGTGTAGCATCTAATGTTTTTGGAACCCTAAGACAAAATCATTTCCACCCGTCTCTTGATGGTTGATGTCTTTAGTAGGAAGAAAATGCTATTTGATTACACATGTTGACTAGTAAGTATCCAAAGTGGGGTACGGACTAGAGATTATCTTAAGGATATTCACGTGTTATATCTGTAGTGATCTTCATTATGGGTTTGTTGACCTTAGTCATTACACACAACCTTTTGGCGGTTGCTTTAGGGTTTTTGATTGTGTGAAAAAAGATACAATTTCCCACATTTGAAGGTTGAACTATTTGATCTTTCTAAGATGTATTTTATACGAGTCAACACTAATGAGTTGTGAGGGATGCTGGTATTTTCAAATCTAACTTTCCTCCTCATTTGAGAAAAAATTGCTTCTTTGGCATCAATTTGGTGTACTGAATTATTTTTTTTCTTGATTTTGTTTAGTATTTTCCCCCCTAATATCAATGGTCATTTCCTCCATAATATAGCTTTTTTCTACTACACTTTATGTATCTAACATAACTTTACAAACTCGCATATACTACCACTTTGTGATTGTTTTTGAGTTTCGTATTTATGGTAACTTAGTTAGAGTCTAAGACAACATAATAATGGCTAATGGTTATCAGATTTCCCTGGTTATGTACAGCAATCCTAACCTAATGAAATCACTCTTACTCAACAGTCAATTAATCATAGTCAATATAATTAATTACTATGCCTTAGAACTTTGGCAAACTTTTTAATGATGCATGTGTTTTTCTTGCAGTTGCTGATGCTACCTCAGCCCCCTTTCAAGCCAATATATTACACACTGGTTATTATTGACTTATGCAAGGTATGTTGAACTGACTCAATCATGCTTGCTTCTTTCATTAGTTGCTGAGTGATTATTGTTGCCCTGGTCAGTGTTTTTTTAACTGATGTTTGACTTTCGTCTCATCTTCATTGCTTTATAATCATATGGCTGCACCAAAAGGCTCTTCCTGGAGCTTTCCCTGCAGTTGTAGCAGGAGCAGTTCGTGCTCTGTTTGAGAAGGTTTCTGATTTGGATATGGAGTGTCGGATCCGCCTCATTCTTTGGTTCTCTCACCATTTGTGAGTTTAAAATCTTAAGTCAATTTGAGTAATTATGTATGTGGGCGTAACATTCAAGATAATGACTTTTTTCATGAGCGTGTGTTGAGTTTATTTGCTGAATAGGGCTTGCAAAATTTGAAGAGTATTTGGCTTGATATGTTTCTGTAGTGCACATTTTTGGGCGCTGTGTAGCAAATGGTGGGCGATTTAGCACTAGCCTTTTTATCAGATATAATGTGTCTTGAGTTAAAATATAATCTGTTGTTGTCATGTTATGGTGAACTTATCAAGTTAATATGTAAATTCATATAAATATTGGTGTGGGTTGCTTGATAATATATCGTTGGAAAATTATTAGTCTGACACTTGAATTAGGCCATTGATGCAATCTAATTGTGGGTCTTGCCACTAGGAAACTGCTGCATGCCAACTATTTTTTCTGCCTGTCTTTATAAACAAACTTATGCTTTGGTTTTTTCACAAATTAGTGTTAACAACATACCTGCAAAGTAGACTTATTGGATGAGGTGCAGTGCCATCTGGTTACTCTTTTTTGTCTTTACAATCTTCTCCCCTTTGCAAATAGGTTTAACAATTTACTTATATAATTAGAAAGACGGGAAAAATTAATAGCAACATTTGATTTGATTGATGGTTTCTGCTGTGCAGATCAAACTTTCAGTTCATATGGCCATGGGAAGAGTGGGCTTATGTCCTAGACCTCCCAAAGTGGGCCCCACAACGTGTGTTTGTTCAGGAAGTTTTGGATAGAGAAGTTAGGTTGTCATATTGGGACAAAGTTAAGCAGGTATTGCAATATAGCTGGGTTATACCATGTTCTGGTTTTGCCTCAAACTAAAAGAAAATAGTAACTTGGTTTTATGTTTTTGTTGACAGTGTGCTCTCTTTCTATCTTATTGATTAATTGAATTTCTTCTTTGGTAGTTGGAAATTTTGGAGTTTATGACGTTTTTTTTTTTTTTTTGCATTTTGCGTAGAGCATTGAGAATGCTCCGGGTTTAGAAGAGTTGCTTCCTCCAAAGGGTGGACCAAACTTCAAATATGGTGTGGAAGATGATAAAGAAAACGCTGAACATGTACTTTCTGGAGAACTCAATAACATGGTTAAAGGGAGGGTGCCTGTCCGTGAAATAATTGCATGGATTGATGAACATGTTCTCCCCAATAATGGTCTAGAAGTTACCCTCAGAGTGACCATACAAACTCTTCTAAATATTGGATCTAAGAGCTTTACTCATTTAATAACAGTCTTAGAGAGATATGGGCAAGTCATTGCAAAAGTATGTCCTGATCAAGATAAGCAAGTCATGTTGATAGCTGAAGTGAGTTCTCTCTGGAAAAGTAATACTCAAATGACTGCTATAGCAATTGACAGGATGATGGGTTATAGGCTTGTATCAAATTTAGCCATTGTCAGATGGGTCTTCTCTCCAGAAAATATTGAGCAATTTCATACCTCAGATCGTCCATGGGAGGTATTCTCAATAATTTGACATAGATATTTCTTCTATGCCTTTTTCTATTGATTTTGTTTCAAAGTTTTTAAACTGTTATTCGACATTATTGGCTTTAGATAGGTCTTTCTTTTTTCCTTTAACATTAGAATGTCAACGACTTGACATTTTGTTATAGCTGGCGTTATTGTCACAGTGGACAAATCACAATGTCTCTTTGTATCTAGGTTACATTTAGTCTACACCATACATACCTCATACTATGATTATTAATAACTCCTCCTCCCTCTTTTGTTTTCCCACCAACAGATTCTTAGGAATGCAGTAAGCAAGACATTTAATCGTATTTCTGATCTAAGGAAAGAGATATTGTCTCTTAAGAAGAGTATTGCTCCAGCTGAAGAAGCTGCCAAGAAGGTAAAAGCAGAGTTAGATGCTGCGGAGTCAAAACTTACACTAGTAGATGGTGAACCAGTTCTTGGGGAAAGTCCAGTGCGGTTGAATCGATTAAAATCTCGAGCTGAGAAAGCAAGGGAGGAAGTGATGTCTCTTCAAGAATCCTTAGAAGCTAAGGAAGCTCTACTTGCTCGGGCAGCTGACGAAAATGAGGTAGATTATGAATTCTTATAGTACTTATTTTGTGGTTTGCCTAATCGTGAATAAAATCCTGACTTGATTAACATGCATTTGCTCCTGTTTTTCATTATATTCTCTTGGCATTTGTTGTTCACACGTACAGGCATTATTTCTCTCAATGTACAAAAGCTTTTCAAATGTGTTGATGGAGCGTCTTCCAGAAGCATCTTCAGCTCAAACACTCAATGAATTAAAGTCTATGCATGTTGATGAGATGTCTGTTGACCCTGAAGAGAAATCAGCTATGGACTTAGACAATGAAGATGAGACAAATCAAAACAGGTTTCAGCACCCGCATGAAATGATAGCTCAATTCTTCTTTATGTGAAATATCTGGATGATAATACGGCAATTTTGCTTTTTTATTTTCAATTATCTTTTCTGCAGTCAGTCGAATGGCGGGAGGACAAAGAAGGCTTATAATGTTGGTGAAAAAGAGCAGTGGTGTATCACCACTTTGGGATATGTAAAGACCTTTTCTAGGCAGTATGCTGCTGAGGTATTGTGCAACTTCCCGTTCAGGAGTCTGAGTTTTATAGGATTGAACTCCGGATTTGCTGCTGCGTATTTCTTGGTGTGCCATGATAAATAACTATCATCCCCTAAATGATGTTTCTGAGCCTTTTGTGTTATTTGAAAAATGCATTAAACACTCATAAGTTTTAATTCATTATTATTTCATTTGTAATTGTGCATTTGTAGCAATGTGGTATTCTTATTCCTTCAATAAGCATGAATGCATTTGTAGCAATGTGGTTTCTTATTCCTTCAATAAGCATGAATATCATCGTTAGTAAATACTAATTTGCTTATTGTGCCGCTGTGTGATTTTCTGTTAAATTTTTAGCATCATGTGTGACAAAACTGACAATGTGGTTTTTTGCTGGCAGATTTGGCCCCACATTGAAAAGTTGGACGCAGAGGTATTGACAGAAGATGCGCACCCTCTTTTTCTGGCGGCTGTATATTCTGGTCTTCGGAGACCAACTAACGAGGCTTGATATATTTTGCATTTTCCCTGTCTTTCTTTCACAATATTTTTTAAAAGAACCCATTTGGGTTGATGGATTACGATCCTCATTCTAGTGATAGGTAGTGTTTAGTCTGGATGCTGTTGTAATATAGAAGACTAAAATTTATTGGTAGATAAGAATTAGTGTGTGTGTTTGGATTAGCTTTTGAGAATAATTTTTACGATTTACGAGGTAAGTGTATGAGAAGATTTTTGTATTGGGTTGCGCAAACCTAGGTTTAGGATCTTCTCAAACACTCACTAAGTGTGGTTTGATGCCGAACGAAACTCCACCGTTGCAGTTCAATATTTTTTCGTTTCTATCATGGCTGTCTTGAAAGTTTTAACCTGTCTCCCCAAAACCGTGTAAACAGTAACACATCTTATACCCTCTAATAGGTGTTTTAGACACCGGAAGGCTAATAACTATATTAAATCTACATTTTATCTTTATATTCATTTTTATGTCTTTTTAAATGTAATATATAAATGGGGAAATCCTTTAAAAATAACTAAAAATGTCAAAAGATAAAAATGTGTTATAAATATTCATAATAGTAAATGTGTTAGGGTTTGTTTTGTCACTTTTAAAATTAAACAAAAATGACAGAATTGTTACTCTAAGTTTAAAATTAAGAATAGAGATAAAGATGCGATTTCAAGTTTTGACAAAGGTTTTCACAATTTCTCATAAAAATTTTATAACTTGCATGTCAAAATTTACAATATCTAGTAAGAGTTTTATAAAATCAGATAAGGTTTTCAAAAGTTCATAAAAAAATTTCACAAGTTGTAAATTTGAATTCACAATATCTGATCAGGATTTCACAATTTCAGATAAGGTTTTCATAAGTTCTCAAAATAATTTCACAACTTGCACAAGTTGCAAATTTTGATTCATAATATCTAATAAGGGTTTCACAAGTTTTGATAAAAGTTTCACTTGATAAAGGTTTCACAAGTGCGGCTAAGGTTTTCACAATTTCTCAAAAATATTCCACAACTTCCTTAAAGAATTTCACAGGTTGTAAATTTTGATTCACAAGATTTGATAAGGGTTTTACAAGTTCAGGCAAGGTTTTCACAAGTTGCAAATCAAAATTCAAAAGATCTGATAGGGGTTTCACAAGTTCTCATAAATGATTCATAAGTTCGGATAAGGTTTTCATAATTAATTCTGTTAAAGTGAAAATTAAACTCCGAGGGACAAATCTGTCATTTCCTTTTAATTTTGAGAAGGACAAATCAGGTCCTAATACCTTTTTGGCATTGTGAACATTTAAAACACCTTTTTTATCTTTTGACATTTTTAAAGAATTTTTCCTATATGAATAAGAGGATTTAAATTTAAATTAGTAAACCAAGAAATGACGTACTCTTGTAGCCACAAATTGTGAGAGCTGTTGCTGTTTGATAGAATCAATACCAAACAGCAAATTACATATGTGAGTATTACGTAGTACAATATAGAGGATTTAACTTGCAAGTTGCAATTATTATCGCTGGCTAAAAAAAGAAGTTATTAGCGTCGAATTGTGTGGTATTTAAAGACTCACTTTTTCACCTTCTGTGGAGTTGAATTGAACCATCAACAATCAAGTGAACATGAGGTTTCAGACTTTCCGTTCGGACGACTCAAGCCCAGGGGCTTACATTCGAGGGGCGTTGACGGCATCTCTCTCTCTCTCTGTTTTTTTTTTTTCCTTTCCCTGAATACATAAAAATAAAAAATTTCATAGGACCAATGTATTTTTTTTTTCTTTTCTAAACATAGGTATCCTTCTATTGGAGACAATCCTATTCGAGACATTGTTAGATACTAAATGTGGGTATCGCTTCTAATGGAAATTCAAAACTTAGTTCACCACATTATAAGGGATTAACTCTTTTCATTAGACCCAACCCATATTGACAATATGACTAGAGTATCAGCTTGTGTTTAGATTAGCTTTTGGAGAATAACTTCTAGAGAAAAAGTGGAGAATAGATTATGGGAAACCATAGTTTTGATAAAATGAGAGTGTTTGGATGTTGTGATCAAAATAGCTTTTTTCATGGTCAAATTACTAAAAAGGATATTAACTTTTGTGATAATTACATAAAAAAGAATAAGATTATATTTTATGTATTATTTAACGATTAATGTCCAAATTTAACAACCAAGTTTTTCCTGAAGGACGTCTGGTACAAATAAATTTTGGAAGATGAAAAATAACAATGAACAATTAACAAAGATGTAAATTTAACAAAATCGTTAAATTTGACCTAACAATATTAAATTATAAGAGAAGAAAACCCCTAGCGGTATTAAAAATGATACATCTTAACCCATTATTTAACATTAAATTTCATAATTAATACCAAAAATGAAATAATTTTTTCTATATATAATTTTAATTAATTTAACTAATTTTTTTAATATAATTAAATTAGATAAATAAATCTTATATTAAGGATAAGAGGGTGGGGCCCACAAAGTTGAAAAAGTAAGAAAAAATAGATTATGCCCAAACCATGGTTTTGGACACCAAAACCATGGTTTGAGGTCAAAATGGATTATTTGAGAATGAGAGAGTATTTAGATGTTTTTTTAGAAAACCATAGTTTGAGTCCAAAATAACTTTTTTTAAGTGAATCTAACCATAGTTTGAGCCCAAATGTTTTTTTCAGAAAGTCATGTTATATTTCGTTTACTTGAAATGGGGGCATTGGGGGGGCTGCGGGATTTGACTATTAGTCATTGGTTAGTAATTGGTACTGGTAATCCATCAAAACCAAGGACCAAATCCAATACCCCGTTTTTTTTGCGGGGTCAAATCCCGAGTTAATATTTTGTCCAAAAAAAACCCGAGATAATCACTTGCCTAAAAGTATTTTTCTGTTGCATTTAGACATCCAGAAATTGGTGACAGTGGGTGCGTATTTCTGGCCAAGTGAATTCAATCTGTGACATTATATATTTCAATATTGCCAGCATGTATTCTATTGCTGGCAGATGGTACCATGTTGGAAAGCTGTAGAAGATGAATGGAGACATTGGAAAGGGGGAGATCGAAGCTTCGAACTCACAACGAAGTGGAATAAATCGATGCGGCTTGTCATTAATAGTAGCTATTTACGTTCATAAGAAGTTCATGAGACGATTCTGAGATATACTCTCTTTTGTGAATGTACATGCTGCCCTGGGGCTCTTGGGAGACTGTAAGTTGTAACTCCCAACCAGACGTTACATTGTGTGAGGTCATGAAGGGATGTACAATTATTATCTTGAGAATAGTGCGCAGTAGGATGCATTGTCTGGGTTTAATTCTCAAAATTAATTAATTAATTAATTGGGCTGCTATTTTTTACTGAGCACGTACACTGCTCATAAACCATCAAGAATATATAGTATGTGCTGTTATCTTCTCTACTCATAGCTGAGTAAGGTGCAATCTTGCTTTAAGGTAACGCCGAAGAAAAGAGACGGAAAGTAATTGGCTCGAGGCCAAAGCTTGAATTCGCAATGAAAAGTCTTGTCGACAGAATGGAGCAGCTAAAGTTCTACGGCAGTGACCTAACCGAGATGGCAAGACAGGTGATAAAGCTAAAGCATTTACTTGTCCACACACCCGCAACTTAAAGATGAATATTTTCTTGCCAAGAAAATCTGAACTTTTTATGAAAGATTATGTAATATGTAAATTTTTAGGTTCCTTCGTTTTAGTTTTGCAATTTGTTACATGGAAAATGATTGGCATTTTGGCATTTGTTAAGGGTAAATTAGATCCAGTGATTGGAAGGCAGCACGAAATAGAGAGAATTCTGCAAATACTGTGCAAGAAGAAGAAAAATAATCCCTGCCTTGTTGGGGATCCCGGGGTAGGGAAGACTGGTATTGTTGAAGGACTTGCACAGCAACTAGCTAATGCTACTGTTCCATTAGAACTCCAAGGGAAGCGGGTAAGGATAATTTTAATGTTCATCAATAATTTATGCATGTTGAAAAAGTTTACAGCAGAATGAAGAAAACTGAGTTGGATTATGAAAATATGATATAGGTGTTTGCCCTTGATATGGCACGTGTCATCACTGCCTGTTCATCAAACCCAGGGGAGTTCAAAGACATAATGACATGGATTGGGGAGGAAATTAAAGAAAGCAATGGAACAATTATTCTCTTCATTGATGAGATTCCTGCAGTACTAGGAGCAGTTTCTATTGGTGAAGAAGCCCTTCACGGAGCTAACGCCATGAAACCTTTTCTGGCTAGAGGAGAAATTAAGGTTTTTACTTATATTTTCTAAGCTACTCTAATATTATAATTCCCCTGATTCTATAAATTGAACCGACTGAATGAATGGCAGTGCATAGTATCAACAACTCCAGATGAATACAGTAAGTACATAGAGAAGGATTCATCTCTGAGGAGTCATTTCCAAGCTGTGAATGTACCAGAACTGGCAGTAGATGAAACCATCGAGATATTGAAAAGATTAAGCAGCAAATACGAGCAATATCATGGTGTTAGGTACGAACAAAGTGCATTAGTTGCTGCTGCGCGATTGTCCAAGAAATATTCAAGGTTAAAACGTAGAGCTAAACTTTTCTTTCAATCTTTGCTCTTATATAATTATCTGATCGATTTACTTAGTTGCGTTTGTTTGATTTAGCGACTGTTTCCTGCCCGGCAAGGCAATAGACTTAATTGATGAGGCAGGCTCCAGAGTTAAACTTGTACGAAATCAAGGATCAGAAAAGAAAATGTTGGTAATAGAAGAGGACGTGAGACAAGTTGTATCGATGAGTCGAGGAACTTGTGTGTCTCGTAACATGATCAATCGCACTGTGAGGATTTTCACTAAGGCTGATCCAAATTACTCACTCACCATTCGTGACGGCAAGGTCATTCTTGCACCATCTGATCCCGGAGATGAATACCAGGTGTTACTTTCCTTTCTTGTATCATCAGTTCAGTACGCTTATATTGAACAAAGCTTCTTTTTCATGCGTTAAATTTTAATCTTCATGGTGAAACCTGCCTGTCAATTTTGCAGCATTGGTACAAGAACGAGAGCTCATCATGGGCGAAGGATGAATTTGGACGCCCGGCGTTTTCTCTGGTGAACAAAGCTTCTGGCGAGGCACTGGAGCATTCAATCGGTGAAACTCATCCTGTAAGTTCAACGAACAATTATCAATAAATTGAATCTGAAATATGTGCTTTTAGCACTGAAAGGATTCATGATTGCGTTGTGTACAGGTGGGGCTGATACCTTTCAACCCTGATCGTCATGGCGTCTCTGTCTTGTGGACGCAGGGCAAAAATAGAGATGGTTACAGATCTATGAGGATGGTTAACAATGTCCATCTTAATGTGGATGCCTTCCGTGGCGTTCCGGAGTGTGGTGGTATAACTGACGAAACTATTGTAGGGCTCTGGAAGTGGAACGAAGGCGATAATCAGCTTTGGAGGATCGAACCCTACTAAAAGTGTCGGCGACTTTGAATTTATCTTTTGATGGAATCATTGCAACTTCTTAACCTGTGTTTAAGTCCATAATTTTAAGTTTCTGAAGAATGAAAAATTATGTCGATTTTAAGCTTTTTGAAGATATAACTATTCTCTCCTGAACTTGAAAGTTCCAGCTCATAAGAACGCAACTTTCCTCGTCAATTGGATTCTGATTTATGAAATAGAAACTATCCTCTTCCAATATGTTGCTGAAAAGAAAATGATTAATTTAATGTTTTCGAATGCCATTTATTTGTAATTTTGCCTTTAAAAAATTCAGTTGAATTAAATTAAGGACGATGTTCAAAAGTTAAATATAGGGAGACAACATGGGTCCAAAAAGATGTATATATATTGGAAGACAAATAGCTCGATAAAGTTAAAATATCGGACTCGTCATCTACGTTTGCTGCTTGGACCCGTGTGGAGATAAGCAGTTTCTGATTTCTTCTCTTGGGTGATCAAGTCCCGGATTGGTGAAAATTCACCACAAAAGACATCAGAAAAGAACTCTGTTTTTCTCACTCTGCATCGTAACTCCACTTTTTCCCTGTTCTCGAGCCTCAGTATTATCTCCAATTTTTGTGCCGAGAACGTTCTCAATTATGATTCTACGGGATTTGAGGATTCAATGAGAGAAAGTTGGTTCACTCTGTGCCTGTACAATGCCTTGCATTCCAAATCTTATAACTGTATCTATTTTGTCTTCCATTAGTTAGTTCATTGAATTTGCTGCAATGGGTTCGAACCAATCCGGGCAAGTGATAGAAGAGAGAGACGAGGAAGACGAAGAAGAAGATGATGAAGGACACATAATCGATGAGAGGAATAGGTACGGATTGGATTCTTATTTGTTGAAAAGGGTTTTGGAACAAGAGCCGGAGATGCTACCGTTGCAATTATCAGCGTCGCCGCTTTCTCCGCAGCCTTCTTCCCTGGGAACGCCGCGGAATGGGCCCACCATCAAGATGTGGGATCCTTACAATATCCTGCCTCCATCGCCGGGGCCAGTGTTCTTGAGGAGCTTCTCCGCGAACGCGTTGTACGATGATCGAACGGTGACGGAGGTGTTTCTGATCAGCCACGGAGAGTGCGAATTGAATTCGAGGCCCGATTTGATACGCGGTCGTTGCCCAGAAGCGCCTTTAACGCCAAATGGGAAGCGACAAGCGAGGGCCATGGCCGTGTTCTTGAAGTCTCAAGGTATTCGGTTCAATGCTGTGTACTCATCGCCATTGGATCGGGCACGCTCAACGGCTGTCTCTATCTGCAAGGTACTTCATATTCTGCATATACTCAGTTCGGTAATCATATATTCATTGCCGTACTATCATGAAGTCTAGAATAAAGCTCAAGGAGTTTGGATAACCCCTAGTAATAAGCTTGTGATCACTGTTAGATGATTTAATATGTTGGAGCTTGAATGCGAGAAAATGACATTACATTTATTCCTAGGGATATATTCAGGATAGAAAACTATTTATCACTATCCTTGAATGGTCATAGATATAGACAGCATCTTGGATGATGGTCGTAGACACCTGAACATGGTACATGCCAGTTAATTATTACATTAACATGATTTCCTTCCTTTGAACATTTTTAACATGAACAGGATCGGCATCTTCTTATTGATAACTGTTTGTGAATACAAGGGTGGTGATAATGATGGTTGGGTAACCTTGAGGACCCCAGGGCAAAGTGGTCTTTTGAGATTTTGAGAGTCTCTCTTGTGATGCTCGTTGGTTTCATTTTTGTTATCTATTAAACTTACATTTTCTTCAAATAGTTTCTTCATAACAAAAATTGAAGCTCCAATCTCCTGTCGATATATTTTTAGTCATTATGTCTTGACGGTTCTGACTTGATGATTAGCAGACATAATTGTAGAGGAGGAAAATGATAATGGGAAGTTGGGTACTCTATTTACAAGTTAGTTTTTGATTGTATTCTTAAATGGTGTATTGAGCCTATGAAAGATTGACACCAAGCATTTGGCCAAGTCCATGAGGGAAAATAAACTGAAACTAGTTCTAGACGCCTTTGATATTTTCATGATTACATGTCAATACTTGGATAATTATGCAAATCCCTAAGTTTATTTTCCATAGTCGCGTTGAATACTATCTAAGGTTGAACAGTTGTTAGGCAAGTCTCGAGGCAGAAGAAACAGAATGCTTTGGTGAAGTTAAGGGCTTGCATGGAAAAGATTAGCCAAAGTACTATTCTCGACTCTTACTGTTGTTTATTGTGGACTGATCACTTTGTTGAATAAATCATAAAAGTCAGTGTCCTTTTAATCAAAGAAGCTTGGATAATGTCCCCAAAAAAGGGAAATAAGAAAAAGAAGGCGGTATAAGGTGGAAATATTATAAACTCAAGAAGATACATGTTTTTGGTGTTCAAGGTTAAGCACTAAATAAACTTGCCTAGAAAAATGTGGTTGAATGCATTGAATGACTTTGACCCATGAGTAAAAAAAGAAATTTTGGTTTGTGGCAATGTTCTGTTCTAGAACAAGGGGTGGTGTGTGTTTAACTTTGACACGCCAGTTTAATGACACCTGTAGTTGCAAAATGACAGTTTGTTGTTGACTATATGAAGGTTTTACTCTGAATGTATGAACCTTTAGAACTCTAGTTCTGGGAGATGCAACAATGGTAATGAGAAAAGGACATATTCTTAACAGAATCTAGTGATTGAATTCTCATCCTCTGTAGCTTCAATTGACAGGAAGTTAATTTTTCAGAGGAACAAATTCATTCGTCAGATGCACTGGCAGATATGAGTCATGGGAATTGGGAGGGCTGCCTTCGCTCAGAAATATACACACCTGAAATTCTGAGTATCATTGACAGGTTTCAGCCGGATTTTACTGCTCCATCTGGGGAGTCACTTAGACAAGTTGAATTCCGAATGATTCACTTCTTAAACGAAACTGTCTTGGGACTTACTGAGAAATTGAGATTAGATTGCTCCTTGCATCAAAATGAGAACCAGGCTTTTTCACGGCTCAATTACCAAATTCTGAGCAACTCAGTTGATCAACAAGATGGACCTTCTTCCCATCAAAACACATTGGATTGGGTCAACATTCAAAGACTGGCACCTTTAAGGAAAAAATCTGGTAAGAGCAGGCTACAGGTTGTGACAACCACCGGAGATGAGATTGAAGATGAACTTTCTCCTGGTGAAGTCAACCGTCGGAGCTCCCTGCATAATTCGAGTTTCAGCAGCCATTCTGCATCTGCTTCTTGTATAGGCGTTTTTAGTCATTCTTTACCTATAAAGTGTCTTTTGACCGGACTTCTCGGATGCAGCCCGCTGATGTCACACATGATATGTATAGATGATTCTTCAGTGACAGTATTGCAGCATTCTTTGAGAGCTGGTTGGCAGATAAAGAGGCTGAATGATACAGCGCACCTTAGGCTTCTATAATCACTTAAAGCTGTATTCACAGACATTCGATTTTGGCACTGGTCGGATTGATAATTTTAGCTTGGTTGGTAGCTGGCACTATCTACAAATTTACACGAATTTGCACGTTTTAAGTTGTAACTTTTTATATCTGCAGTCAATTCCAAATGAGAAATGATGCCAAAGTTAGATATTTACTTGTAACGATTCTTTTGATTTTGTTCTTCACTGGCCGTATCACGCCTTCGTATTTTTTGGGTCTGACACGCCCTTGTATTCTTTGTACTTCAAAGGATAATATTGTTTTGAAATTCAAGAGCTTGGAAGATATGCAATTTTTTCCCCTATATTGTCAACCCCAGATAGATAACGATTAGATCTCGTCCCTAATTGGACTCCTCAAATGCATTGTGAATTATGGGATAATAGGTGACGGCTACCTGTAAGTTGCAGTCAGCTTATCTGCTTGAGACCAGGAAGCCTCAAATATTACCCCTCGGTACAATGAAATTTTGAACATCGTACATGTGGGCATTTGAAAATGAGACATAAGACGATTATTAAATTTCGTCAGAATTTGAGTGAATATGTCAATATGGTGTTCTTTTTCCCTTGGCTTGAATGATGAGTACTCAACTAATAAAAATTATCAGCTCCAATGACGTTTTCCAAATTGAATTTCATGACATTTATTTTTAACTGTGTTACTATCTGTCCTGCGCACAAGCAGTAATAGGACATGCACAAGATTTCTGTGGTACAAATATCTATGCAAAGAGACAACGAAAGCCCTATAGCTCCGGGCAATCCCGTGATCCTCATCAGTGACCCTGCCCGTACAGAGTACAGACAATCCTATAGATTACTTTGGTGTTGTAGTTACCGCTTATCTTCCCCCGACTTTCACCCACATTCCTTCATTCTTCCTCTACTTGCTTCCTGTAATTACAAGTTTAGCTCAAGCTCTCAGCTATTCATGGCTATTACGACCAAGTTATCTGCCTCTGCCTTTCTGGCTATCTTGTTTGCCAATTTACTGGCTCTGAGCTCAACTACTGAGCCTATGATTTCAGCTTCTCCGGTTGTTTTACCATGTGCCGCTGCACCCGAAGCTTCCTCGTTTTTCCCCTCTCCGAACGTCGATCGACCTGTGAGTTCTACAGGTCAGCCGGAGGCAGATTCGTCGGAGATATTGGCGCCAAGTTCGGGAGAATTTCTTGGTAAGAAGACTTCTGGATCAGCCAGATTGGATCCTGAAGCTTCCATTTTTGGCATCCTGCTTTGTAATCTCTTGGTAAAAAGCTTGCTTGTTGCTTGAGGCTCTCCTTGTTTCAAGGATGTTCTAGTTTTCACATACTAATTTCCCTTCAATTTTATCCATGTTTAGTGACATGCCTTCTTAATTACGCGATGGAACAATTTGTCCCATGTCTTGACCTTTGCATTGGTAATTTGGATGATATCTCTTGCTATTTCATTATTGGTTTTAATTGAAAAGGTGATACGGTTGAATTGCTTTCATTTTATATCTGTGGAGATTCCCAGAGGCTGTACCTTTGACGAATCAATGTGATTAAACGCCTAAATAAAACCTTACGACCCAGAGACTGTTCATAATGGTGTCTTCATTCGAATATATTTGTTTGCGTTTATTTTTCTTGATATTTCACCTTTCTCTCAGTGATCATCTAGTCAATAATAACCCTTTAAAGGGTAGCAAACCTGTGCTTAAGAATTGAACTAGCTAGCTGGTCAGTGTTCACTGTACAGAAGAGGCAGGTGGGCCGCTTGGCCCTGACCACGATTGATGCTTCCAAGTGATGGAAAAGAATTCTGATGTCCATATAGCGCCAGTTGCGATAAAAGCAAGAATATTCACGGATAAACCTCCGGCTAGACAATCATCAGACTCCAAACGGCAAAAAAAAAAAAAAAAAAAAAAAGACTCCACTTCAAAGAAGATTACGTTGCTTTCCTTGGTTCAATATTTATATCTTAGATTTTAACAATTTCAGTTTTAAGTTGCATAAAAAATTAATGTATTTTTTATTTTATGACTTTTTTATTTGTCAGTATTATAATATATATTTAATTTAAAAACAAACTAAACTATATATCATAAATCTATCACCGATAATCCGATAACATTTGACCAAAAGAAAAAAACAAAACCATAAAGGAAAATTAGTTCGTATGAAAAATAAAGCATGGGAATAGCCAATAAAATAGAAAATGTCCATTATTTTGTCATGATTATTAGTACTTAGTTTTTTATTATTGTTTTGAAAAATATGAATATTAATTATTTGATATAAAACTTGACATCACTACCTTTCATTTATACAAAGTTTAAAATAATTCATACTACTTATAACATAATCAAAAAATATAATTACCTTTACTTTATATTTTACTTACTACCATATAATTTAGGGAATATTGCACCAAAATCCCAAGCAAAAGAATATACGATAGAAAGGTCCTTTGAAATCTCAAATTAATATTTTTCCTATATTCTAAATGTGAAAAGTTCAAAATACCCTTAATGAATACACAATCCTCCATTCCTTCTCTCTATTTAATAAATAGGGTTAATTTGGACTGTTCATATTTGAAATGTATTACAAAAATATTCCACGAGATATTACTGTGAATTTAAGATTTTATGGTACCTTTCTATTTTAAGATTATTATTATTAAAATTTAAATTTTCCCTATAATTTATATGTTGTATTGGGACCTTTATTATTATTATTATTATTATTATTATTATTTTGCTAAGCATAAGTAATTAAATATCCTCCTATTGGAGACAATTTTATTTAATTCATTGTCAAACACTAAATATAAATATTTCTTCTAATAAAAATAAAAGTTTTAATTTTAATTTATCATATTGGGTGGGACTAACAGTCTAACACTAACCCCTAATAGACCCAACCCACGTGGAGTAATTTCTCTGGTAACAAGAGAGCTCTAAAATATTATTTCCCACAAGAGCATACGGAGGGCAAAAGAACGCAACGCCTTTTTGCGGTTTTTCAGTTCGAGCACGCACGGCCGGAAGCAGCTCCAATATTGTCAGGCGCGGGACGAGTCCTTACGAAGCGGGAGAGACCCTTCTCCTTCTATCCTCTCCCGCTTTCTTTTCACGCTTCAGACTTTCCTTCGCTTCCTTCTTCTTCGCGCTTCAACTATGGATTCTTCAGATAGCAAATGCCGCCAATCTCTGATCCCGAACTTCCTCTTCTCCTCCTCTGCTTTGTCTCAGAAAAATCTGCCTCTGTGGAAAATGCTCGATTCCTCCTTCTTCAGTAACTCTTCTCCTTCGAATCTCGAAACAGGATCGTCGAGTAAGAGCTTCATGACTCCGGCTCCGAGTGAACCTGGCAAGATTGAGATGCACTCACCAGTATACTTTGTCACTTGCACCGTTGGTGGAATCCTCAGTTGTGGACCCACTCACATGGCAGTCACTCCTCTTGACTTAGTCAAATGTAATATGCAGGTAGGATTTCCTCTTGTCTTATGATTCAGATGAAATTCGACTTATACCTGTGTTTGATTATGGCATTCTGGTGTGTCCGTAATAATTTCGCGGTAATTTAGATCGGCGCCTTGTTTTTACTTTATCACGAATGTTAAACTAGCATGTTCATTGCGAGTTATGATCGCTGTGATGAATGTAAGAATTCTTTTCAACTAAATTTCGTTTTTCTTTTCTTAAGCTTCAGGGGTATGCTCAAGATTGCTGATCTTGGCCTTTTTTTTTGGCGAGTCGGATTAAGGTTTTCACTTCTTCTTCTTCTTCTTCTTCTTCTTCTTTTTGTATTTATAGCGGTGTTTTGCTCTGTTCCAGTGATTGTTAATTTTACTCTGTAAACACGTTGATGTAGAATCAGCAGGAAAAATAGGAAAAAAAGCGGAGAGAAGAAGGTAGTAGAGAGAAATAGAGGGGGAAAGAAGGAACAGGGAGAGAGTAGGGTCACGAAGTCACATCCAGTGAAGGCACTAGTGAGCCCAGAGAATTTTATTAATCAAGGATAATGTTTAAATTATTTCTAATTGTTAACCTTATTTTTATTTCTTAATTTACAAATACTTAAAAATTAAAAATATCTCCCCTAATGTTCCTTTCGCATTCTTCATTAATAAGCATCCTCCGTGGTGGACACTTGAATATGAGAGGACTTGGTTTTTTCGTTAATCTTTGTCATATTATGGAGCTTATTGAAGTATTGCGTCGCAATTGAGTAGTCATGGTGTAAGCAGTAACATTAAATATTAATAACTTGGGTTTCTTACCTCTTTTTTTAACATTACTTTTAAGTGAATTTTAGTCAACTTTGTTTCTCGCATGTTGTGCGTTTGTTCTTTGAATATCACCTTTGGTATCTTCCTGAAGCACCAGTTTTTACCTTAGATTTTATTGCTTGCTTACGAAATATGGCATTTCATTTATGTACTTAAAAGCTCAAAACATTGAATTTCACTTATTCACAGCAGAACAAACAGCTTTATGTAATCTGATTTAAATCTTGGCTTCGATTTATTGTTAATTTCAGATTGACCCCACAAAGTACAAGAGTATCTCATCTGGATTTGGAGTTTTGCTCAAGGAGCAGGGGTTAGAGGGCTTTTTCAGGGGCTGGGTGCCGACCTTGTTTGGTTACAGTGCTCAGGGTGCCTGCAAATTTGGATTATATGAGTTCTTCAAAAAATGCTTTTCTGATATTGCTGGCCCAGAGTATGCCACCAAATACAAGACCTTGATCTACCTTGCCGGTTCAGCATCTGCTGAGGTTATCGCAGATGTTGCACTTTGCCCATTTGAGGCAGTAAAGGTTCGAGTTCAAACTCTGCCTGGTTTTGCTAGAGGTCTTGCGGACGGGCTTCCAAAATTTGTGAAATCTGAAGGAACATTAGGGTATGCTTATAAATAATTTAGTACTGTTGTGGTAGAGGGTAGTGTGGAGTTGTATATATTATTGCTGCTTGCTAAGATGCATAAATAATGACATGTCCAGTGATTTCAGGCTGTACAAAGGCATATTTCCTCTTTGGGGACGTCAGATTCCATGTAAGTGTCATCTCTTGTGGATGAAGAGTAGTCCCAAAACTAGTCATATTACAGTAACTGTTGGACCCTAGGTTCTTACCTTGATCCTTTTCCCTTTATATTTATTCATCCTTTATTTTATCCCCTCCCCCCACAAAATGAAATACGAACATATCACCAAGTAACTGAAGTATTAAAACTTTTGAGATGGGAAAAACCTACCATTTGAAGTTTGAAGTTTGGTTCTGACTTTTTATTTATTTTATGGTTTAACATGCCCAACTTATTCTGTGTGACTTGGTTTTTTTCTTTGAACCTTTCCTATTGTAGTTTCCTTAAAATTATGGGATGACTTTTGTAGAAGCCGAAAAATGTTACATCTGATATGAGAAATCTCAAACAGAACTTTTGTTTTTGAAGATACTATGATGAAGTTTGCTTCTTTCGAGACCGTTGTTGAGATGATCTACAAATTCGTCATTCCCAAACCAAAGAATGAGTGCAGCAAAAGTCTGCAACTTGGTGTGAGTTTTGCTGGGGGATATCTAGCTGGTGTGTTGTGTGCAATAGTGTCCCATCCTGCTGACAACCTCGTCTCCTTCTTGAACAATGCGAAAGGGGCAACTGTTGGTGATGTGAGTACCAAACCTGGTGAAGGGTTCATTCTGATGGGTGAAGGGTCATTTTACCCTGTGGTTTAAAATAATATTTAAATGTACTATGAGTTACATAATAAATCATTTAAATATATTCACGCATCTAATGGTGGAAGCCTGAAGGCTTGGGCTTGTTTCATAGTTTCACCGTGTTTTCGACTCCCTGATGCAGGCTGTGAGGAAGCTTGGTTGGTGCGGCCTATTTACCCGCGGTCTCCCTCTCCGTATTGTTATGGTTGGAACTCTTACTGGAGCTCAATGGGGCATATACGATGCTTTTAAAGTCTCCGTGGGGCTGTAAGTATATACAACTGCAGGTTGGTTTATGTCATTATCTTTATTTAAAGGTGGTAATGATATTCTGGTTCCCTAATCAGGCCAACTACTGGTGCTGTTGCTCCCGCTGCTGCCCCTACTGAGCTTACGAAGTGGTGGCGTCCAAAATATGAGTACAAGTTTTTTCGAATGAGAGTCAAAGTTCCAAATGATAGGGACTGCGGACCACGTATAAACAGAGATAGTAAAGGCAAAGCTGCGCGATTCCACTCAAGCTGGGATGGATGACATTCTTTTCCATATTTGGATCTTAGACTCTGATTCCATTTTTCATGGGAATATTACAAATTTTTGGAAGGATGGTTTTGCTCTCATCCTTTCTATTGTTGATATATCTTTGCACGTTAGGATCACTACAGCCCCCGGTCAAAATTCTATTGGTAATACATATTTTCTTCTCTATACAAAAGCATTGGCCCATATATCCAATGCTTGGCTGTCCATTTTTTGTTCTTTTACGTTTTACAGAATGTTGCTTGGTTGGTAGCTTGGAGGTTTTAAAGGACCGATTTTTCACTAATCGTCCTGGTCCCTATTCAGATAAATGAAATTGTTAATGTTCTAGTCTGCAGAGAAACGATAATGTGTATAGCGTATTGTGCAAAAGTTGCCTTAGCCGCAACTGCAGTCTAAGATTTTATTTTATTTTTGAATTTGAGTCTCACAATGAAAATACATTGGTGTAGGCTGAATACAAATCAAAACAAACCAAAAACCAAACCAAATAAATGGGTTTTGCCATCATAAAAGCTTATTCAAACATTATTTGTGATCAGTTTTGTTAAATTTCTTCCAATTTGATTTTTTAATTCAATTCAATAAATTTTGTTGCATCTTGAAATAATGAGGCAAAATATATGTGAAAAACTGAAAATTGATCTGAAATATTATTTAATTAAATTAATCCAAGTATGATTTTTTTTTTTTCAAAACTATTCAACGTGAAGTTGTATATTTGCTAATTATTATTTATTACCAAAAACAATAATAACAATATGTTGTTGTTGTCCGGAGGACATTCCTGAATCCTATGTGATTGAATTGAACCAACGGGTCGTACTTATCAAATCTTCACAATACTTTCCCATTTTTATGATGGTAAGGAAAACTGAGAACAACAGTGACATTAGACAATAGGAGGAAATAGGAATAACGCAACGATGGCAGCCAAAAAGTTTGTGGTCCAGAGATAATTATGTCTTCTGTGACCCTATGTTTACTCCCATTTAGTTCAATTCTATGTTTACTCCCATTTAGTTCAATTCTATTACATCCTGTAGTGCAGTGTGATACGATGCAATAGTAATGTAATATAATATTAATTACAAGACTAGTGTTTGATTTGATTTTTAAGCAAGGTACAATGAGTTATTTTTTTAATAATTATTTAAAATTAATATATCACAAAAAATCTATTTTACCCTTCATATAATCTTTGTAGAAAAAATAGTTGAGAGCCATTGCATTGCCTCATAATAACAGTCATGCTGCGTCGCCAAAGATCGTCCAACGTCAATGGTTGTTGCGGTGGAAGTGACAGTAATAGTGATGTGGCAGTGATAGTGGCAGGTGGTGATGACTACAATAGTGGAAGATGAGGGTAGTGGTGGCAATGGCGGCAACGGTGGAGGTGACGGTAGCAGGTGGTGATAACTACAACAGTGGAGAATGAGGAAATGGTGGCGACGACAACAACGGTGGAGGTGATGATAGCGGGTGGTAGTAGTGACGGCGGTGGAGGAGGAGGTAGTGGCAATGACGATGGCGACGGAGGTGGAGGAGGCGGCAGGGGGTGGCGGCAACTATGATAAAGTAGGAGGTAGTGGTGACATAGTGTGACAAGTGAAATGAGACAAGTGAAACAAATACAAATGAAACTAAATGGTAAATTGAACTTTTTCAACCATACAATGAGGTGGTAATGAATATTCATAGGAGGAGAAGTATGAATGAGGATTACCAATTTTTTAGTAATCATCATTACCATGGTAAACCTTATTACCATACTAAAAAGCAACCAAACACTCTTATCTTGGTAATGCAATAATAATTACCATTACAGGCATGTAATGCTGTTGAGCCAAGCGTGTTCTGAATATTTTTACTATTTATCAAAGTTTTCCTTCCTAATATTCCCTCTCTTACTTTTTCCTCATTTTTCTCTCCATTCAAACATAACGTTCTCATGCATGAGAGCTATTTTCCACCTATTAGAATTGAGAATTACTTTTCTCCCCAGGACGAAATGGAATATCCCTTCTGAAAGGGAAAGACTTGGTGTGTGTTTGGAACAGCGATAGGAAAAATGACTTTTTCTTATTTGACTTTTTGTAATCTTACTTTTAGTAAAAGCCAATCTGTATAATATAATTTATGTTTGGATTGACGATTGTATAAATGACTTTTATAAAAGTAAGATTTGTTTGGATTGGCTTAAGCATAAATAACTTTTGTGATAATGGTAAAAGAGACTGGATGAAGAAATATTTAAAAAATCAAGTAAATATTTAAAAATTACTTAATATTAGGTACTACTAGAAAAATATTTTAGAGTTGGTGGAAATTAATAAATCAGTATTATAAGTTTTGAGTACTCTTTACTACAAAAAAAAATACATTAAAGGTAAAATTGTATTCATTCTCCTAAGACTGAGTAAGGGTTAAAAGCACAAAAAAATATTTTAAAGTAATTTTTGGAACTAAAAAAGAATATTAAGGGTAAAATTGCAATCAATCTTATAACACACTGGGTACAACTGGAAAAATATTTTAAGGGGTTAAAAGCACGAAAAAATATTTTAAAGTAATTTTTGGAGCTGAAAAAGTACATTAAGGGTAAAATTGCAATCAGTCTGATAGCACACTAGGTACAACTGAAAAAATATTTTAAGGGGTTAAAAGCATTAAAAAATACTTTAAAGTAATTTTTGGAGCAAAAAAAGTACATTAAAAGTAAAATTACAATCAGTCCAATAGTATACTGGGTGTAACTAAAAAAATATTTTAATACATATAGCATGAACCAATAGCAAAAAACTCCAAAATGCAGCTTAAGAGTTTCGTGCGTTCATAATGGATATTTTCTAAAAGCACAATTTGATGATCATTGAACCAAACACTTCAATTTTTAACCACCATGGACAAACGCGTGAAAGCCCACAGATCACACGAATTCGTAGACATATTGCACTGACAAACACTGTTGATCTTTCCAACGGCCCAACATGCCTATTTATTACTTCCTCTCGCGCTAAATATAAAGCAGAGTTGATTTTTTTAGAAATATTAAAAAAGCTAATTAAATTACTTTAAAATAATTATATTTATCATTTTTTTCTCTAAACTATTTTGTTTAACTTATAAAATGATATATAATCTAATGTATCATAACATATGATATGATTAAATAACTTATTTAGTTTCCTTAATTACTCCAAAAAAAAAAATTCAACTCTATCTTATACTACCTCCGGTCCTAAATATAAGACAAAGTTAAATTTTTTTGGAGAGATTAAAGAAGCTAAATAAATTACTTAATCATATCATATGTTATGTATCCTTATATTATATATTAATTTATTAGTTAAACTAATTAGTTTGGAGAAAAAAATAAAAATAAAAATAAAAATACTCTAAAATAATTTAAGTAGTTCCCTTAATTTCTTTAAAAAAATTAATTTTATCTTATAATTAGAATCTGATGGAGTGTCTAGAACAAGAGGGGGGTAATAGAAGAATCAGCTTTCCCTCTTATTTTTAATGGGCCCATTTCTACTACTGAGTTCGGAGCTTATGACTTCATATGACCCTGCTCTTCAGAGTCCAGGCATAGGACAGACCCTTCCCTGTTTTAGTTTAGCAAAATAAGACAACTCTGAATTTAGGCCCTTATCCATGAGTAGATTTTAAAATTGGATCTACTGTAATATTGACAAATAAAAGTAACTATTATATCTAGTCCTTAATATAAGACCTATTTTAATAAAAAATTAAACTACAAAATAGATCTATATTAAGAATCAGAGGTAGTACTATTTTAACGACAACCTTGGAAGAATGACAACATTACACCATGGAACATACTATACCAGTCCAAATCAACCTTGGCTCTTATTATGAATATGAGAAAGAACAATGTGCCTTCTCAGTCCAACTTAGTTCTTCCCCCCTGCTGCAGCTGGGCTGGTTCAGCAGGGAAGTATTTTATACCCACTAGATCACCAACCTTGCTGATAACCTATCAAAGAAGAATAATCTCAGCAAGCAACAACAGCACACATATCATGAAAGTAATATAGTTTAACAATATTTCACAAAATTGCGTGGGCGTCAAATAACTTGAACACAACAGCTTTTTGACTCCCCGCTTGTAAAATCAAATATAGTAAACAAAAGGAAACAATGGCGCAACAAACTCAATTAGCCTTTCAAAAGTGAAGTAACTCATAGCATTGCAAGACACCCCTAAGTTAACCATTTAATGAAATTCAAAATCTCATGATCCTACCTCATAGGCTATAACAAGGTATTCTTTTAAATAAAAAACACTTAAATATGCATTTTCCTGAGTCATTGAGTGAAAGTCAAAATGTATACCTCCAGGGCTTTGATAAGGTCTTCTTTTGAATGAGCAGCAGATATGCATATGCGCGCTCTTGCCAACAATAGTGGGGTTGCTGGAAATGCCACCGTCACAACAGCAACCTGAAAGTGTTATACAGGAATAGCAGAATTGATGAAAAAAATAAATTGCATATCCAAATTGGGGAGCATTAAGAAGGATCTTAAATGGTTGGATGTTCTCACATTCTGCTTGAGGCACTCCCTAGAGAAGGCAGGGATTTTGGCTGGATTGTAAAGCATGATGGGCATTACAGGGGAATCATTATCCCCAAGAACCTCAAATCCCATCTTCTGCAATTCTGACCTGAAAAAATTGCTGTTCTCACGAATTTGTGCAAGTTTTTGGGCACCTATGAGGAAACAAGTCAAACAAGAAACTTTAGTGCTAAAAGACAAAGCAATTAGATGTACAGAATTTGGAACAATCCAAATGAAGTAAAAAGCAAGGGAACAGCATGGTGCCAGCCCCACCTCTACTGGAACCATCCTCTCCAAGAATAACCTTTATCGAAGATATAATTTGTTGCGCAGCTGGAGGTGAAATTGAAGTAGCATAAAGATGGGCAGGGCATGTGTACTTCAAGTACTGGATAAGCTCCTAATTGCATCCCCACATTTTCAATAATACTATTAGACTTCAAATAATTGGCATAACCAGAATTCAATAGCACAGTGATCAAAATTGTGTACACAATATGAAACACTAACCTAAGAAAAACAATTTTCAAACTTAAAAGTTGAGCCACATGTAACATCAATAGCACCACAACACTACTTTGGTTGCATAAAAATGAAATAAGCAGCTCTCAATTCCTCACATCCCAAATCCTTCTCTTTTATATGTTTTTGTCTTCTTATACAACTAAAGCACGCTATAAATAAACTAAATAACATTTAAACACAAAAAATTGCAAACCTTCGACCCTGCAATATAACCTCCACATGATCCAAATGACTTGGTGAATGTCCCCATCATGATGTCAACATCAGCCGTATCCACCCCTAAGAGCTCACAGACACCTCTTCCAGTCTTGCCCACTGCTCCAATGCTGTGTGCCTCATCCAAATATGTATATACCTATAAAGCAATGAAACAATGAAGAAAGCAAAAATAAATCCAAACAGAACTTGATGAGAACAAGTTGATGAAACCTCTTTAGATTACCAACACAGGCGTCATGTCAAAAACTACACATGAAAAAGTTAATCTCATAACTTATCATCCAACCAAGAAGTTTCTTACAATAATTCACGATTTACTAAATTGAGTTATTGGGTTAAACTTTTGAAGATCCAGTGCTCTTTGCATTTTACATGGGGGGAAATTATGAATTCATGCAGACATGAATAATTACTGATGACATTATCTTATGAAAGATTTATGGAAGCCCCATCCGGTTTATGAAGACTTTTCATGAGTTAAATTTTTAAACTGAAGTTTGCTTACTAAAAGCAATCACCTCCCCCTAGACAAAAAAGCATAAGATTAACAGATACAGAGTGCAAAAAATTTTTGCACCATATCAGATCTACTATTATATCTTACCTTGTATTTTTTGCAGATAGATATGATCTCTGGGAGTTTGCATAACTCTCCTTCCATGCTGTATATACCCTCTACAATAACAATTATCTTCTTCCAGGGCCTATGGGTCCTTGGCTGTCCCTCGGCAATTTGTTCTCTCAAAACCTCTTCAAGATGAGATGGAGCTGCAGAAAACATGTTCAAGAAAATAGTACATGAATAAAATATTGTCATCTTTGGAAGTATCATGATACTTAAAAAACAGCAAGAAGGGAGAAAATGAATACACAAGAATTCAAAGATCAACACCCGCGCAAATTCTTCAAAGTACGTGGAGTTGAAGAACAAAAATCAAAGTATTTCAGCAACATCTATATCTACAAACGTATCAGGACATTGAAAGCCAGATAGATATCATGATAATTATCTCCATTTGGCATGCAGGAAAAATACTCACTATTATGCTGGAAAACACGAATAGTGGATCCAGAACCTCGGGCGCCATTAACAATGGAGTTGTGGTTCAATGAATCACTGATTATCAAACTTCCCTGCATAGGAAAGTTATATCGATAATCAAAACCAAGCCAATTACTTAACGGCTGTAAATGGTACTATCAATCATCTTTTGCAGACCTTCCCCATCAGAACTGGAAGAATAGCAGAGTTCGTCACATAGCCCATTCCAAAAACTATAGCAGCTGGCTTACCGACAAAGTTGGCGACACATGTCTCCAATTCATTGTGCAGTGCAGTAGTGCCTATTCGAGTATTCATAATTTATGAATATATGTACAAACAAATTTTTAGCTTGGTGGTAAACTACAACTAATACACATACCCCCATCTACCCGACTACTGCATGTGCTTGCAGAATACTTCTTCAATGACTCAATTGCTCTGGGTGTACAATATTCATCCGACGCAGCAAAACCAAGATAGTTGTACGATCCCAAGTTAAGGCATCTACTTACTTTTGTCGTTCGTCTGCATAATTTAAAACGCAATAACTCGAGTAGTAAATTTTTCGTAAAGAGAAATTAAACATCCAAAACTATCCCTGTAATTCAAGAAATTAGTACTTCAGGGTCTTATTATTATCGTTTGAGTAGCGCTCCACGACATCAAACCACGCATCTGGAGCACTTGATATTGGTCTTCCAAAGCAATCCTATCAAAACATTAACGCTTTGTGAATTTGTTGAGGATATAATTGAATATGAACTACCGCGAATAAGCAGTATTTGTGTTTGTTTGTTATATAGCAATTTATTTTGCATTTAAGAATCAAATGTATTGCAAATGCAAGATAAGAACTAAAACATCCAACAAGTATAGAAGAACTGGTCAAACAATCGTGGCACAGCTCAATGATTTTCCATATGCTACTAGCTCGACACCAATGTCACGCACAAACTCACAAGGTATAAACATTACGCCCTATTATTGGGACCTCAATTTGAGTGCAATCAAGCTTACAGAAATAAAGTACAGTATAAATGAAACAAGAACCCGTAAAGTTGTTAATTATATACCTGAATACGAAGATACAGTCGACGAATATAAAAATCTTCGAGTCCTAAACATATAGGTGCGTAACCCTGCTTGCAGGAAAATATGTGTTGAAAAAAAAACAAAATGCATATCGCAGAGCATGCATAATAAAAGAAGGAGAGACCGGAGAAACCTGAAGATTGTTAGAGCTGAACCAGTCCATAAGTTTCCTAAAGAAATCTCTAATTTGGCCGAAGGCGAAGAGCAAACCATAGCTAAAGTAGGTGCTCAATGCAGTCAAGTATGGAATTGCAATCATCTTTGATCGTTAATTTCCACCAAAAGAGAAACCAAAGCAGGAATCAAAGGCGAACACACGGATCTGGTTTTAAATTGCGGAAATTCTAATAGAAGTGCCTAAAACTGCCCCGGCGATCCAATGAAAGCATCGGAGTATAGACCCGTCGGAGGAGTGAAAATGACAGGGGATTGTTAATGCTGCTAGTAGCAGGTAGGTGTAGTAGGAGAAGGAAGAAAAGGATGAGATCACTCGAACTTAACCAACCCCACAATGATTCGGCAAGCACGTTTATTTGAATCGTGCCATCTCCGAAATGATTCAGCAAGCCCTGTTTTTCTCATGGATCCACAAAATCGCAAAATCGGACGCGAGATGGATATAGTGAAGCTTCGATGGGTTAATGTTTTAATGATAAAAGAGGGCAGAGCCACACGATTTGCGATTACAATTACAAACAATGAGGAACTAAAGCCGGAAACCGTTCCTTCTCACCAATGCTTCTATTTCCATGAGGGGTGGTGCGTTAGTTCTTGAAGAATGCAGTACATTATTCACCATAACATGCATTTTTCTTTGTTCCGTCGTCGTCTCCTGAAATCTTCGGTATAATTTACGTTTGAGGACCCTGTCTTCTTAAAATTAATTAGGGAAAATCCCATTACACCTCTTGAAATATCTAAATTCTGAATCAAGCTTTTCAAGTTAACGAATTCTAAATTAGGTTAATTAGCCTAATTCAGAATTTCAAGATTGAGTGATTTTACATGCAGGCCCTCTTCTCCTTCTCTCTACATTTTCCATCTATCGTCTCTCATCTTTCTCTATGTGTCTCCTCTCCTCTTTTTCAAGTTCTATTCAGATCTCTGATTCACATCTCCCAAGGATTATTGGTTTTAGAACAACGCCGGCTGAAAGAATTTCTGCAGTTTGATTCAAACCAACTACCAAATAGCTTGGAGCAAATTTCCAAGATAACTCAGTTTTGCGAGTTTTCATATTCTTTGGTCACGGTACAGAAGCCTCAACTCTTGGTGTTTTATTAATCTATGAATAAGTTATCATAATTAAACCAGCAATAGTTCAATTTTTGTATATTTGTTAGTGGATAAACTGTTTTCCCCATATGAGATAGACCCTGTTTCTGTAGTTATTGGAAGCTCTGCTCATAATCTAGTCCATGGTTTCTATTCAAATGGAGAATTAAATTCAAGTTCAAGTAATATGATTAGTTTCAGACACATTGACTCCTCCAGTTTAGAAACTGATCGTATTTTTAGATGGGTGGATGTAGGTTGCAGAGATAAGTGCTGAGACCTAATTGGGACTTCTGTCCAACCATTTGTAAGTATTGTTTCTTTCTCTGTGCTTGCACTTAATGGGTGGCATTTGGGCCCTCGCTCCTGTTTTGTTATTTCTTTTAATCTTAAATATAAAATTTAATTGATTTTTTCTGGATAAGTTAAGAAAACTAAATATATTACTTAATCATTATATATGCTGTGTATCATTAGATTATATATCAGTTTATAAGTCAGACTAATTTAGTTTGGAACAAAAATGATAGATATAAATATTTTAAAATAATTTATTTAGCATATTTAATCTCTCAAAGAAAAAGGCAATTGAATCTTATATTTAGAACCGAAGATAGTATCTAAGAATTTTTTTTATTCATCAAGTGGATTTGAATGAAAATTTGGACTCTACTGATATTGGGAAAATGCAGCCACAAACATGATTTCTTTGAATATCAAAGTACTGTTCAATCCATTTCAGTGAAAGAATTTGCAATGAATTTAAACTCAAAAGAATAATATGCAAGTGTATCGACAATACAATTTTCTTGTCAAGCATTCAAGAGACTAGTGTCTAGGATGTTTTCTTCCTCTAATAATTTTGGGGCATTGGGATAAATTGACAATATTTCTAAATCCTAATCTGGGTCATATGATGTAATTAATGATTTCTTAAATTTAATAACCCAAATTAAAATTTAGGTATTTCAAAAGACATTTCCCTAGTTTTCATGAAGTTGAAGAAGTTGCCAAGTAATTAATGATTGGGTAAAGGTGCTAAAATGACTATGAACTTTTGTAAAAAGGGCAAATGTAACCATGAACTAATTTTGGATACAAAAATAACCACAAACAAGATAAAAAAGAGCAAAACGCATAACAGAGTTAAACTAAAGCAACGTCCGTCATTTGGGTCCTAAATGGGTGACTAGGATGCTGATATGGAGGCACAGCTGTTTAATTGATGTATGTGTGGCAGCTGACGTTATTTCAAGCATTTTTTTTCCAACATAATGTTACAGACCAGAGAGCTTTGTCGAAAAGGGGAACCCTAATCTCACAAATCAGAGAGCGAATTGCAGAGAAAATTTGAGAGGGAATCTGGGTGAATCAAGAACGGGAAGCACGTCGCAAAGAGAAGTCGGAGAACCCCGATGTGATTGTGCGACAAAAAACGTGATTCAAGTGAGGACAAGTACGTTATTTCAAAGTTTGGTTGAGTGTGCGACAGTAAAGCTCGATTGGGGTAGACCGCGAAGCTCCATCAATGTCGCGACAAGAAGGACGCCAGGCTAAGCTAGGTCATGAGCCGTTGGAACATAAGGACGCTGGGTCAAGAGATAAAGTGAGCCAGGTATGCGTTTTTCCTAAAAATAGTTGGGAACACCAATGTGGTACACCCGAAACTGAAATTGAGAATGACAATAGAGTGGGTACACAAGATGTAATTGAGGACATCGAAGGGCTAAATGTGTTTGATAACATAGATGTAGATGACTGTGATGAGATTGAGTATCTGGGTATTGAAGGTGTTGATTTCAGTTTTGTTCATGAATGTCATAGTGATGTAGGTAGAAGTGAAATGAGTGATGATAATGAATGTATTGATGATGTTGGGTCACATAATGTGAAACACAAATTGTGTGGGGTGTCTGAGGATGTTGATGAGGAAGAGGATGCTAGTAGTGATGATGAAAGCTATGTGGCTGATTGTGTAGGCTCGGATACAGAAGAGAGTGTTGATTATGATGTTGAAGGGTACGGTGAGGATGAAGGAAGTGACTATGAGGAGGATGATTTGTCCCTCGAATATGATAACGAGCCTCTTGAAGAGCCTCTTGGTGAAGGATCGAGTACGAAGAAATTGTTAATGCTTGGCACGACATTTATTGATAAAGAAGAGCTAAAGAGCACATTAGATAGGTATGCTGTAGAGAATGGTGTTAACCTAAGAGTTGTTAGAAGTACCAAGAGCTTGATTAGAGTGGTATGTGATAAGGGATGTCCATTTGTCTTATTCGCCTCTAGGGATGGGTCAAATATAGGGTTTAAGATAAAGACTTTGTGGAATGAACATAGCTGTGTTAGAGTGTATAAGAATAGGAGAGCATCTGTTACTTGGTTAGCATCTCAATTTAAGGAGAAGGTGCAAGAGGATCCGAAGTTCAAGATTGATGAGATGAGGAAAGAGATTGAGAGAGAGTTTAACATGAATGTAAGTTCACACAAATGCAAAAGGGCCAAGAGGAGGATAATGCAAGAGATGGAAGGGAGCTTCAAGGATGAATTTGAGAAGTTAAACGCTTATTGTAACGAACTTAGAATTTCAAACCCTGGTTCAGATGTTAGTGTTGAATTGAGCAATGAGGCACTAGAGAATGGGAGGCGCGTGTTCAGAAGGTTGTATCTCTGTTTTCATGCTTCGAAGGTAACTCAAATCTGCAATTTTATTTTAGTTTCCATGGTTTTCTATGGTTATTGTATTGTAATCCAGTTTATGTAAAGCAGGTCGGACGGAGAGAAGGATGCAGACCGCTTATTGGAGTAGATGGGACATTTTTGAAAGGGAAAGCAAAAGGAATTTTGCTCATAGCAGTGGGCATTGATGTCAATGACTCGCTCTACCCTTTGGCTTTTGGTTTTACACAAAAGGAAAATAGATTGCAATGGACTTGGTTCCTACAATGGCTGCAACGCTCACTGGACTTGAAGGAAGGTCACACAATTACATTAATGTCTGATATGCAAAAGGAAAGAAACAAATGTACTTGTTCTGTTTTTAAGTTATGTTTATATGTTAAGATCTGTTTTTGGATGTTAAATTGTGCAATGATGTACTTGTTCTGTTTTTAAGTTATGTTTATATGTTAAGATCTGTTTTTGGATGTTAAATTGTGCAGCGATGTACTTGTTCTGTTTTTAAGTTATGTTTATATGTTAAGATTTGTTTTTGGATGTTAAATTGTGCAGTGATGTACTTGTTCTGTTTTTAAGTAATGTTTGTTGATATTTCTGGATATTTGATGCTAGAGTAGTGTTTGCTTTTAGATTGTGTTGTTTTGGCACTGTAACCAATGTCTTATCTTTATGAGCAGCCATTTTGCTTGCTAATTTTAATTTTTTGACATTGCCAAGATGTTCGAGTACCTTAGTTCTTCATTCATATCAATTACTGCTGTCATATCCCTTACAGATTCGAATTTTGCTGAGAGGACTTGTAGCATGTATGTGCACATCTATTTGTCTATGCTAACAGTTTTCATTTTGTTAGGGTTTATGTCAGGCTGTGGAAGAAGTTCTCCCATATACTGAGCACCGGCTGTGTGCAAGGCACATTTACGCCAATTGGAGTAAAAAATGGAGAGGTATTGAAATGAAGAAGAAGTTCTTTTCATGCGCTTGGAGTACATTTGAAGAACAATTCCAAGATAATTTGAAAGCACTTGAACGGTTGAGTAAAGAAGCAGCTAGGATGGCAACGTCACATCATCCAAAAGCATGGGTAAGGGCTTACTTTTCAACTAGATGCAAGTCATGGATGGTAGATAATAATATTAGTGAGTCACTAAATTCTTGGATTGATGAGTATAGATTTCTTCCTGTAATTAAAATGTTTGATGGTATAAGGACTAGGATGATGGCTAAATGGGCTGATTGTGAGCACAATGTGATGAGTTGGAAGAGTAATTATAGTCCAAAATGTATGGAACTGTTTGAGGTGAATAAGTTTCTAGCTATTCATTGTAGAGTACAATTTAATGGAGATGAGGGATATGAGGTCAGTGAGGGGCAAGATAGGCATTTGGTTTTTCTGAACAAGACAATATGTACTTGTAGGGCATGGGAGTTAACAGGAATCCCATGTCAACATGCTATTTGTGCCATGTACCATGCTAAAGTTGATCCAATAACTCAAATTTCCCATTACTACCACAAAGACACATATATTGCTAGTTATAGAACAAAACTGCAACCGGTAAGAGGGAAGCTGTTCTGGGACACTACAAATTTCCCCCCTATGCTACCCCCACCTGTAGCTACTTTGCCTGGAAGACCACGTAGTAAACGGGTTAGAACTAAAGAACATCAGCGGAGGAAGAAAGCTGTTTTGGGGCAGAAAGCACATCAAACTCACCAATCTGTAGCTTCTGCACAACGGCCTACGGAAGGGGTAAAATTAAGCAAGGTGGGAAAGAGGATGAAATGCTCAATATGTCATCGAGAAGGACACAACAGGGCTACGTGTATAGAGGTACTTGTCTATGGTTATAATTGTTATTATAGTTACAACTAAATGTTTTTATGACCAAGTGTTTGCTGTTTCATCTTTGTAGGCACCATCAACAAGTACACCTAGGCAACCCAGAAAAAGGAAAGGTCAAGAAACACCAACACCCTCACAGATTTCTGAACAGCCACCACCACCTACACAACCCTCTCAAGAGCCATATGTATCATCACAGTCCTCTCAACAGCCAACAAATACCAGAAAAGGAGTTGCTGCAACTAAAAAACATGTGTTCAATTCTGCAATGCCACATGGGATGGGTATATGTGTTGATGAAGATAACGGAAGAACTGTGTATAATGTATTATGTACATATGAAACTATTGCATTTAACATATAAATTGTCTGGATTGTAACTAAATTTAATTAATTCACTTGTGCAGCCTGGTCTTCATTCAGAGGTTGTTATTGAAGAGGGTTCTGCAGGAGACTACATGCATCGCTATGCTGATCCTGAAATCAAGTTTCCCATACCTAATGAAAAGGAAATGAGGAAATCCATGGCTCGAAAATCAACAGCAGTTGAGGCTTCTAGAAGGATCAAACTCCATGATGAAGGCTCAAATATGGCTATTCCCTATACACCTCTAGGTTTGCAGTGGCGTGACCTTCCTGCTATCAGTACCTCTCAATTGTTGGCTCAAAGGCAGAGCATAATGGCAAACATGAAGAAGAAAGGAAAGAAGTCTATCACATAGGATCATCAAGTCTTTGTGTGTTTTGATTGTAATCAATGGGTTAATAGATAATGGCATACGGACCATTTAGGATAATTTTTTGGCCACTTTTTGTATCCAGTGATGGCATTGTGACCTTTTGTGTCAACTTCTTTGCCAATGATGTTCATTAGGTCCCTTTACCCGTATACATTTACGGGCTTCTTTTGGTTTCATTTTGTATCCACATATTGGCATTGTGACCAATTCAACTATAGTTTGTCTCCCTTCTGTTGGAGTAATGGATATTTTCCAATCTATGTTCTGCCTCTATATATCTACAGGTTGTTAACAATATACCTTCTTTTGCTTTGGTTACATGTTGTTCGGCATTTAGTTCTTCTTTTTAATCAAGTCCTTCATGTAACATATACCTATTTTTCTTTTTTCTTTTTTTTTAATCATACATAAGTGCTTCAAGTAATATATAACTTTTTGCAAATTTAAGTGCTACAAGTAATATATATAACTATTTGCAAATTTAAGTACACTAGGTTAAGTTCTACAAGTTATAATCTCTCCTACATTCCTCCAATATTAAACCGAACACAACCCATTTAAGTCACTCTCCACCAATATTCACCAACAAAACAACCATAAAAGGCCACTCATCCCCACTCACTAGAAGATCAACTCCTCATGTACACAATCAACAACCACACCCAAGTTAACAACAAAATTCCCATTGCAACTCTATACTTCAGCTCCCAATTCCTTCGTTCTCTTTGATTTATCTCATACATGGCTTTTAGCTGGCGCACCTCCCTGTGAATGATTCCAAACTCGGCATAGCCCCTGTCGTCTTCCGTCCCTCTTCGTAGTGTTGTATTCTCGTCGTAAAGCTTATCTATATCATCAAGTAGCTCCTTTATCACAACGTTCGCCCTTTCACCAAAGTCGGCGTCATGCCACGCAAAGAAACCGCAACCCCCATCCTGAAAATTTGCAAAACGAAATAGTTCACTGACACTAAACCATCGACCATGCTCAGAACCGTTGACATGCTCGGAATGCAACAGATCTTACCTCAAAATACTTTCGACAACCATAAAACCTCCTCCCTGGGTTCCCTTCGCTCCAAGACATCCATCGGGGTGCCAACATTCTATGGTGGCAGTATCTTCTTCGACCCTCATATTCTTCCTCACGGTTGTGTTGCCTAATCAGAGCTACCCTCCTTTTGCTTCTTCCCGTTGTTGAATTAGAGGATGACGCCATCGACCTCCTTCTTCGGCTACACTTGTCGCTGCTTCTGTGATGTTCTTCTCCACCTTCGCTGCTGAGCTCTTTGCCGATGGAGAATAGCTTCGGGTATGATGAAGTACGTGTCCTATTTATTTTCTTTTCCCCCCAATTTATTGTCAAAATTTAAACATTTATCTCCCTACCACATCACTTAATTCATTACTTGCCAAGTTTCGGGGGAAAAAATGCCAACAAGACTCCACCGTGTACCACCATATCATTGAACTAACGGACGTTGCTTTGGTTTAACTCTGTTATGCGTTTTGCTCTTTTTTATCTTGTTTGTGGTTATTTTTGTATCCAAAATTAGTTCAGGGTTACATTTACCCTTTTTTCAAAAGTTCATAGTCATTTTAGCACCTTTACCCTTAATGATTTCATGAAGTTGAAGAAGTTGCCAAGTAATTCTCCCTTTCGTTCTCATAGGCTAGCAATCTTTTAGGATCTGGCTACGGTCTACTGTCCATCATTTTCTTTTTAAACTATACCGTTTTGACATAGTTTTAGGGGTAAAATGGTAGGGCTTGATTTTTTTTAAATAATATATAATATTTTGAAGTATTTTTTTGGACGTATTTAGTATCTTAAAATATTTTTTAAGTAACATGTAGTATCCTAAAATAATTTTTAATACTTTTAATTCTTTAAAATATTTTTTCAGTTATACCTAATGTGTTAGTAGACTGATTGCAATTTTACCCTTAATATATTTTTTCAGCTTCAAAAATTACTTTAAAATATTTTTTGGTGTTTTTAACACTTTAAAATATTTTTTCAGTTGTACCTAGTGTTTTAGGAGATTGAATACAATTTTACCATTAATGTATTTTTCTTAGTAGTAAAGAGCACCCAAAATTTAGGATACTGATTTATTAATTTTCACCCCACTCTAAAATATTTTTTTAGTAGCATCTAATATTTTAAAGTGATTTTTTGAGTTGAAAAAATATATTTAGGGTTAAATTGCAATCAATTTACTAACATTCTGGGTACAACTGAAAAAATATTTTAAGGGATTAAAATTATTAAAAATTATTTTATGATACTACATGTTACTTAAAAATTATTTTAAGATATCAAATATGTCCAAAAAAAATACTTTAAAATATTAGACACCATTTTATAAAAAAAAATTGAGCCCATCATTTTACCCCAAAACAATATTAAAATAGTATAGTTTTGAGAGAAGAGAATGTACAGGCGGACGGCATCAGATCCGTCATTTAGCTGTGCTCATGCTCTCATAACTGTAAGGTGTGGTTTTTCCCCTGGGCCATCATGTGCAAAATGAGTCATATTAAATGTTAGGTTGCGTTTTCTATGGGTTTTATTATTAAATTAAATCCGTAATAAAAACATGATATTTAAATAAAATCCTTTTTATAATGCATTTAATAACATAAATTGAACAAATCTTCCTATAATTACAAATAATTTAAAAATAACGTGACTTCCTAGTAATTTTATATATGTATTGATGATTCTTTTATAGCTCACACATATTGATGATTGCTTGTCTATAAATGCTTCAAGTATTAATTAATAAATCACACATCATGCAGCTGAGAAGCAACCACACATTCTTAAAATCTGGTTGTCGTTATGATGGATATTGAGGGAGCATCGAGCGGTGTTGGATAGATTTAAAATTGATAGGACACAAATGAGAAAGGGTGACACAGTCTACTATTTTGAAAATGTTTCTTTAATTTATATCAAGTACTCCCTCCGGTCCTAATTATAGGACAAAGTTGATTTTTTTGGAGAAATTAAGGAAGCTAATTAAATTATCTTAGAGTATTTATATTTATATTTTTTTCTCAAAACTAATTATTTGACTAATAAACTAATATATAATCTAAGAATACTAAACATATAAACATTCTAAAGTAATCTAATTGGCTTCCTTAATTTCTTCAAAAAAATCAACTTTATCTTATAATTAGGATCGGAGGGAGTATTAACATTTTTTAATATAAAAAAATTGATGTTTAGTCAATGGTGCTAAAGTAATTCATGTTGCTAAAATCATATCAGGCACTAGAATAAATCGAAGAGCATGATAGGATACACGTTAGACAGACGGTTCTGGTTCTTGAGTTTAAGAATTTTGAGTTAAGATCACGAATTTTCATTTCCTACTTGTTCTAATTTTGTTTTTGTCTAGATGGCTAGTGAACCAATAATCTTATTACCATTTTTTTTATAACAATCTTATTACCATTTTATTCCATAATGAAGAATACAAGTATAGAGAAAGTCCATGCCATATACTCAGCTGAGACCTAGAATATATTCTTCAATACCTGCTTAATTTTTTATTGTTTCAAGCTATATTGACAACCTATTCAATATCAATTATATGTTTTTACAGATAAATTTGTGATACATGAGGCTTGTGCACTGTTTGTGCATTCCCTGTGCACTTTTTGTGCATATTCTATGCATGCATTCAAACCATGATGTTATACTAAAATTTTAATATATTCAACATTTTTAAACAATTGAAACCATTATAAACATAAACTTAGATGTGAGAACCAAATGTAGCTCACATAGCAATTTGGTTATGAGTGCTGTCCAACAATAATAAGTAATACATGATGTATAGTAGCCATGTATTCAGGTCAAAGACACACAAGTGGGCTAGAGACTACTCATTTATTCTACACATATCAACACCAAAATCAACACACACTTTTATAAGTTCCCTCATTACCAAAATTAAGAAACCCATACCCACCACTCAATAATGTTTTGTCTTCATCTCGGCACCATATGTTAATTAGTGTCTTGATAATATAAAATCAAAATACAGTCATCAGTCCAGACTTAATAGAAGTCATCGAGTGACAAATTCTCGACAGAGCCAAAAGTTTCAACGGATCCAATTCTTGGGAAACTGGTCATCGATCCACCCAAAAAGTCAAATGGAGAATCATTTGAGAACGTAGTGTCATAGATGAATGACATGTCTGTGTCATTCATCGTGGGATAGGTCATCACACTCAAACCATTTGACTTGTTAACCTCATAGTCTTGCAGAAAGAGATCATCGATGTTGTCACCAGATATAGCCATAAAATCATCTTGCTCAGAAGCCTTTTTAGCTTGAATCACCTACATGTTCGTCACACAAACATTACATTAATTGAAAGAAGATTACCTACAATTAATAATCACCAACATGTTATAACTTCAATACTGAGGAAAATAAAAAATTTGTATGGTTAAAATAGAAGAAATTATCTTTTCTTTTATCGATGATGATAATTAAAATTATTCAATTTGTTGGACATACATAATTAAGGCTTTGATTATCCTGATAAACCACTATGGAATCTCCAAGTCGTAAGCCATGTGTACTTACAAATTCCCCTGCAAAGAATTATCAGCAGTAGAATCAAAATATTAATAAATATCATATATAGAAGTATTAATTGAAAATGAGGAGCTCAGGATGTACCAGTGTTTTCAAGTACATACATTCGACTGTTGTTATTAGGCCAAAACCTGCATGATTTATATTACAGAGAACTTTCACTGTATTGGATTTGTTCAAATATATGTCATCACTCTATACAAACATCCTTGAATAATTAATTGCAATCCAACTTAATTATATGAATTTTTTGTTCAAGAATTACACTACAAGAATGATCTATGTTTTTTTAGCTATCAATGGAATAAATATGGTATGCATAACGGACCTGTACTTGAAGCTCCAGACATGAAGACCATCCATGTCATCCATGCTTATAGCAATTCCTTCTTTAGACTCAAGGATAGGAAGGAAAGCCTCTGCTGCTTTCTGCAAATTTGGATTAGTTGCCTACTATTTATCAATAAGGCTCATTTAATCAATATAATCTTATGTCTCTGTATATATAATATAAAATACACAAAAAGCTATATTATTTGCAAGCTGTAAACAATGTAAACTCACTTCAAATTATGTGCATTATACATATTACACGTCTAGCTAGTTTAAGACAACATTTAAAAAAACGTACAATCAAAGTAGAATTCAAAAAGTTGTCTTAATTTTAAGTGAGAAAACATTTATTTTTAATAAATTATAATAATTCACCCGACTTGAACAATTTAACTTTATGTTATATTTAAAATTAAAATTGTGTGTGTAATTAGCTGAATGGTTAAATTTCATTCAAAATAATCATTTCCTCCCAATTTGTTTAAACAAAAAAAAACTAATTAGAAGCTAAAATGCTAAATCATTAGTAATTATCATCTGTAATTAATTGAAAAACCCAAACCTTTGGGAGCACCATCCTTCGGAGGGAGTTTACGTCACTGTTCTTGAGCTCCTTTTGGAAAAGAAATCTCAACCTCTGGTGATCAATCTCCTAAGAGCACATAAATGTGAATTTTGTGAGTAAATTTTATTGAAATCAAAGCATTCTTGTAACTAGATGCATGCAAAGCTAAAAGTAATAAATTTTGTCGAGCCACATAACAGAAAGCAAATTTGATTTTTTGACGACAAGAATACATTGAAACCGCGCTTAGAAACGACAACTAATTGTTGCTTTTATGCAAATCAAAGTTTAGAACCACATTATGTATATACGACAAATGCGTCACAATACATACTACACATAGCAACCACTAAGTACGGTCTGGTTCCAAACACGCTATACTACAACATACTATATATGGCAACCAAGATATTTGGGACTGAGAAATAAAATGCTACGTACCCCCATGCCGAACAAATTAAATTTGGTCGAGTTAATATTATATTATAGTAATACAAATAAAGGGGGGCAGAGTGCCCAAGGTTTATTGTCCAGCATGCTCTTATCTGTCCCTGACACATTTTCCCAAATGTGTAAAGCAGACAGCGTGACAATTAACAGAGCCCTTCAACACTACCAACACTAATACGTAAAATGCCCCATTTATAAATATTCAAAGCGCGCGGACTCTATTATTTCACGTTCCCTCTTTTTTTGTGTCTGCGAATAAACTGTATATTCCTAATTTCTTGCTTCCACTCAACTTCAATAGATTCACCCAAGCTTGAAACTCGAAATATATGGGAGATGGGTGTCTCCATTGATCATTCTCTCCATTTTCTCTCCATCTAATATATTCACCATTTGATCAAATTTTAATGGTAGAGATTTATCCTTTTTACCATGGTAGATTTTTTTATATTTAATGTTATAATAATATTTTTATATAATATTAAATCTTAACCATTAAAACTTAATCTGATGAATAACTAAATGGAGATAAAACGGAGAGAATGATCAATTGAGAGATTCCTTCTCCCCAAAATATATACACCTGACCTGTGCCTATTTATACACCTCGTTAACTACGCGATTCAATTAATTGCAAAATGAATTGCCCAAAAGAACTGTCTTTTTTATTTTTCTTATATTTATATATGCCTGCGCTATATATATTACTACTACTCTATATAGGAATCCTCCATTTATAGTATGTTTGACGATATGACCCCCATCAACAAGTGTCGCGGCGTTTCTGGGAATAAACTATAAAGTGATTCTGAAAACTCATATTACACAACACAATGTCGGGGGAAAATAAGGACTTGCCCGCACAAGTTCAGAGTTCAGACACAACCAATTAAATTTTGTGCGAGCACGACGAAACAAATAAGCACACGGCGATCTAAACAAAAGACACAATGTAGATCAGGAAAACTATAGAGTGTTTGATCAGATCGGAGACGATCGAGATCAAAGGGGGGGAAATGTGAAGAGAGAGAATTAAGATGATCAGTAAAGGCAAAACGATAATGAATAAATACAATGAAATCAAACTTTGTAGAGACTAGATCTCCACGCCAAGGCAGAATAAAACAGCGAAATAAAAAAAATAAAAAAGAAAAGAGAGGTGACTCACACGTGGGGGTGGGAGAGGATTGTAAGATGGAAGCGGGGACATAGGCACGTGAGAGGAGGATGGAGGAGGAGGTGGCGGCGGAGGGAGATTCATGGAGACGGCGGACGACCTCCTCTGGCGGGCCATCCGTTTCTTCCTTTGAACGGTGCGAAAGGCAGCGACGAGGCCGAGGTCTCGGACCGGAGCAAGAGGACCCGACCCGGGAGGAGTAATATTGTGGATGTCTGGTGGCACGGTGACAAGGCCAAGCTCAGCGTCAACACCTGCCACGAAATCAGAGGCCTCGTTTTTGCGAAGAAGCAGCTTCTCTCCCTGATCCATCATCATTAGCTTAGGGTTTTTTCCAAACACACACCACAACTCACAGTGCTTTTGGTTTCTGTGATTCCACTGTATCCCTATCTCTCTCTCTCTCTCAGTCCTCAGTGTGTGTGCAGAGTCCGGAGGGCAATGGACGCTCGGCAATCACGAAATGGCTGTGGGGTTGGGTTTGATGTTGTGTGTTTTAAAGAGTTCAACGGTGGACTCTACCCTCTCTCTCCCCCCCAAGTACACTATCCGCTCCCTCCCTCCCCTCCTCTTTGGATTTTTTCTATTTTTGGTAAGCGTTTTTGTGATTACTCCCCCTGGTTTTCATGACATTTGTGCATTCTGCATTATTCATCTCCCCTCTCTTCCTTTTACTTTTACCACTCTCACGCATATAATATAATATAATATAATTCCCTTCGCCAGATTTTTATCCCTAAATGGGTCATGGGCAATGGGTTAGTCTGAGATGAGAATGGTGGGAGGAGTGACAAATGTTGAGCTTTCATTGACGGCTGCGTTTTGCCTTGGCTCTTTGTTTGGTCACTTTGTAAAGTAGCGTTCAGAAGTGTGAACCAGGGTTAAGGGGTTGGGTTTGGGTTGGGTTGGCGCGGTGTTATATGGTTGGAGAGTGGCCAAGCAGGGAGAGACGGATGGAGGGTGAATAAAGAGGAAAGGTGGACGACGAAGAGAACCTCCAGGTGTAGCAAAAGTTCTGAGAGTTACAACAGAAATCAATGGCGTTTTTGGCTTTGTATTGGGCTCTCCTTCTTTCTTTCATCTTTAATAAAACGACGATACTCTCTCTCTAAAGTAGAGAGAGAGAGGGAGAGAGGAAGAATGAAGGAGCTGGGTGTGGGGGAGGATGCTCTGTATTTGAAACCATCAGGTGCATGGGAACACACAAACTGCCATAATTGGCTTCGTTCAACCGCGCTCTCCCACTCGAAACCTTGTTTAAGGACACCCTGGGTTATTATCCTCTGCTACGCTCTGTAAAACCAAGTGGGATGGGCTGTGCACGTGGAGGATGATCCATTCGGCGATTGTGGTTTGGATCTGATTGAGGGTAAGGAAGCAAGGTGGTGTATGTGTTATGGTGGGGGTGAGGAGCAGAGTAAAATGGTGGTGGGGAGTTTTCTGTTGCTTGAGCGAGGCTAATATTGTTATTTTAAGTGAGATGGGGATCGTAGCTGGATTCCCAGCCTCGCTCGCCATTCCACTTGGACGCCATGCAGAGGTGGTGCAAGAGTGTCAATAAATGAGGTTATTACCATCTAATTACCTGGCAATTTCCCATTAACACTGTAATTTAGGAAAATTAACGGGGACAAGCTAAGTACAGCTAAAAACTTTTCTGTTCTTGTATACTCTACTCTGGTGGGGGGAAAAATGAGCCTGTATATATGTACTCATAATTATATTCTTCTTAACAAAAAAAAAAACGTAATAATGAAAAGCTGTATTTGTTATGCTATGCATTAATGAGGTTTTATTACAATAAATTAATTTATTTTTAATAAAAGTAAAACAAACACGCATATATAAATATTAATTCAAGTTTCCTGACTCCATAAAAAATCTAGAAAGGGGTTAGTTCTTGACAGAAGATACCTTGACCATCGTATTGAGTGGAAGGCATCTAATATCATGAAGTCTGTGTGTGTGTGTATTGCATCTGCCTGCAATTGGCAAAAATCCAGAAAGATAGCTTCATTTTTTCCCTCATCAACATAGACCACACACTCCCACACACACACAAATAGATATCTATAATTCTATATATTTAATAGATATTTATACTCAAAATGAAAGGTAGGTAATAATTTATAATTGCAGCTTCTAAAAAAAATTAGTTTCCAATTGCTAATATTTTTTGTCACGACAATTGCTAATGTTCAATTAAGAAAAACAACAACAATAATAAAACACTTTATCATACTATGTGACGTCAACTATATAGATTATATTATACAATGTCATTGTTGATCTATCAACAAATTAAATATTTAGATAGATGTTGTTAACCAACATATATTGTTTAATGACGATATTGAGCCTTCTTTTCAGTTTTCCTCTATCCATTTAACATGTATGTGCTTCATTGAGGATTGTGTCAGGCTATCAACAACCAACGCAAAACCCTCGAATTTATATGAATGTTCAATTGCGAAACACACAATCTCAGTCGTATAATTTGGCAAAGTAATAAATCTTATAATTTAACCAAAATTTTCTTATGATTATTAAATATAACATTAAAAAAATAAATATGTGAATTAATTTTATGAAATCTTAATTGATCTGGATTTTTTTTTTAAAAAAAATCCTGGACTGGGCCAGCGGATTGTTGCTTCCTATTAAGTCCGTTGGACTCGTTTGCCGAAAACCTGTTTTGTCTGCTAAAGTGAACAGGCAATAGACGTGAAAACGATTCTGGATTTAATCCCATCTTAATTGATTTTTTATTTTATTTTTTTGTTCTCATCAAAACTACTTTGACGTAGGATTGATATTTTTAAAATGTTTTTGTACTAGTTTATGAAACACAAATTTATAAGCACTCTTCCGTAAGTTGGGATAAAACCTCTCTCATATATTTACATTAAATGTAACACTATAAAACCACTTTTAAAAGCTAAAACAAATAGACATTAAAGATGGTGCACGCACACACTCTGCACGTTATTGAAGCAATGGATTTTATACTTGAAAACAAATGTAATCAATGATGGGGTTGGATCCAACGGAAAGGCCTAGCTTTGACAATGTAGCGAATAAAGGTGTTAATCCATGTTGAAAGAGTTGCCTGTGTTTATTGACCAAGAGTGCTTCAGACAATATTATTTTTAATAAAATGATACCTGAACTTAGTAAAGGAAAAAATCATACTCCCTCCGGTCCTAATTATAAGATAAAGTTGACTTTTTTGAAGAAATTAAGGAAGTCAATTAAATTACTTGAGAGTGTTTATATTTTTAGTATCCTTAGATTATATATTAGTTTATTATTTAAATTAATTAGTTTGGAGAAAAAAATAAAAATAAAAATACTCTAAAGTAATTTAATTGGCTTCCTTAATTTCTCCAAAAAAGTCAACTTTATCTTATAATTAGGACCGGAGAAAGTATATTTCATGGGATGCTTGAATGGGCGACTTTTATTTTTATTGTTAAATGCTGGACATAGTTGAGCCCAAAGATGTTTCTAGTTTTTCTATCAACGCATCCCCATCACTTTTCCCTCTTCATGACATGGAAATGGAGTCCCCCAGTTGGAAGGAAAAAAACATGATCTTTCCAACAAAAATAAAGCCTAATTGCCTAAAGACACTCCCTTCTCGTTAGGGACACGAGGATTTCTTTGCATGCAGGAACATCAAGTACGTACGTACATGTATAAAAATGGCAACATCACATTACATATGATCACAATTCATAAGCCATACCAGTAAATAGAAGCCTGGAAACCAAAGACGTAGAAGAAAGCAAAATGTTTTTCATCTGGCTCCAAATCTATACACATCAGCCTTGGCTTTTATTTCCTAATATATATAGTGCCGGTTTGTTTTAGACTTTTGGAAAGCATTAAGAGACAATTTTGTTAAAAGAAGTTATCACTAAGGGACAATTTGCTCTCAAAGTTTTTCGAGGGGAAATTTTGTTCTAACCGTTATTCTAATTAATTTTCATCGTTAATTGACCAAATATGCCGATCTAGCAATCCACATGTCATCCATATCATTTTTGTTAATGGGTAAGTTTGCCTCAAAAGTTTTAAATCTAACTTTAAAAAAAAATGAAATAAATGACACATGAACTTCCAGAGTAAATTTGCACCTTAACAAAAACGATGTAGATGGCATATAGACTACCAACTTAGCATATTTGGTCACTTAATGATCAAAATTAACTAGGATAACGACCGGGGCAAAATTGCTCCCTAGTTGACACTTTCGGGGTAAAATCGCCCTTAACCCCTTTGGAAATGCTTTTACAGCATTCAAGATAAGTATGTAAGAGTAGTTTTATTTCGACTTACGAAAAAGTGATTAAAAAATCACTTTTCTCTTGTTCCCAAACAAACACATAAGCTTATATCATTTTGTGTATTCTCAGGATTCATTTAATTATATATAGTATTCTCATGAAAATATTGACCAAGACCCTTAGGTCGATCTAGTGATATAAAATGTGCCTTTTTGAGACACTAGGTTTGAGGTTTGATCCTCACCTTAGGCAATATGCATACTGTCTAAACTAAAAAAGAACATGAAAATATCGAAAATAAAAAGGAATATGAGGGGCGCAGCGCACCTGACACAAATTTTAAATAAGCCCCCAGTAATAGAAGTGATCTTGGCTTGCCCTAGGGGCCAACACATGCCCCCATCAGGGCGACTACTGCATGTGCCTGCAGAATACTTGACCAATGACTCAACAACTCGCGGCGTACAGAACTGATCATCTGCTGCACCAAATCCAAGATAGCTGTACGATCCTAACTTCAGGCATCTACTTGTCTTCCTTTTTCGCCTGCATGCCAACTTCAGATATATAACTTGAGATGATTCAACAGAATGAGCAATAAATTTCCTTAAACAAAATTTCAAATATCCAAAAAATAAACAAACAATCCCCAAAGAAAAAACACAGCTAGCTAGCCTGTAACTCAACAGATCAGTAGCTGTATCGGGTTTTGACTCTAACACAACATCGAACCACGCATCAGATGCAGCCCTGTCAGCGACCCAAAAAAAAACAAGAAGAAATTAACGTATATAACTCATCCCAAATATGCAGAATTTACATACACGAGAATCAAACGTACTCCAAATACAGTAGTAATATCATATATACCTAATGCGAAAATACAGTCGGGGAAGATAGAAGTCTTTGAATCCTTGACATGTAGGTGCGTAATCATCCTGCTTGCAACCAAGAATTAAAACTTACGTACCTATGGGTAACAGAAGAAGTTACTCGCAAAAACCATGCATGGATCGAGAAGAGAAGGGGAGAAACATGATAAACCTCAAGTTTAATTTGTCGTTAGAGCAGCTGATGAAGCAGAAATAGTCAAGAATTTTGGTGAAGAAATGTGGAATGTGAGCGAAGGCAGAGAGCAAAGCACAGGTGAAGTAGGTAGTGAATAATGTAGTGAAGTAGGAAATGGCAATCATATTATTCTTGAATCCACTAAACCAGAAACTGACTAAACCTGGCACCAAATTAAAGACGGCAAATGTAGATGATAATATCCAAGTGTTGATATATTCTGGAGGTGATCCCGCTTTGTTGTTTTAGCTAGTTATAGTCATGGTCGTTGATTGGTGCTGTGAATTTATTATATCGTGCACATGTTCTTGATGTACGGTCTAATTAATTAGGAAGTTGGTTTTAATCCTAAATATAATATATATTTGCATATTTATCATGTTTTCTAAATTATCCTTATTGATGCCCAACAACAATAAAATTAGTTGATGAAGTCTTTCATTAGGGACCAATTGAGTATTAAATAAAATGAGAGTTTACAAAGTTTAAGATACATGCAGCAAAAGGAAACAGGACAAATTAAATACAGGACCGATCCTAAAAATTGATGAAAACCAGAAGGGTGAGGCAATATAATAATTGTGGACGCAGGGGATGAAAAACTTGTAGCTTGGAATTTGGACGCTAAGTTTTATTTGCACTCTTCCGGTAGTTCTTCGTGTTTGTTAAAAGGGAGTCTACATTGCTCAAGCCTCAATTAGCTAAAAGAACTTTGTTAATATTTGCAAACAGCAAAATTTCTGCAAGGTTGTTGCGTATACAGATTCTCTTGAGGCTTATCATCTGATAATGAGAGAGGGGGATCACAATCACCCACTGAGATATGAGATTAATGTTGTAAGGGATTTACTGTATTTAGAATGGGACATCGAGCTTCATTATGTGCCACGTGATGCTATTAGAAGTGCTGATTTTTTAGTTAGGAATCCCTAACAGATGCAAGAGGATTTGGTGGTCTTATCAGCACCACACCCTGGTTGTAATGTTTATATGGCCCGAGATCTGAATCTAGTGGCCTAAGACTTTTGTAACTCCTAATTTGTAATCTAGTGGCCTAATACTTTTGTAACTCCTAATTTGTAATTGGCCACTTTATTATATATATATATATATATATATATAATTTTTTTTTTAATATATATGAATTTGAGGTAGTGAATAGGCTAAAGTGGCTCTGCACGGTTAAAATATATCTATTCCTCCCTGCACGGCGGTTGGAAATGAATGGGATATCTGGCCCAATGGAGGTGGAAACCACCACGCGCAATTATGATTTTCTCTCCATCAGGTACTTTTTTTGATATTATTATCTGATATTCAGTTCAGAGTTTGTAGCTACTTCTCTTAATACAAGTGACTCCTTCTTTGGATTTAAACTCGAGATCCAAAGGAATCTAGTGGGGTCTTACACCGCTAGACTAACTCCATGTTGTTCAACTAGATCCTTCTAGTACACCTAATTGGACATATTATTATTTCGACATAATTATTTATTTTTATAGTCCCTATCATTTGGAAGATAAAAGCATATATCTACACAGACAATAAAGGTGCGATAATAAATTATGAAATGGTTAAAATTATAGGAATTAAATTACATTGATTAGAAATTTTCTCTAAAAAAAACATCCTGATGTGTTGACGGGTCAAACTTAAATGGTCAATAATTATTATCGCAGTGAAAGCCCAAATACGGTACTAGTATAGTTCAACACTGGCTTGTGTCTTGTTCTCATGGACTCAGACCATTTGGGCCGAAAGTGTGGCGGTTAGAAAAGTGAGCCCAGTGTGACAATTAATCTCTGGAGCCTGTCCTCATGGGCTTGTCTCCAAATTGGATATGGCACCTCCTCGATCTCAATTCTCAAGTAATGAATTTATTTAACAAACTCAAAAAAAAAAAAAAAAGTTATAAAAGAGTCCAGTTGTTGATACTCCCTCCATCCTCTAATGGTCAAAGACATTTACTTTGGTCATAGAAATAATACTCTAATTTACCTTATCTCTTAAATTTATAATTTTTTTTAAAGCATTCATATTAATTACACATATTAAGGGGTTTTCATCAACGAGCAGTTTCAATACACATAGTTAAATAGAATGTTTCGGTGAAATGTACAAAAGGTAAACGTACAATTCTCCGTAATTTCGAAAGTTGTCTTCTCTTAACAGTTGTGTGTGGTGGGAGGAAAGCAATGTTAATGAATACGGACCGGATCGGCCGGTCCATCCCAAAAACCAGCGAACCAGCTAGAAAATTAGTATTGTCTGGGTCATTGTATTTTCAAAAAAAAAAATATATATATATATATATATTTTTAAGAATTTCATATTAATAAATCTAAAATCTTTAATTTCTCATCTATCTGACCTACTGACCCTTAACCTAATACCCCGATCGGTTCAATATCCAATCTGAGTTTTAATACCTTGGAGGAAAGAGAGAAGGGGGAAGAGTGAAATGGAGGGAGAAGATTGAGGGTCCCAATTGGAATTAAAAAAGCGGGAGAGGGAATAAGAGAGCGAGCACAAGGCTACAAAGCAGTTGAGAACAAAACGGGACAAGCATAGGTTCAGGCTTTTAAAAACCAATGAAAGCAACTTTAATATAGCAGCCTCGTATTCTTATTCTAACATTCCGTGGCTTTTTGCCTCTTCTCCCGTCTCGTTTCTCCGTTTGAACTTTCAATGCCCTTCCTTCTCTCTCATTCCTTCCTCCATTGAATTTGCACTTGTTTTATACACATCTTAAATGGAACATATAATCAGGTGGGGCCACAGCACAGATATCAGGCAGCAAAATATAATCAATGAAACTACTACTTCCTTAATTAGATTCAATTATTGCTAGGTCCAATTAGCTGTATATATCTCTCTCAAAATTATTTTCTACATTCATACGAACTCAAACTCAAAACTTCATACTTAAGTTAAGTCGTCAAAGAATACTACTTGCTTTCTTGTACATAAGTTGCTTTCCTTTTCCAACGCATACACACAAGCTTGAAGCTTGTGTCCTATCTACATACACACACACATACATATTTGTATTGTACAGTAAATGAATGATGTGCCTCGTCAAAGGGTGGACCACAGTCCCATGTCATGCGCCCATCATGCCGCATGCTGTCCCATTCCCCTTCTTCTCTCTTCACCATATCTTGTAGCCTCTCTTTTCACATCAAGATGTTAATTAATATTCATACTCCCTCAACCTTATCCCTCATTTTTTTATATATGCTTCTTTAATATTATCTGATATTTGATAACATCGATATTGAGATATATATATATATATATATAAACAAATCCATCCAGGCAGTCCGATCGTCAAAACTCAGGTTTCTCTTGGCTTCATTATTGGGGGGATTGTATTGCTGTTGTTTCCCTGTCACTGTGTTTTTTTTTTTTTTTTTTTTTTTTTTAAGTGATGAAGAGGAATCTACATAGTGGTGGGATAATCTCGTAATGCTGCTCATGTACTTCACATGGCTGCAATTCTACTTAATCATTGAAGCCCCAATATGATAATGGAAATCATCATGGCCCCTCCCTCTCTCTTGTTTCTCGATAATATTAATAATAATAAGCAAAGATTATGATTAATTCTGGCTTCATCTTCTTCCCTTTTCTTTTTCAGTATTATTGTTCTTTTTCTCCCTTTGCTTCTACCTCAGTCTTATACCCCAAGTGGAGCTACAGTCATGTCTATTTCATTATTCGTCCTTTTCGCCAAACCACTCCTTTTTAGAGGCAAATTGCATCACTCGTGGTGGTGCTTATTGTGTATTAAGGAAACGTCCTTACGTATATTACGTGGAATATTAATATTGTGTGCATGTTCATCACCAAAATTTGCCACTCCCCACCCACACTTTCCATGTTCCACACCCCCTTTTTTCATTAAATAATGAACAACAAGCACAACAAAAGTGGTTTTGTTTGTTAACTTGATTCAATAATATTCATGGTCGAATAGCTAGGGGGATCGGAGAAAAGAACTTTATGGGTCAGTATTTAGTTATTTACTATTCAGGCACTTTAAGGTAAGAAAGGAGGCTCTAGGTTTGAGCGCAAAATGAAGTAGTATTGTTTGGTGATATAAGCTAGCTAGATTCCTATAACAGGTTGTTTCTTGCCAGATTGGATTTCTGCTGATCGTGCAGAAGATGATAACGATGACTTAATTCGCATCATCAGCTCAATTTCTACAGACAGAGAGGAAAAAGGGTGGGGTGATTTCAGACGTCAAGGATGGCCAAATCACTATGATCTATTGGATTCACTTTTTTATACAAGTTTGGTGAATAATAGTGCGTCCTTCTACTGTTAGCTCGAAAGATTTCAAACAATTAGTTGAAATAATGAAGGGTGAGAGAGAATGTAGGGAGGGGAAAAGTGGGAAAAAGGCAAGAGGTAGTGAGGGAGACCCACCAAGCACATGGGAAAACGAGGTGGTCCACAGGCAAAGAACAAGATAGGGATAAGTAGAAGCATGAAAAAGAGAAGAGGATTACTAAACAAACACAAACACAAACGAGTTATAAGCAAAAGAGGTAGCAGCACATGCGCGAGCGCTTAATGCTCACAAATGTTTATAAAAATATTTATAGATCATTTATCAACAAAATTTTTATATCAGCAGTGAAATTTGAACATACAACCTCTGATCACTGTTGATTAGAAGAAAGTAAACTCACTTTTTCAGGTCAATTTCCCGTCCTTTATGTCATTTTCCTCGCTAGTTCAAATAGAAATATTCAGGATCCGTTTGGTATGCTGAAATTGATTTTGATGGATATGGAAATGGAAATTGAGATTAAAAGTATGTTTGGTATGTCATGGAAATAAGATCTAATTTTTGTATAAAAATACCAAAATGTCATTCAATTTTTTTATTTTTTGAAGGTAGTGGAGGGTAATAGATGGAAATGATTACATGGAATTATAAATCTGAGGTATTTTGATGGAATTGATTGGGTGGAATTAAGCCTATTTGGCTTCCACATGGAATTCGAAAATTTTCCAATTCCTTCATACCAAATAAGCATCATGATGGAATTGATCCTCAATTCCATTTCCATCACTCCTAATTCCATCATACCAAACAGGGCCTCAGTAAAAATGAGATTGGGATGAGGCGTAGATAGATGTCAGATTTTTAATTCCACCTAACTAAAATTAGGCTAGATATAGATTAACAAAATAATAATAATAATAATAAATGCTAATGAAGAAATGTGAGTAAAAAGTTAGGTTAGGAGTTGTCAAGGGAGGGGGGGAATCTGGTACGGACGGAGACGGAATATGGAAAAAATAATCTAGAGAAGAAAAGAAATAATAAACAAGGGAAAATTCTCAAAAAAATACCTTGGAATATAGGAAATAGCAAATCAAAGCTACAAAATTCCGAAATCTCAAGTCAATTTGGTGGAGGAATATAGGATTATGAAATTTCGGAGAAAAGATGCATATACCCTTCAGCTCTTACATTCTCTCAGTTCAGAATAACAATACCAGTCTCTTTATTAATAACATCGCATTTTACATTAATAACTCCGATGTACTCTTTCACAACTTTGCATCTCAAATATGGTATTGCTGATAAAGAGAGAGATGATATTATTGGCCCTGAGACTTAAATTCTCAACTATGTTGTTGTTAATATAAAATATGATGTTGTTAATAAAGAGAGATGTGTTGCTATTAGATCTAAAACTTAAATTATGAAGTTGTGAAATAAGAAAGTCGAGTTATTAATATAGAGACCGATGTTGTTCTTGTAAAACAAGAAAGTCGAGTTGTTAATGTATAATACGGTGTTATTAATAAAGATATCAATATTGTTATTATTGAAAAAAATGGAGTTATTAATGTAGAATCCGGTGTTGTTAATAAAAAAAAAAAAATCAATGTTGTTATTTCAAGCTGGGAGAAAGTGGGAGCTGAAGGGCATCTGTTTGCCAAGATTTCATAATTCTGGATTCTTCCATCGTACTGACACCAAGGTGACTTCAAAATTTTAGAATTTCGCAACTCTAATTTATCTTTTTACATGTTTTAAGGTATTTTTTTAGAATTTTTTCAATAAATAAGCGAGAGAGTCATAAATTCCAAATGACAAAATCCAAAAGAGAGTGGTCATCTTTCACAAGGCAGGGTCCGTTGAATCTTCAAGATGCTTTTGGGATTGCAGGGTCCATGTTTTGATGTTTCTCCACTCTGATCGCGACAGTAAAAGCATTTATTTATTAATTCCCAAATCATACCCACCATCAATTTTATGCCACAGTAAGTAAATAAAGCATTTCAGTCAGAAAGCCCTCTTCCCCTTTTTCTCATTATTCTACCATTGTTCATCCCAAGTCAATTTGTTCCTCAATTCTCAAATTTAACCATCATAATCCCCAACTCTCACCCTACTTATTTATTTTTAAATGTATGTTATTATTTTTCAATAACATCAAAGGTGATGAATGTTACTTGCTCTAAAAAATCCAAACACCTTATAATAGTATTCCATTCTGGAACACACAAAGTGTTGATCATGCTCATTTCTCACAACGGTAAAGTCTATGAATTTATTGTCTTGCGGTCTGATTTAAAAAGGGATACATTTAAGTACCTCAAAGGCTCCTGTCTAAGACACTTTCAAGCTTAATATTATGGGTTATTAATGATAAACAGTACACTGAGACACAAAAAAAGTGACTGCGAGAGGGAAAGAGAATGTGTGGAGAAAACGAGGAGCAATAATTGAGAAGGGGATTGAAGTGAAAAGAGAGAGTAGGAAACACACACACAGCATAATGATACAGATACTACTGAGTGTAGTGAATTGAATCTGCATGGATGAGAAGACTAAAGTACACATTCGCTCTGGGCAGGTGTGATTAAGTTAATTATACTCCTAATCAGAGAAAGCGTATTGAATATAGTGTTTGTTTGGAATAATTTATTTTTGGGTAATAAGTGCTTATAAATCGTGATTCATAGTATACGAGATAAGTTTGGAATAATTTATTTTTAGGTAATAAGTGCTTATAAATCGTGATTCATAGTATACGAGATAAGTATGTGAGATGAGTGTTATCCCGGCTTGCGTAATAATAACTTATTGTACAAAAATATAAGTGTGTGTTTGGTTGGGCTTATTTTTTGACAATAAGTCTTTATTACGTAAGCCGAGATAAAACTCATCTCACATACTTAACTCGTATACTGTGAATCACGATTTATAAGTATTTATTACCTAAAAATAAACTATTTCAAACCAGCATTAAGTGATATCAAACAAATACACAGGTCTAATTTACAAAAATGGATTTTTTTTTTGGTCAATACAAAAAAAAAGGGGGGGTTGGAGCGGCATGTTTGTGTGGACCCCTTATGGTGATTTCTGGGAGAGATTAGAGGGGAATTGAGTCTTTGGCTTTTGTCATTTAGTCAAACTAGTAAATGATTAGGGAAACGCGACTAATAGACGTTTATTAAAAATATTTTTTATGAAATTTCACAATGGTACTTTATTTTTTTTCCTGAAATTTTTATTTTGAAGGTAACAAACTGATAAATAGTTTTTTTTTTTTAAACGGAGATATTCGATGATATCAACAATCATTGTTTAATAGCTGTAGTCAAAATACAAGATAATTTATGCTTTTAATAAAATTCCTTTAAGATAAATCATTTTTAGACTAGATAGTAGATAATGAGTAAGGAGGATTGTTACTCGAGCTTGAGCATGAATAACCGGACCGAACCATCATTTTCAACCACGAAATTCCACTTCCTCTGCCTTCCAATGATGCAAAACAAGTACTTTCCCTGAGCACTCTCCCAGCACACCACCACAACTTAACAAATACAGTATAGATATTAAATACCCATTAAAGTGATTAATAGCCTAATATATTTAGTGTGTATTTGGGTAAGTCTCAAATCACAGCTTCAAAAGCCTTTTTTCGTAATTTGAGATAAAATTACTCTTAAATACTTATCTCATTGATCATAAAAGATATTATCCAAAAGCTAATCCAAATACACACTCAATAGTGATTTCCACTATCATCCCCGTTAATGGATATATAAACTGTCCATTTAATTGCCTGTCTTAACATGCATTAATCGGTGAATCAATTGCCATTAAACATGTTTAAATGTGCCTTTAATATTGTGACATGTGGCTTATAAAAGGGCATGAGACTGAGGCTTTGAGCTTCCAGGCAACTCCTCTTTTCTCCTTATGCCTTGCTGAATTCTTTTCATTTTGGGGGATTGCCTGATCTTAATTTGCTTGCGGAATAGTAACCCTCAAAAACAGTGTTATCCACTATTATTCAAACAATACATTTCTTTGTTTTTTTTAAAGGCGCATCCAGCATTCTGATATATTTTTGAAAGTGTAATCAGTACCTTAAAGTATTTATGAGTACAATTAATACCTTAAAGTATTTTTTGGAGGTGCAATCAACATCCTAATGCATTTCTGGAACTGCAATCAGCACCATGATGTATTAAAAATTGAGCAGTTGCACTCATTCACTAACAAAATATTAAATCCGTTTACTGACACACTTTTTCCCTCTTTCATCAATTTTCAACATATTCATCCCTTCTTTTAATATTTAAGGGTACGATTTTGCCCCTAATTATTAAAAATTGAGCAATTGCATCTTTTCACTGATAGAACATTAACTTAACATCTGGGGTTTATCTTTCCCATCATAGTTCCCTATCATTGTGATGAAAGTGTTTAGCTTTGGTCTTATTGAATCTCGAGACCCAAATAAACGAAGAAGCCAAGTCAAAACCAGGGGAGAATTTTATTCATAGTCAATTACCAGTTTCAATCACAGATGCAGGAATATATTAAATTGTATTAAATTCCCCAAGTGAAGAGGTATAATTGCTCTGTTTTTAATATATTAGAGTACTAATTGTACCTCCAAAAATAATTTAAGATGCTAATTATACCTCAAAAAATAATTCAAGATGCTAACTACACCTCTAAAAATAGATAGGAGTGTTTAGATACGCCTTTACTTTATTTTTTTCCCCCTGCAGGTAGTATTTCCTAGGACTGTGTATGGGGTGTGTGCTTTGAGTCAAGAAACAGAACATGGTTGTGCCTTGAGCACAATAGCCTTTCTGTTCCCCCCCTTTTTTTTGCCAACCAATAGCCTTTGTATTCTAACTACAAGCCAAAGAGCTGAAATTACCCCGATAGTTATCCCACCATCCACTTTCCACTTTCCACTTCTATTCTTGTATTATGCTCCCTCTAATCTTTTTTTAGATAATTTTTATTTTGATTGTGTAAAATGAACTAACAGTTAAGATTAATTAAAAATAATAAATATATTAAAAAATTCATATTTCTTTCAGATATGTCCCTATTTATGAAAGGAGCATATGAGAGTGAATGAGTACCAAATATGAGATAGCATAAGTATAAAATATAAGAGAAAATATGTAATGAATGAGTAAATAAAAGAGAATTAATGATAAGTAGATGATAATTAATATAAAGATATGTATTTAATAGGAGTAAAAAAGAAAAAAAAAAGTTTAAAATTTAAAATACAATGAGAAAATTGCTAATATAAAAAGTACTAACACCACCAAGAAAATAAAAGTTACTTATAAAAAAAACGGAGATTACATTTCAACATTCCTTCAATCCATTCAACAAACATATATCTCATTTGTACTTTTATGGAGTACTATAATGTAAGAATTGTATGGACTGTGCAAAGAGGTAATGGAAGCTCCACTAGAAATGGCTGCATCAAAGGCCAACAACTAAAAAACGTTATCCCATAACTATCCTCTTTTCCATCTTCTCCTCCCTGCCATCTGTCTGTACGGTCTTCGTTCCCATTTGAAACGCTGCACCCTACCACACACGATCACCCCCCCGCTTCCTTCCCCATTATGCCCTGTCATCTTTACCATCCCCTCCTCACACGCAAACGCAATTGATTCTGTCATTTACCACTTTACTTTTTAATCCACACCCCAATGTCCTGACCCCATGGCCCCGAAAAACCAATCCAAATTCATTTAATATTTAACAGTCCTGTGGGAATACATTCTCCAGCAAATCACAAAATATAAACAGAAAATCCGGCTAATTCTTTAAGAGATCAAGTAAATTAAATAAGTTACTTAATCATATTATATGTTGTATATTTTTATATTATATATCAGTTTATTAATCAAATTAATTAGTTTAAAGAAAAAAATAAAAATAAAAATACTTTAAAATAATTTAATTAATTTCCTTAATCTCTTAAAAAATATCAATTTTATCTTATATTTTGAATGGGAGGGAGTATCATTTTATTCTTGATTACTGAATTCCTTAATCATTAGATTGCAATTATTCATATCTATACAGGAAAAAGAAATAAAGGCCGAAAAAGCTAAAACAAGCATTATTACACAGAATATTCATTAAAAGAATTATCATAGGAGATAAAAATTCGCGGGGGAGTATGAAAAACTTGTAATCTTGTATCCGCTTCTTGTGCGTGCCAGGTGTAATGGCGCGGTGAAAAAAGTCAAAAAACCCGATTCTACTACACTCGCCTTAGGTGGGGCCCATTGTGAGTCTCTGCTATGTCCCATGGCTTTCACTGGCATTTGTGTAATTCCGGTTAAAATTGAGGCCATTCATCTGACATTGTTTTTTATGCTTATTTTCAGGGGGTAAAAATGTCCTAATAGTTTTTACCGGTACTCAAGAGTTTAAAAAATAAGTATTATCCCTCCCTGCACTCAAGCGATCCTCTGGCGGCGGCGGCGTGGCTAGGGAGGGTGCCGGTGAAATCTCAGAGACTGAGATGAGTGAATTGCAAACTTTAATGTAGAAACTCAGAATTATTCCCACAGTTATTCCACAGCCTAACAGAAGGAAGTAGAATAAAAAATACATGATGCAGAATTGAGGGTTGAAAAACTTTTAAACAGAGTATGGCGAGTATTGCAAATTTGACGAGGTATTCGCGCTTTTTTGGGTATATGAAAAGAACAAGAAAGGGAAATTCTTGAATTCTGTTATCTGGGGATATGAAGAAAAAGAATCCAAGAGAGTTCAAGGTTGGTTTGGTAAGAGGGAAGGTGAGGGATGGTGGGTGGACGGAAATATTTTTGAATTGAATTTAAAAAAATTAGAAAAGTGGGGTTAAAAATTTTTAATTAATTTTTCTTACTCTTTTATCATATATATTCTTTTTATTAAAATTTTATTACCTCATTTCCTTAATCTTTTAAAATTCAACTTATAAAAATTTTTCCCTCCCTTCTTTTTCCAAATCCCTCAGACCAAATAAGCCCTAAGAGAGTTCAAAGGGAGGGTTTATTTGTTTATAAGAATTAGATTGAGTCAGTTTGAACTATTTAAAGCCACCACCTGTGAATTGTTTGATGCTTCTTACTAAGAACTACGAATGGAGAGGAATTTTTTCCCTTAATATTCTTGCCTCCATGGATGCTGATAATGATGAAGAGGGTTTCGTTGGACGGATTGACACCAAGGAGCGCTGAATACAGGGAGGGATAATGCTACTTCTTTTTATTTTTTAATTTTTTGCCACCTCATATATATGAGTTGGAAGAAAAAAGTGAGGTGAATACAATGTTGGCACGTCAACTCAGCAAAAATAAGTCAGCAGATGTTGACTGTTGGGCAAAATTGTATTTAGATTAATTTTTTTTAATAACTTTTATAATTTATGAGATAAATATGTGAAAGAAGTTTTGTCTTATATTAAGCAAACCTACATTTAAAAGCTAGATTTGGATGTTTGTCAAACACTCTTTTAATATTTAAATTGTAAGAATAAAATTGTCCCTCAAAAATTTTCATGTGGCTAATGCTTATTAGAAAATATTATCAGGATATTTTTACCTTTTAAACCCCTATTTTTAATCCGGGCAAAAAAAGGGAGCCCTTTTTACAGCAACAGAGGGCATTACCTTGGCAGGGGAGGGCTCACTTCGAAAGCAGTGACAAGGACGCATGCATGTTCACGCGATCAACGGTCAAGAGTCTCTTAATCCCGGCATGAAACTCCATGTCTTACGTACGATTCAAAGCCTTTAACTGAACCATGGTTAGGTTTATTTCGGGCCCTTGGGTTGGGGTTTGTCCCTGGGTCTGACCCTAGTTCAGCTTTAACACAGCCATGTAAGTGACAGGAGCAATGAGAGGAGGGGATTCGGGTTAGTTTTCTAGGCTCGCCTCTCATCTTGTTTGGCATGTAAATTACTATATGTAGGAATCATAGATTGTAGATTCGGAGATCTATCAAGTTCATTTTTCCTTTTCTTCAATGCTTTTCTTTTTTCTTTTTTATATGTAAATCGGATGTAATCATCACCTTTTGATTTGCAGAGTATCGCTGAGGAAATAATTTTCTGTCTAATTCTTCCTCACGATTCTTGCTTTTTCCGTTGCAATTTTCTTGAGGATATTTGTTCCCTTTTATCCTTCCTCACATGTCCGATCTGGACAATGTGAGAAGAAGAAAAAAATACCCTCTTTTAGATCTCTCATGGTGTTGGGGATTTGAAGCTATATCGTTAAGGTTTTATTTTGGAGATCTTGTTTGCTTACTCTTGTTCTTGGGGAGATCTATTTTCCTTGTTACGTTTTTGACTTTTTCTCTGCTATGGGGGCTTGATCTGGGGAATATCAGTGTTAGATCTGAAATTCTTTCACGTTGTTGCAGTACTTACTATCGAAAGCACTAGATTTTCTGCCTGAACTTCTCCTCACAACCTTTCGGGCCCTCATATAAAAACTTTACGAAGAAGTTGTGGAAATCGGTAGGCGGAGGAAAGCGATGAATTATTTTCCAGACGAGGTATTAGAACACGTTTTTGACTACGTGACGTCTCACCGAGACCGGAACGCTGTGTCTTTAGTCTGCAAAAGCTGGTACAGAGTGGAGAGATGTAGTCGGCAGAGGGTGTTCATAGGGAATTGCTACTCTATCAGTCCGGAAAGAGTGATCCAAAGGTTTCCTGGTCTAAAGTCCTTAACTCTGAAGGGAAAACCACATTTCGCGGACTTCAATTTGGTTCCTCATGAGTGGGGAGGCTATGTGTATCCATGGATTGAAGCGCTGGCGAAAAGCCAGGTTGGATTGGAGGAGCTCAAGTTGAAGAGGATGGTGGTCTCGGATGATAGCCTTGAGCTACTTTCCTCTTCGTTCCCGAATTTCAAGTCTCTAGTTCTAGTTAGCTGTGAAGGGTTTACCACTGATGGTTTAGCAGCCATAGCTGCAAATTGCAGGTAAGAATTTCTGGGACTGGATCATAGATGATGACCTTTGATCTGATGTTGATGTTGAAAGAGTACTATTTGACGTGTCATCTTGATTTTTTTTTTTTTTTGCGAAGGTTATCTCGTGGATTTTATTTATTGTAGGTAGTGGTTGATTCTTGTTTTTGTTTAGGAAGCTCACTACTTTACGAACAAATCGTTCTTTTTCATGTGATTAAAGGATGTACTTGTAGAAACATCAATATTTTACTATCCTATTTACTGAGATAAATGTGTCCTAACATATGTTTTTTGTTACAGTTTTTAGTTCATGTTTTTCTCCAAGTTATAACACAACGCGGATAACTTTTTGATGCTGTCTGCTGTCTGTGTCTTGGTATCCTGTGGAGTTTTGTTTTGGCATGGATTTTTCTGAGCTCTGTGGAAGTATATTTTGAACTTTTACTATTTGGTAAATAGTCAATAGTTGTTTATTTTGATCGATTTGTCAACTCTTTGTATGTAGGATTTCTTGTAGCTATGGTTTTCTACGGTATATTCCATTGTGTGGCATGGTTTGTGGTAGGGAGGGATGTGTTTGGGAAATCTGTTTTGCTGCTTCTAAAAAGTAACACCAAATGCATTCGATTGATGGCGACAATTGGCGTAATGACAAGCGTGTCCCTGACTATCTATTTTGTGGCCTGTATGTAAATTGCAGGTTACTGAGGGATCTGGACCTGCAAGAGAATGAAATCGATGATCACAGAGGCCAATGGCTGAGTTGCTTTCCTGATAGTTGTACATCACTTGTCTCACTCAACATTGCTTGTCTCAAAGGGGATATTAATCTGGGAGTTTTAGAGAGGCTTGTTGCGAGATCTCCTAATCTTAAGAGCTTAAAGTTAAATCGAGCTGTTCCCCTTGACACGCTCCAGAGGATATTGATGAGAACACCTCAACTAACAGACTTGGGTACTGGGTCCTTTGTCGATGAGCCAGATTCTGAGACCTACTCCAAGCTAAAGCATACAATTTCAAAGTGCAGATCAATAACCAGTTTGTCTGGGTTTTTGGAGGTTGCTCCTCATTGCTTACCTGCTGTATATCCTCTTTGCTCAAACTTAACATCCTTAAACCTGAGCTATGCAGTAGGGCTTCAGGGCAGTGATCTAATAAAGCTAATACGCCACTGTGTGAAACTTCAGCGCTTATGGGTAAGTATGTTTAACTCAATTTCCATTCATATTCTTTCCCTTGTGTAGAGAGGGGATGCCAATAATATCTACAATCTTGCAGATATTGGATTCTATTGGGGATGACGGACTCTGTGTCGTGGCTTCCACATGTAAAGATTTGCAGGAGTTGAGGGTTTTTCCATCTCTTCCTTTTGAAGCTGGACCTTCTGCTGTGACAGAACACGGATTGGTGGCAATATCCATGGGCTGTCCTAAGCTTCACTCATTACTATATTTCTGCCAGCAGATAACAAATGCTGCTCTCATAACAGTAGCAAAAAACTGCCCGAATTTCATTCGCTTTCGGCTGTGCACCCTTGATCCTACAAAACCTGACGCTGATACAATGCAGCCACTGGATGAAGGTTTTGGAGCAATCGTTCAGTCTTGCCGGCGTCTCAGGAGATTGTCAATGTCTGGACTACTGACTGATCGTGTTTTCCTGTATATTGGAATGTATGCTGAGCAACTTGAAATGCTGTCTGTTGCGTTTGCCGGAGAAAGTGACAAGGGAATGCTTTATGTGCTGAATGGATGCAAGAAAATTCGCAAGCTTGAGATAAGAGACAGCCCTTTTGGCAACTTTGCACTTCTAAACGACATGGGGAAGTATGAGACAATGCGATCCCTTTGGATGTCGTCCTGCGAAGTGACCTTGGGAGCCTGCAAGACTTTAGCAGAGAAGATGCCCAGATTAAATGTGGAGATCATGAGCGAAAATGAGCAGGAGTTTAATCTGGATGATGCACAGAAAGTAGATAGCATGTACTTGTATCGTTCATTGACTGGCAAGAGGAAGGATGCTCCAGACTTCGTCTGGACCTTGTAGGTGCGTCTTAGGCTATTTAATTTCTGGTTATTGGGCAGTTTGTACTTTTATTTTTGCAGAGACTAATCAAAGGCAATATAGTAGCCTGGTGTAGTGGTTTTGTTTTTTTAGTTTATTACATGATGTCCTCCCCTTTTTCGATATTTCATGCGTGGGTAAGATAGTCTGGTACCTTGACTTTACCTCTAAAAAATTCCATAATTGGAGCTCAGAAGACGGGCCTGCGGGTGTACCATTCGTCAATAGGTTATGTAGTGCTCCATGAAGCAAATGCAGGATAGTAACGCATTAAGTCAAGATGCCATTTAAATGAAGTTAGCAGTAATTCTAATGCAAAGCCTCGCTTGGAAGATAGAAATTCCAGTAAAAGGACTCGGTTTAAATATTAAATATCCACCTTCTAATTCCTTTCCCTCAAATGTGAGGAATTACATTGAGGGTTTGTTTGGGTTGATATTCAAAAAGTACGTTTATATAAAGTAAGATCAAATTTCTTATATACTTATTTTATATACAGTAAATCATGTTAGAAAAATAGTTTTTACTGTTATTCCAAATAAACACTTTATCCAATAATTTGATGGTGCAATAACATTCTTGCCAATCGGGGGCAATTGGCAAAATTACAAGTACAAAGCACTCTATTGTCCGATCAAAGATTTGTGGCATTTGCGGTGTGATTTTCTATAAATCATATATTAATCTATATGGATGTGTGTGTGATGTTTTCCTTGTTTTTTCTCATGAGTTATGTTTTCCTCGTTAAAGCATAAAAGTTATGTGCACAATTTTTTCATCCCTAGTTAAAGGGTAATTAGGCAACAACTTACACCAAAACTTATCTATAAAATATTAAATGAATCATTGAAGTAATTTTTATGTTTTGATCATGAATAACGTTTTCCTCGTTAAAGCATAAAAAACATGTGCACAATTTTTTCATCCCTAGTTAAATGGTGAGGGCCAAAAAATCCCTCGTTAATGGGTAATTAGGCAACAACTTAACACAAAATCTTATCTTTAAAATATTAAATGAATCATTGAAGTAGTTTTTCCGTTTTCTGTCAAAAATCGATTCATAGTTCCATACAAGCCAGCCTGAATGCCCACAGGCCAGATTTCTAAATAGGGAACAAAACTTGAAAAATTTAAGAAGTCCGCTAGGGAGGTTCCTGCGTTACGATAGACTGTCCTGAATAGAGTCCCAGTGACAACGAGATATATAAACTTCCAACACAGATGAGCCACCTATAAGCCTATAGATTCTTTAAATAACAGCTACGCCAGGCATGTTCTGTAGTATATTTTAATCTAATTCTCTTGACCTCCTTTAAGGTCCTCCAGCAAAAGTGACTTTTAAATTACCTTAAAACTGTCAAACCCAGTAGTATGGTAAAAGATTGGTCTGTAAAGATGAGAACGATCTATAACCACACCCTTCGCTGTAAATCCACGTATTTTGAACAGTTTAAATTTCCAATAAATATCACTGTTCATTCAGTGTGCCTCGCATTGACCACAATAACCTATGCACACAAAGCTGAAAAGGGGGGAGGGGTCAATAGACCAAGAATTACAGGAACGACCAAAAGACTCATCAGATCCCACACATATCAATCAGACCATAAAGCAACATTTCTCCAGAGAGCTATAATCAATATCGACAAACTAAATAAACAACTCTCTGATCATCAGAAAAAGCAGCACTCCTCTAGCACACAGCAACAACAGAGAGCTGCCAAGCTGCACATGCACAAAAAAGGAATTATAAACGTGAAAACAAATGGGGAAAGCAGACAAAAGAAAAGCCTCACTTGATTACTAAAATAGTCATGAAAAAATGAAGCAAGATTTGTAAATGATTTTACATCCCCCGTCAAAATAGGGGACATCACAAGGTGAACAAAATAAATCTGTTAAATCATGTTAAATGGTATTTCCGTAAGCGGTCTTCATTATGGATAATTTTATTGATGGGGAATGATTGTCCATGAACCAGGGATGATTAGAACTTCTTGAACAACAAAGCTTCCTGACAGACAAAGGACCAATTCAGGAACAGCAAATTTAACAAACAACAACATGAAATTGTTACGCGCATCAGTGAAATGTACCAACCAACCGCAAGTAAGCTGATAGTAATTATCAAATAGTGCAGTTTCAATGTACATGCATCTATACATTCATATTTGACATTGGGACAAGCAGATTTGAAATTTCAATGTGATAATCTTGTACATTCAAAGCATGTCATCATGTGACATTGGGTAAGGATTGGAGTACACATCACAGTGGTGGACTAGACAAATTTTGTTATTGATGCCTCTGTTTTTTATTAAAAAACAAATGTGCATTATGCTTTGATATTGATCATTAGTACAGGCTAAGACTTTTTTTTTCTTGACCTACGAGTGTAGTAATGATAAACATATAACCTGTGACCATGTTAATCAATCATTAATCCCAATAGATAGACTTTTCTCCTTGTTTTTTTTTACCAATGAATACCTAGTTAATAAAACAAATGACACCTTAAATACAATACCACATGTTCGATTGAAAAAAGTAAGGGAACCATTATCAAGCTTTAGGGTGTTAGCTACTCTTTTTATGAATACTTTAGATGACAAAAATGTTCTTTAATCCAAAATTAATTTGAAGCTAATTGTCAACATTACGGAGAGACATTACAACCCTTTTGACATTTGAGGGGCGACATTGCTCCCATATAACAGTTTAGGATGTCCCGTGCTTCTTTTGGAATAGTTCATGGGCAAATACCATTTAACTCTTATCTTAAGGACCTTTGGTAAGTTTTTTTTTTTTTTTTTGCAAAAGTCAATCAACTTTTAATGTATAGAAAATGACATTTATGATATTTGTTATTCTTTTGGTATAATTAATAAACAAGTATAATGTCTTTCTCATAAACTTCTCAAATAGAGGAAGGAGGATCGCTTTATCACTTAACGAGGGGAATCTTTGGGATAAAAGTTTAAACATCAACCTGTTCAAAAGCAATACATATATCAAACGATACATGACCTAAAAATGCTCTAAAATAAATTGAAATAAAAGAGCATACCAGCCTCGCAAGAATGAGGCGCAACCGTCGGACTCGCCGTAATAATGATGTTCGCAGTGATGGTGTTGGTAATTTGGAGGAGGAGGAGGCGGTGGATACTCGTTATTGAAATAACCCTGATAACCTTGATACGGCGGATATTGCTGCGGCGGCGGCGGCGGCGGAGGGTACCCTGGATACCCAGGTAGAGGCGGTGGAGGGTACCCTTCGTGTGGCGGCGGTGGCGCCGATGGGTAACCTGGTGGTGGTGGACCATAAGATCCGTACCCTGTATAAAATTCGCCAATCCCGTTGATGGAGGATCAAATTGGAATCGGAATTCGACGCAAGAAAAGCAGAATCGAAAGGTTGAATTGTCAATTAGTACAGGGCAGAGGGTTTTGAGGAATCTTACCTGGAGGAGGGTAGGGTTCTTGAGGGACTCTCTGGTAGTTACTCATCGGCCTGAGGGAGATCACGAATCACGATGGGATCGTCTCAAATTCCGCTATGGGGCAGGTTGATTAACCCCTTACCAGTTGCTTCTGTACCCCAAAAGCGTCGTCGTTTGCTTGTGTTGTCACAGCGGATCATTTCGTGCTATATGGTCTTGGCTTACACAGTACGATAAAATAAGAAAGAGCCTATTTTTATTTTTATTTTTATTTTATCTTTCAACGGGTACATTGCGAGGATCTCGAGCATGACGTGATAAAAATAGATCTAACATGGTTGAGTTGGCCATTATGATAAAAGGCATTTTCTTTTTTTGATATATCATTATGATAAATGACATACTGTCTTAAAAAAAAAGAAGTAATAATAGAAATGGAATAAAATAAGGACATGTTGATTGTTGCACGAGCTATGTGCTTCAAAATATGGAGGGTTCTAGATCATAATACAAAGAATATGCAAGCGTATGAAAATCGGATCTTAATACAAAATGCAAAGCTAACGCATGAAACATGATCCCTCAGAAGAAACCCCCTCTGATATGTCACAAATCTGACCCAAGATGTTACATGGTTTGTAAGTTATAAATGTCTGTAAAATACAAACTTAAAATCGAATTAATTAAACTTCAAGATTTGTCATGTGACAACCAAACATAGACAAAAGAAAACTCAACACTGGATTAATGATTATTTTTAAAACTCTTAAAAAAATTACTATTTAAAGGAACTAAATTATCATTAATATTCAAGAACAGCATTGCTGAAATTTATGATTTTTCTTATGATAAAGTTTAATAGGGTTAATATCATCTTTGGTCTTTTAAGTTTTCCCTCATTTTGGTTTTGTCCTTTAAATTTCAAACCATTAGTTTTGATCCCTCTAGATACAAAATAGTCCAGGTTTTTATTGAGCTACAAGAACTAATGTTTTAAATGAAATGAAATTTGAAGGACTACAACCAAAATGATAACAAACTTAAATAACCAAATATTATATTAATCTAAGTTTAATTTAACCACCTCAATGTTACAAGAATATTTTAGTTTAGCACGTAACAAGAGCGTTGGTGAATTTTTATACTGAGATTTTAAAGTTTAGAAATCTCAAATTGTTCATTTAATTCGAAAATGTATGATCTTTCAGTATAAATTGGACTAAATTATACAAAATCCCCTGAAATTTTGGGTCAGTTTGCATATAAAATTATTGGATAAAATGAAGAATGCATCAAAATAATAAGCTTTGAATCCGTAAATATTTTCCCCTCCAACCTGTCATACAACTCCTCACCTTACTCTACAAACTCACCAAACACCTCACTACTTAATGAAGTAGCAGCAAGGAATCAAAATATCATCAAAGCAAAAGTCAATGCCATCGGGTGATCTCTAGGTCTACCCAGCCAGCAAAATATTGATATCATCCAGAGTGAAAGCTGAAAACACCGATTCAGGCTATGCAGATAAATTAATTTGTCCTCTTAGTAACTCGTTGTTCATTAGTCATTTTAAAAACAAAATTCTAACATGTCGTACCAACCAAAAAAACATAAAAAAGAGACCAACATTTTTTGCTCTAGGTAAAGTCTAACAACTGACAGAGTAGCTTCCTCTAGCTTCAAAATGTCTGATTGCAAATGTATTAATCTGTCAATGATTAACGCCTCTTCTTGCTTGCTTTGGAACTGGATTTTGATGGTGTAGCAACCAGGTACACGAACAGAACCACGATGGTGATCACCGAGACAAGAGATCCATACTTTGCAAGCAATTTCTGCGCACATTAAATGTTGAAACATTAATATAATGAATTTTGAAAAATGACTCATCAAGCGAGATATCAAAAAGGATAAAAACATTATGAAGATAGAAGTATGTTGTGTTTCTTCAGCCACACGGGAGAGAAGGATCAAGTGCGAAAAAAAAAAAAAAAAAACTTTTCCCCACATGTCAATAAAAGTTTGTTCCTCACGTAGAAATAGTGTGGGCACCAGAAAGGTAAATGAGATCATTTTGCTCATGTTGACATGCTTGCTTGACTCACAAAAAGTAATATTCACTACCCACATAGGCAGCACATGTCTTCATAATTATTACCTCAGGTCCTAAATATAAGAGCCAAACATTTTTTGAAAAGATTAAGAAAGCTAATTAAGTTACATTAAAGTATTTATATACATTGTTTCAAACTAATTTGATTAACATATAAACTGAAATATGATCTAATGATGTACAACACATAATATGATTAAGTAGTATATTAGCTTCATTAATATATCTAAGAAAAAAAGTCAACTGACTCTTATGTGAAGGACCGGAGCGAATATATAATTTATACAATAAGTTTGGAAACTGCGAGTTCAAAAGGCCCAAAAAAAAACATTGCACATACCTTAACCTAAGAAATTGGGTCCAATCGATGATTCCATGAAAGCACAAAAAATATTTCAGTCAGTATAAGGAATTGTCATGTAAATTGAGATTGGTTCATGAAACTAACGAGTGTACAAGAAACATACAAAATCCAGCTTGTTCTCGGGAGGTCTGTCAGCAAGAACATCCAAAGGAAGAATAGGAGTTGAATATGCCTCCTAAAGGAAAGCAAACAGCAAAATAAGAAAGGTTTGTCCACCAGAAAAGAAAACAGAGAAACGGTACCAAATGATGGAGAACCTGCAAAGCAGCTTTTGTGGGTACACGGAACTTAATAACAGCTGGTTCACCAGAATAGACTCCCTTTTGTGTGGCCTCCAATTCAAATGTGTGAGACAGAATGCCACCACTGAAAGCAGTATTGTATGTTTTTCAGAAGATAGAAGGATAAAAGAGGAGAACTGAGAGAAGGCTTATCTAGATTGGTGAAGGCTATAATCGGCAATATAAAAACTCACGCATCAAGCCTTTCCCATGTCTTTGACAAGCTACCACTGACTACATTAAAAGCATCATTTGGCCAGCTATCATCCGTTAGACTTACATCATACGCCGTCCTTTCAAAAAAATATAAAAACTGGTAGTAAGTTCAACAGAAAAGTAGAAATAAATAAAACTGAAGGTCAGATTACACAAGTTTTAAGCGACAATCCACAATATACCTGATAAACATATCAAAATATTCACTTGTGTGAACTCATCCAAAAATTGTGACCTCTCACCACTGTTGTTAAGTATGGGAAATTTAAGAAAATTTCTCTTAAACTAAGAGCAGAAGCAGAATAAGAAAGTGCAAAATGGACCAAATTGCAGATCAGACGGATTAAAGAGCATTCCTTAACTCCATACTTGCCTCACATATCTCTCTCTCTACCATTGTTAGGTTCAAGGTTTCAGATTGTTTTACTCCTTTTGATATATGGGCCTTTTACACAGTCCATTAGAATACAACTTGACATTCCAACTGAGACAAGAGAGAGACAAATATATTTTCCCCCCATCGAGTTCTAAACTGGTGCTAACAAAAGAATCATGCATGAATCACTTTGCCTAGTAGCTTAAGAGCTGAATTTCGCGCTTCACATGTTTATTTCTCCCCAATTGACCGATCATTTCCGAATTTTCTTTTCATAGCGCGTGGGGGAAATCCACCAAATGCTTACAAATTTGAACAACATAAAAGCTCAATTTCTGGCAATCAACCAAGGCATGCATGGGGTCGGGAAATTGAGATCTAAGGAATTAAGGAAATTAACATCCATAAGAATCTGAAGAGAGACAGATCGGATCAAGAAAAGGTTAAAAAAGGGGAACATACGAAGTTCCTTGGTTGTAGATGTCGATGGTGACGGAGACACGTTCAGCTCCAGACTTGAGCCTGTTAAGGGTGGCCTTCTTGTGAGCCAGAATGAAAGGGACATCGGAGCTAGCATCGGCAAGTGACGAGCATAACAATAAGGTAGCAAAGAGCGCAACGGCAACCAGAGATTTGAAGATTGGATCGGCCATCTGACAGATTTCTGGGTTGGTGACTCTGGCTCCGATATGAATTGGGACTGGGTGTTGAATCTGTTTTTAGACCGTGTTTATGACCAAAAACTCTAGGGTTTGGATCTCCACATGGATCCGGCACAGCTAGATTGTTTAGAAATGATCTATACATTTTTAATTTTTCCATTAAAAAAACTATTTTTAAATTAAACTTTATTTTTGAACTGAAATATATTTAAATTAAAATGGGAAAATCGCTAGTAAATACCAGACAGAGAAATTAATTGTTGTTTGCCACCTAAAAACATAAGGCACTGAACTGTCATTAATATTAAATATAGAAAGACAAAAATACCCTTAGTTTGACGACACAATTTTAGGCGACATTAAGGAGGAAATACACAACTTTGGAATTGGCTTCTCTAGTGTACCAGCAACCCTAAATTGAACCAAGAGATAAAAGCAAGTTCATCTTTCAATTGGCATTTTCAGGCGGTTTGAGGCCAATTAACAATAGCATTTCCTACATTTATCGTGTGTTTTCTTAAGGTTAAGAGAATGGCCAGGAAAACGACCATAGGGGGATTTGATTAGTGAGGTTTGGTGTGGTGGTTCTGCTAGGGAGTAGAGAGAGCCTTTGAGGTTGATGCGGTCGGTGAGGGGTGGAGAAAGCCTAGGAAAATGGTGTAAAGAAGCAGTGTAAGAGCCTTTGATTATTGGGGCTTGGTTTGGAGGTTCGCCTAGTCGAAAGCTTTGAGGTCCATGCCATAAGTCAGGGGTGGGTGGCGTCAATCACCGTGGATTCTGCCGGAGACATAGATTTTGATTTGTGAATGCTTAAAAGGTAGATACTTTTTACTTCACCTTTGCTAAGTGGTTGTCATAATTAATGGTTGCCTCTTGTTTTGCATTCCTCTGTGTTCCAAATATGTCAATAGTCTGTATTGTGAATAATATTTGCCATCTAGTGTAAAGAGATTACTGTAGGTGCTCTGTTGCATCCAAAATCGTAGATTTTCTAGAAATAGCATATATATTTGCATAAAAAATTTTAAATGTCAATGTGTGCAAATGGTCTTCCGTGGTATGCAAACAATTTTCCGTGTATGCAAAAATCTTTTATATGAACATATAAACAATCTTCCGTTGTGTGCAAAATATCTTCCATTCTTGTGCAACAGATCTTTCAAGGTAGCATTTGACAATTAATTTGTCCAAAAGATATTTATTAATAATTCTCCCTAAGATTGTTTGGAGTCCACTAATTTTACTCTGAAGGGGAGATGGAAGTTATTTAAATTGAATATCACATTAAGAGAAAAGAGCAAATGAAAGTATAGAAAGAAAAAGAGATAAGGTAATTAAGAAATGTATGGAACTTAAGCATGAACTTAATAGTAAAGAATAATGAGTCGTACCCAATCGCTTAATCTAAGATTCTTTTGTTTACCTTATAGGACCTTCCTAAACTTTCTGGTTATTACCATGTCATGTTGTAGAACTTTGAGATGAGACAACTGAAAAAAGGAATTTTCATTTGTCCCCTAAAGATTCTGGTTATATAAAATGACTAGAAGATTCAGGTGCTCATGGTGATGCAGAGGTATGCAATGTTGTCACATGAAACCCCTATTGTCTATTAAAAAGGTTGTTTCAAAGTCTGATGATCATGCTTCACTTGCAAATTTGATTTAAGCCTCTACCTTGAATATTGTAGATGCCTAATTTGATTACTGCTCAATTTCTTAAGTTGTTTTGTTAAAAATCATTAACTTTACCTAATTCTGAAATTCTTAAGCCTTCTCCCTATTTGATAGGATGTGAGTTTAGTCTCTTCCTGAGGTCAACTTAGCTTGTGCATGTGACCTATTAAGCTTTTTGCACAAGTACCGTGTAATGCCCCGAATTTTAATTAAGGGTTAATGACAATTATTATGGAAAATTGTGAATTTAAATTGGAATTATTAAGTTTTTTGTGGCAATTTTTAATTAATATGCTATATGTGGTGGAAAATTGGAGAAATGGAATTATTAGCCATAAGTTGGTAATTAATGGGGAAATTAATTACTAGCTAAGAGGAAAATGAGAAGTGTGATTAAATGACTAATGGAGGGATTATAATGGCTAATTGGTGATTTATTTTGAGAGAGCCAATAAGGTTTGGACATGTGTCAAGTGAGAGGCATGGAGAAAGTTAATAGGGGAGTATTTTATCATTTCTCTCTCCTCTCTTCCCTTGATTTTCGCTGGGCAGCATGGAGGGAGTATGATTATCATCATTTCTCACCTTTTCTCACACTCCATCTCTCCTTCTCTCTCTCTTGTTTCGTCTGCCATGGTTGCCAAGTGAGAGGAAGAAAAAACTTGTGATTAAAGTAAGCAAATGGCCTCTATTGCTCAAACTCATTTCATTAATATTGATCCTTGGAGTGAGGGCTTTATTTTGATGTTTATAGTGTGCCTATTGGTGTTGATTTGTGCCTACACAAAATTTTGGAGGTTGGTGAATCAAGAAATCTCTTTGGCAAAGTGAAAGAGGTTAGTGAGACCAATCCTTCTATCTAAGTTTTATGCCAAATGGTTTAGTTTGAAATTTCTGAAAATTTTGGCCTTTAATCCGAAAATGAGGACCACCGGGCTTTTAGCATGTTTTTGGCATAGTAATGGTATGTTGAGAATGTATATGGATAGATAGATTGATTTGGGATGGGAATGGTATGTTTGGATGATTTTGGAATTTGGATGATTATGTTGCCCAAAACCAAAGCATGATAATTGAGTAGGATTTGGATAATTATGATGATTCCATTGAACTCCTTGGATGTTTTTGTGTGGGAGTAGCTTTGATAGAAGTTTTGGGTCCATTGGGATCAATTGGGTAAGTGTTAGGAAATGTGGTCAGTTTTGCTGCGTTTACTGGGTTCTGATAAAATCACTCGAGTGAGAGTGAGTTCACTCAAGTAAGGGATGAACATCACTCGGGTGAGGGTGAGTTCACTCGAGTGCGTTAGTGTGTTTTTCCTTTCTGCTTCCAGTTCGTATTGTACTTCTGTAGATAAAGGCAAGAGTGCACCTTAACACTTGTGAGTGTAAAGCCATCACTTGAGTGCTTTGTGTTCCACTCGAGTGCTCTTGATCCTTGAGAACTTTTGTGCTCTCGGGTCTTCACTTTCTGAGCTTCACTTCCTAGTGCTCGAATGAGCATTTGACTATCACTTTAGTGTTGCTTTTTATGCTTGAGTGTTCTTGTCTTTGAAAAGTTGCTTGTGCTCTCGGGTATTCACTCGTTGTTGTTCACTCTCTAGTACCCGAGTGTAGACCGCACCATCACTCGAGTGAGGTCTCCTTCACTCGAGTATTCGTACAATATCACTTGAGTGAGGCCATCTTCACTCGAGTGTCTCAGTGAAAAATATCAGTTTTATGTTTTCAAAAAGGGGATCTTTGGGGGATAGTCTTCCAACCTTTTAGAGCTATGATAGAATTATTCATGGGTATTAAAAGAGTAATAATGATAACCAAACTAAGTGTTAAGAAATCATTGAGAATTGGAATAGAGAATTGACACTTCATCCCTAATTGTAAACCGTAGGATACAATATTTGCCCTACTCGGGAGAGATCGGTGCCAGGACATGCACGGAAGGATTAAGGTAGTGACTCTTCTCTCATGTTATGTATGATGTTTTGGTATGCATGACTTGTTATTGAGTTTTTGAACTGTATGTGCCATGGTCCATTACAGCGTAATCACTTCAGCGTGAGTCGTTTAGGGATTGACGCTGGTCATTTCTAGCTCAGCAGTTGAACTGCCGTTGTAATTGACATGGATATTTGGGAATCCGACCTATGGGGCGGCGTGTTGTGAATCCACCGTGGGTTGTGTATTCTATATCTCGCCTGTATGGCTTGCGTATGAAATGCTTTATATGAATCCCAGCTGTGGTGAAATATATTGTGTGAATTGTTGTAATGCAATACAACGTGAGCAAACGTAAAGGTGATATGAGTTATACTTGCCCTTGCCACTGTAACTACTGTTGTAGTTGCTATGTGTGTATGATGATTTACTTTCATGCCTTATTGTTGTGTATACTATGAGTGATTTGTTACTACGACGATTCTTTAAAATCCTACTCTCCCAAAAACACCAATTTTAGACAGGGCTGAATGATCCAAAAGAAAGCGGGCGACGAATAGTGTATAGAGCTCCTGGCTAGGAGTTTATTTTGGAAAATTGGTTATCATTTTGTAAATCATTTGGATATATTTTGTTGGGAATTATATGTACATATTGGATAGTATTTGTGTAATTCCCTTGTTATGGGAAACTCTATAGGTAATTTATACCTTGTAGACCCTTATTTATTGAATGAAACCTGAGTGTGTCAGGAAATTTATGTTGTACTCTGATATGTATGAATGAAATCAACCTATACAGGCCAATTATATTTGAAAGGTAAGTATGAGACCATTGTGAAACATGTGTTGTAAAATTTTTTGCAAACCCTAATTTTAGGCAGTTTTATTTCGAATAAGTCCAAAATCATATATGGTCTCTAATTCAAACTTAATTACATTTTTACAAACTAATCTCAGCTTTGAGCGTGAAGGGGGTTACATACCGTGCTTATGTTGCTCTCTGATTGTGTGTGCTACTAAGGCACTCGTTCCTGTGTTTAGTTAATGTTCCCGCATAATCTTTAATCTATAAAACTTTGAGGAGTGCAAAATCTTTAAAATTCCTACTGCTGTTGTGAATGATTAAATTTGGAAATTTTATAGCAATAGGCATACAAGTCAGTTTGGCAGAGTCAACATTATATGCCTTGTTGTTTTCAAGTCCTAGGCTTGCCTCTTGTAATAAAAAAAAAACATTATATGCCTTGCTGCATTTTTTACTAATATTTTTCATATTTGTGATGTCTCTTGTATCGGCCCTTCAATTTAAATTGCTGTCATTGCCATTCAATTTACTTCTGCGTGCAATTGATATTTTACTTCTATGTATATGAGACTGTGGCATGTATGTGATATTTTGGCTGCAAATGTGGGAAAATATTAAGAGGCCTGAGTGGAATGGTTTCACAATGCCTGATGTGAGTAAATTTTTACATTAAATGTTACAATATGATTGGATCTGACTGAAAACATTTTTGTTCAAGAAGACATAGATAAAAAAAGGGTGGATGTGGTGTGGTGGCTAGTTACTCATGCAAAGAACAAATAACGGGAAGCGATAATGTGTAGCATTGAAGTTTGGAGAGCTAAGAAGAAGAAGAAAAAGTAGTTTTTTTTTCATTTATAGTGTATCTACACTAGTTAGCCGTAAAGTTTTTTTGACATGTTAGGGATGTTTATATGTTGATTTACAACAAAGTACTTTATATCTATATATAGAAATTTGTTAAACAAGCAGTTGCTGTGCAATTTACGCATCCTGCATTAGAACATCCAGATGTTGATAAACTTTTCTATACGTGCAATGAATCTTCCATACGTGCTAACAACCCTCTTTATGTGCAAATGATCATCCATGATATGTGCAAAAGATGATCCATTATGTGCCCATGACCTTTGTTATGTGCAATTGATTATCCATGATATGCAAAGGATCTTTCGTTGTATGCAATAGATCTTTTCTCTGTACGATAAAGGATCATCCACGATATGTGCCAAGGATCTTCTATTGTGTGCAATTAATCTTCCATGATGTGCAATGGATCTTTTCCCTATGTGCCATAAGATCATCCACGATGTGTGTAAAGGAAGATCTTTATGTGCCAAAGATCTTCCGTTGTGTGCAATTGATCTTCCATGATATGTAAAAGATCTTCCGTTGTGTGCAATAGATATTTTCCCTATGTGCCATAGGATCATTCACGATATGTGCAAAAGATGATCCTTTATGTGCCAAAGGTCTTCCGTTGTATGCAATTGATCTTTCATGATGTGCAAAGGATCTTCCGTTATGTGCAATGGATCTTTTCCCTACGTGCTATAAGATCATCCATAATATGTGCAAAGGATCTTCCGTTATGTGCAATGGATCTTTTCCCTACGTGCTATAAGATCATCCATAATATGTGCAAAGGATGATCCTTTATGTGCCAAGGATCTTCAGTTATGTGCAATTGATCTTCCATGACATGCAAAGGATCTTTCGTGTGTGTGTAATGATCATCCACGATATGTATAAATGATCTTCCATTATTTGCCAAGGATCTTCCGTTGTGTGCAATTGATCTTCCACATATGCAATGTGTCTTCCATGATATGCAAAGGTTGTTCAATATGTGACCATTCCCATGTGTGGAAAGGATCTGGCCATTGTGCCAATGCTCTTCCATGATGTGCAATGAATATACCCTTATGTGCAAAGAATCTTCCAAACTCAGAATATCTAACTAACCCACAATAATAGTTACTATTTCCTTACTCTCATACACAGCAATACACAAAACTAAGATCCACAACCAATATACAAATCATCACCTCTACTAAAAACGAAAAATGAAGAAGGGCTTCAGAGTGATCAACGGACTCCACAGTGATCAGCGACCACAAAAAAAGACGCATACCACCGCACTCCGCCGAACAAGAGAGTCGAACAAGCCACTGTGATATGAGCAATTGATCGTTTGCTTCTGCCTATAGTGTAAGCTTACTAAAGGCATTTTTGTTTTTCTATATTCAATATTAATGATAGTTCAGTACCTTGTATTTCTAGGTGGCAAATAGCAAATAATTTCCCTGTTTGGTATTTACTAGCGATTTTCCCAATTAAAATTTGAAGCCCATATATTCATATGTGCATTGGTCTTGTTGCCAGGCAAAATAATCAAATCGCGCCAACTCTTCCGTCTAATAGATTATAACCATTTCCTATCTTATAATCTTCTAATTTCTAATCAACATAAATTTGTTAATTTTCAATTTTTAGTGAGGAACAAAAGATCGGACTGGGCAATGAACCGGTCACAGCACATGTTTAAAGGTCAATGGGTCAAATGGTGTCTAACCGGTAGTCAGACCGGTTATATTAAAATATTTTAATTTATTAGTAGCAATATATATTAATATATTTTTAAACTTCAATAGATGAAAATGAAGATCTTTAGCAAAAATTCTTAAAATCTATTAGTATTAGTTATAATGCCTATACTTATGTAATGATATTTCCTTTTCTATAATTATTATATCCTTTTAAATAATTTTTTTCATTATCTTCTTCTTTTTTTACCTATTTTTCTTTTCATCTTAGTCTTCAACCTTTCATTTTCCCCTAAAAAATAGCATGAAATAATAATTAGAAGAATAAAAAAATAAAACCAGTCCAACCAATTGAACCACTAATTTTCCTAATTTTAACCAATTCAAACCGGTTCACGACCCAATGAGTGAATCAAACCGGACCCATGACTGATTACTAGTTCAACTGGTCGGTCCGATCCGAATTTTGGTTCAATGATTTTTATTCTTATGCTTCTTTCATCTTTCACTTATTTTGCATATTTAAACCATTTCTCCGCATCTATATAAATATCAATTTAATATATTACTAATTAAAAATAAAAAACATTTGTTTTAATAGGTACAAGTATCTTCATATTAAAAGCTATTATGTATATTGGGAAGTGGCTTCTTTCCTTTTCCCCTCGTTTGCTTTCCTCTTCACATTTCCACCTTTGAATGAAAGTTTCAATGATCTAAATTTTACATCTTATAAAAATATTACTAACTTTGCTTAAAAAATACATAAATAAATTTAAATTGGGCATAGCCCAAGCATATTTCTTTCCAGCGTCGAATGTGATGTAACATGCTTGGACTGGGCTCTCTTTTCACCAAAAACCCCCAAAAAAAGGAGCAAAGAAGGGGAAAATGAGAGTAAAAGATAATGAGAGAAGACACTTCCTAGGTGTCGTGGGTACTAAATATGGACATTTTTGTCATAAGAAATGTTTTCAATTTTTGGGATCAAGTGGGAAGCCTGAAACAGAAGATAATGAACCAAGCCACAAGAAGATATTAGGTGGGTTGAAAGATCATTGGGCCTATTGAGCTTCTTTTCATAAACATGAGACATGCTGATTATCCTTATAATTAATGCGCCTTCATAATTATCATTTTCTCTTATTTAGTGTGTGTTTGGTAAGCATCAAAACTATGGTTTGCGTAATCTGAAACAAAACTCCACTCACACATTTACCTCGTAAATTGTAAAAACTATTAAAAAAAGCTAATCCAAACACATACTTAGTTTCTTATTGTATATAATGTCCATATGTCTAAACATGATAACTTCTCAAAGCAGGTTTAATTTATAATGCATCTAGTCTAAATTGAAACAATTCAAGACTATTAATAATCATCGAAACCATTAAATGGTCAACCAAAATCAAAGTTTCCACGTAATAGTATCACTCATAAATTTCACAACAATGATATAAAGTTATAAACATAATATATCATCCTACAAAACTTCAGAGATGCATAGGGAACTAATTTCTAAGTCGCCACAAACATGCCCAAGGACCCCCCAAGTATATTTCGTGCAATCTAAGAATAAAAAAGATTGCATGTTTCAGACTTCTCATGTTAACTACAAGTAGATAATGGGCATATAACATAAATTTATGTTTCATACAGTTAAATGACTTCGAAGTTAAGGAAGGGAGGTTGTATCACCATCAATAATTAGCCAAAGCCTTAGTTTTTAATGCCATCTTTTGTTCTTTATCTTTTTAATTTTCCTTTTTGAAAAGTAATTACTACTTGACTTTGGATCCCATGACGAGGCATGCATGAAGACAAAATAATAAGTGGCTTTATAGATTAAGCTAAATCGGTGGTTGATGATATCATTACTATCACTGTTATTGCAAATTTTAAAAGATTAGGACTCATTTGCGTCTGTTTCTACAGAATGGTAGTGCCACCTGCCAGTATACAATGAATAGACGTGAAAGTTTAGTTATTTTCTAACATTTTAAAAATTTGTAATCTCTAAACATAGGAATTGAATCATTGACTATTGACCTTAACGTTATAGAACTCACTTTCCCCCCAGTTTTATCGGTCACAAAAGTGACTTGCTCCTTTTAACGGAGCAGGAACTTGAGAGAGTTGTACGCTATTGCCATGTGAGATATGCCTCGATTCCTGCGTTTTGTATTCCCAGACTCCGCGTTTCACTTTGCCACTTGGTTGCCCATATGAACATGCTCTCTTTGCTTCCTCCAACATTCGCTGCCTCCTATCTCTGCTTCTTCCCTTCCTCTTCCCCGTAAGTCATGAATTCCAAGTCTTTCTTCTCTTAAATAATTCATCAGAATCATCACCTTGTCTCTTCTCGCTATGTAACTCACTATTCTTTTGTATTCCACTGGCTTTCTTCTTTTATCTGCTTCTCTGAGCTTCTGATTTTTCTTCAACTGATTTTTTTGTTACCTGCAAGTTCAGGTCAGAAATTTCAATCAATGCTTGCCATAAAAACTATGAGTAGTGTTATGAAAAAAAGTAAGAGTAGTTTCTCACCAACCTGAGAAGAGTTCAATCATAGCAATGAAACTTAAATGTGACAACTACTATGCTTATTTTTAAGTACTGAGCTTGCCCATATCTCTACTATCAATGCTCATTTGTTGCACCACACAACCACTTTCTCAGACTTTTACTTATAAATGAACGTGGATGGTTGATTTGTGCAGCATGGTATGCTTCCAAAAATTCCTTATCCAAAAGACATGGGTTGCACTTACTCTGCATATGCACTCCGAAGGAAGAAGTATTCATCTATCATCCCTGAAGTGGCGGTCTTTGTTCCATCAATCAGAATTCCAGTACAATCCGATCTTCAAAGGCCTCTTCGAGGGATAATTCCACGTGAGCTAGCCGATAAATTGTCTTCACTTCGAAGTCAGATGGTGTTGGTGGCTGAGGATACTGGTAAGAACTTGCTTGATGAAATAATATACCTTTACAATCACAAACAGTCACATAAAAATCTAAAATATCTTGCAGGAGGATCAGCAATAGCAGAACTGCAGCGAACTTTGAATGAATACTTGGCTGTTCTGATTGGACTCACTAAGAAAGGTTCCACAAACTAACATGCATCTCTCTTCCTTTCTTTTTCCTTTCTCTCAAATGGATCGTAAACTGGGATTTCTGGTTATGTTAGAGTGTAATCTTGAGGGACTGATAGAGTTCAAGTGGAAGAACTTTAAAGAAGGGCGACAAGTATGACTCTGAGCAAACCCATTTTTAGAGTTTCTTTCAACATTTGAGAATTTGTGGTGCTGTTTAGTTTTAATCAGGTTAAGTGCAATTTAACAGGATAGCTGCATACCTAGTGTTTGGTTTGAGGTGATATCTGTTGTTCATCTTATGGCAATGCTGACACTGTCTGAGGCAGACTCCTTGATGATCCCCAAGGACCATTCAAGTTCTGGAATAGGAGTTGCATCTTCAGGTTATTTCCATTCCCCAAAAGTCATATACTTGAAATTTAGATTGCTTTAATTTAATTTGACAAGTGTCTACTATTTTCTTTTTATGTCAGAGAATAAGAGGGAAGCAGTTGATTTGTTACTTAAGGCATCAGGTTACCTGCAGTTCTGTGTCAGGAATGTTCTTTCTCACATGCCACACGAGGTCAAGTATGTCTATTAAATCTAGATCCTCAGGTATATTTCATGGGATGAAATAGAGGGAGAATTAATGGGCCCTACCTCTGTATATGTAGATTCCAAGGAATTTTCTATTTCTCTCTATTTTATCCCGTGAAGTATTTCAAAGGATCTAAATTCGTGTTTGTGTTGTTACTCCGTATATTAAGATATTGGACAGATTTTGAACACAATATTAATATTTTTCTTAATAACATCTAGGAAGACTTTACCCCACGACTTGCAGGATGGTGTGTTGGAAGCCATTTCCATCCAAGCACTAGGACAGGTGCATTTTAGCGATGTCTCTGTGTTCAGTTGCAAAAAAAAAAAAAAAAATGTTCATCTCCAACACATATATAATATCTCAGCTCTTGATGATAATTCAGGGAACTGAAATTCAGCTAGGTCTTGCTGTTGAGGATCAGAAGGCAACTTTGCCTGTGAAGAGGAGGTTAGCGTGTGAACAAGTAACCTACTTTAGTCAGGTCTTCCCTTCACTCCTTTGAGCCTCAACTCAATAAAACCCTTTGGTTTTTTTGCAATTCATTTTGCTTCAGAACCTTCTGGCTTAAGTCAAGTAATACTCCCTTTAAAACAGGATGTATAGAAGTCTATAGTATATCAGTTTGTGATTTTCTTTTGTTTCTCACTTTTAAGTGTAGGCTTATCACTGCTTGTTGGGATGTGACCTCAAACAAGGGTATCGAAAGAAGCATATCCGGTTCATCAAATGGAAATTCCTGGAAGCTAAGGTCTACAACACAATCACCCCCTAAACACTTATATCTTACTAAAAATTAAAGAGGAGGGAAAATCTTGAATCAGAAAATCGAATGTTAGATAGTATCTAGTAATGTAGTTGATGTGTTAGTGAACATTTTGTACAATTTTGTGACTTCAGGCTGCAGCCTATTACTACCATGGCGCGATCCTTGACAAGGGCAATGAGCCAACAAGTCACATGAGTGCTGTATCTTGTTTTCTTGCTTCAGAAGAGCTTCTAGCAGAAAGCAAGAAAGCCTGCTTAAGCTTTTGCCTTGCAGATCCAGTGACCAGGTTCGTTGTGGTCTTTTTGATTATGTCATGTGATGGACCTTTTCTTCTTAACTAGTTGCTTTTTCCTTTGTCAAGGGCTCCTCCACTCTTGGGTGTTATGAAGCGTTTGCATCAGAAAATTCCTGAAGTTGCAGCAACCAAGTCTCAGATGTATGGGCACCTCTTGGAGCAAGAGAAGTAAGACTCTTCCTAACTGAACTAGTACTATACTGACAGGCTTCCTCATATTATCCAAATCCCTATTACTAGGAGGCACAAGCATGTTAGATCATTAAGGGATGCCTAAAAGTTAGGCATCAGGATGGTTTCTTAACAGGACTAACCATTTTTACTGTTTATGTCATAGGGAGTTTTGTTTCCATATCATGCTGTCAATTATAGTGCCGTGTGTCTAGTGATTATGTATTTTAGAACAGATGTCAATTGTCTGAGAGTCAAGTAATGGGATGTGTGCCAACTGTCCTGCGGAGTTATTTCTACGTGCCGTACATGTATAAGTTGTGGAGTAGTGGAATTAGGAATATTTTGTGAGGTATAGGAGATTCTCCCCATAGCTTCCTTAGCCTTTAAGTTTTATATTCCCTTGTATTCTAACAGAGATTTCCTACTATAATAGAGTCAGTTTAATAGTATAAGGTCTTACTAAATCTCTTTGGGTTTTGATTTCGAGTTCAGAAGAGACACCTATATTGAGAGGATATCTGATAATAGGATTTAGAAAAGTCACTGGATACCGGTTGATAGTATTTAAAAAAAAATAGATATTTCCTTCTCTTCCTTTTTTATTAGTTCCATTTCATCCACTTAAACACTTTATTTCTTTAAAAGAAAATATGTTGTTTTTCCCCTGACAGGACATTTGTGATGATGCAGGGGTCTCCAAGCAATACTGCCTGAACTACCTGAATTCCAATTGTCATTAAGTCCAGATGATTATGAACTGCCTCAAGTGGATCCAACATGGGATACTAAAAACTGGGAGACTCTTGGCCAGCCCCTAAAAGACCGCCTTAAAGATGGTGAAGATTAGATCCCAACCGAATTGAATTGTAGTTGAATTGAATTGAATGATCGCCTACTTCTTTGTCAAACTCCTATAGGTTCAAAGCTTTCCTCAGAATAGCAGATCAGTACTTCGTAAATTCAAGTGCAGTCTCGTCAGTCAATCACAAAACTTTTCGATGTTCCTTCAGATTTTCTTGTGCCAAAAACGCGGCAAAGAATTAGTTCAAGCGGGTGACTGATTTTTATATTCATGTTTTTTGCAATGTTCACCGATCACCATCAAGCATCATCTTATCTTAACGACCAATCAGAAGCAGAACTTAAGAATATTTTAAGGGCACGTAAAAGTCCCTGTCCCTCTATTGCTCGCCTTGTTTGGTTGGTGCCTAGTTGGTTGGATTTGTCTCGTACATAGTTAATGATACTTGTTTCCGTTATTAATGTCCAATTTCTAATAAAAAAATCTCATCCGCCAACATCAATAATGCTACGGTTATCTGATTCATGTTCATAGCGATTGATAACTAAACTCAATCTTTTTCTTTATATAAATCTTGTACCTATTCGCCAAATACAAAAAACTATGTATCTGACAAATGGATCATTTAAAATTTAGCCTCATCAAGCTGCAACAGTTTCCAAAAATATCTGTTTCCATGATATGAATATATGATAAAGAAGCTGATTCTGTTGACCTTTATCTAATAATTAATTTAGCAGTTATCTCCGCTGGAAATAAGTGTTTTCCAATAGTTACATGAACTTTGAAAGGGGGAACAACCAAGTTGAGCACAGCACTTGAATCCAGTTTCTTTGAAAAGTTGTTTACTTGTTTTGCTACCAAATTTCGCCGACATGATTGCCAAATCCCTTGCTCTATGTAAACAATTGTTGCAGGTAACAAAAATCTACTGTCTCTCTTTATCCAAAATTTCCAGCCCATTATCCCGAAATTTTCTTCCAATCAGAAAAAAGAACCACATAAAATACAAACAAGAAAGTAGTTTTCAATGAGTTGATGTAATTTCTGGCCAAATCGCATGCCCACTGCCCCAGCTAAGAGGGCATCTTAATGAGACAATGAACAATTTCAGTCACAGGGAACCTTATCTCATGAAACTGAAAAACGCAAGACCAAGTTAATGCCGTGTAATTAATGAAGGTTAAAGTAGTTGAAATCCAATGATATCTGTTTCTTTACCACAGTTATTGAATTCCTATCCATAGTCGCTAGGCATTAACATGGCTGTTATAGCACAGAAACAGACACAAGGGGGTAAAAGCTCTAAAATTCCTGCAACATACAAGAAACTAGGAAAGGCTGTATAATATACCAATGCTTCGAATCTAGTTCTTGGGAGGAGAAGACATGAGCTTGTAAGCCATTAAAATGGTAAGTCCCAGATAGGCAAAGAAAGCCAGATAAGCGAGAAAGAGGGAAACCAAGCTTCTTCTGCAGAACTTGGGCACTCGGTCACAAATTGGCTGCCATAACGCATGCGATTCTCCATACTGACCGACGTATCCTATGGCAGTCGCCGCCGCACAAGCTGATATAATCAGCACCGTCATAACCTGAAAACAGATTACATTTCAATCAGATCACTGATTTGTTATTTTCAGACTTGTTCTCTTTGTTCATTGAATTGAAGGGAAGGGTTAAACAGAATTTTAAAGAAATTACAATATCGTGCAGAATCAGGAAAAAGAAGAAGTAAGGACTTTGTGAAGATCCCGGACGTCTCAGCAGAAGGAGGCTTATGATGAGAGTGAGCAGAGAGAAGAAACAGATTATAGCATTTGCAGCGACCAAGAATCTGTAGCAATGGGGAAAAACAGAGGAAATAATTCTTATCTTTTCAAAATGGATCTAGAAAAGTGGATTGAATTGTGATTAAAATTGAGATGCGAATCTTACTTCAGAGAAGAGGAGTAATAGTAATGGGCTTCGAACTGGAACATGTAGATGGTAACAGTTTGGCTATTGGTGACCATAACTGCAATTGAAGCTGCGGAAAGCAGAATGGCTAAGATTCGAAGAATCTTTTGAGCCATGAGGAAATGTTTGGAATGAGATAGAGTTTGAGGAGTTGAAGAGGGAAGTGATTGTTTCGGAGATTTAGCGTCGAGCATGAAGGAATCTCTGGCGTCGGCCATATAGAGAACCGTTTGGGTAACTTTATGTGAAGCAAATGGAGATTAGCTTAAAACGGCAAAAACGTGACGCAGAACAGAGAAGCTGGTGGCGCTGCCGGAAATTGAACGCAGTGCCTCTTAAGTTTAAGAGGACGAGCTTACAGAGAGCCGCGATGTTGGAGACGATGATGAAAGAAGAAGAATGAGGACCTTTTATTTATTTTGTACCGCACTCTGATACCGATGTGGACTTTTCTGGGTATCTGCGATGTGAGCATCCAAGAAACTGTAATAAGAGGAGAAATTCACACTGGAAATGTCAATTACAAATCTCATGGACGTGGAAAAATCTTCTCAAACAAAAAATTTCCCCCTCTTACAACGATTTCAGATGGACTGATTTCTCAAACTTCTTCCTTTGTTTAAGGCACCGTTTGGTTAGCCGAGAGAAATTTTTTTCTCCGGTTGAACCAACAATTTTTTTTAAAGAGAAAATGGTATATTATCATGAATAGAAGGAAAGATAGTTGAGTTTTCTTTTTCTTTTTTTTTTTTTAAGTAGGACAAGAGTTATCTCTTGAGTCATAATGAACACTATATTAAAAAGAAATGATACAATATTAATCAATCTTAGTCTAAATTAGTTAACATTTGATCCGAACAATAAGATGACGGAAATTGTAGTAGACTCAGCTCAGTATTTGCCTCGTGGGTGAAAGATAGTTGAGTTGGGAGGACATAAGCAGCGACTGGAAAACTATAAAAAAGAGGCAGATGAGATAAATTCGCTGAAAGCATTTTAATGAAAACAAAAATTTTAAAAAAATCAAACTTAAAAAATATATCTAGTATGATAGAAAATTTTGATGAAATTTCAATATAAATGTCCAGACAAAAAAAAAATTCCCAAGAAAATCCTCATTTTCCGCTGTTCCAAGCTTCCACTTAGAAACCCATTTTCCCCAAGTTTTTGAGGAATTTTATTTCCCATTAACCCATTTTTATGCCAATCAAATCATGGAAAATGAGGTTTTCTATTGGGAGAATTGCTGAAAAATACTTTGGAAGCAAATTAATTGCTGATTGCTACCAAGCGTGCAAGTGATCTTCCGTGTGTGCAAGCGATATTTCATTTTGTGCAAATCATCTTCTGTGTGTGTAAAAGTCTTCTGTATAAATGTGCAAGCAATCTTCCGTTATGTGCAAAACATCTTCAGTTATGTGTAATGGTAGCATTCAGCAATTAATTTGCCAAAAATGTATTTATCAGCAATTCTCCCATTTCTATTTTCATCACTTTCTGAACATAATTTCTAGGGAGCCAAACGGGGCCTAACGCTGTTAGGCCTACCAAGAATTTTAATCCGGAAGAAAATTAGTTGGGTAATTAAATTGACGGGTACAAAAACGAAAGTCTGGCCAATAGAATGTAATAAGATAAAAATCATAAAATACAAACGTAAGAGTAGGGGTGAGCAAATAACCCGTGACCCGCCCGTCCGCCCGCGGCCCGTATTTTTTGGCCCGTTTAAACCCACCCAGATTGTAACCCGTAACAGGTACGGGGCAGCCCGTACCCGTTTAAGTTACACGGGCGGGTAACGGGTATACCAACGGGGCACCCGTTCCCGCCCGTACCCGTTTGTTATTATTTTTCTTATAGATTGCTTTCCTTATTCTGCTGTGGACAGTGTGGTCTAGTGTCGGTGCTTCCTAAGTGGCTAAGTGTAAAACATTTGGAAGAAAATGCAAATGCTAACCCTAAATCACTAATACAGTCGCAGAACGGTGGAAGAGTTCGAGACTGGTGAGTGGCGACTTGGGCGATTCCTTCGCCGGTCGTCGCGGAAGATTGGCAGTTGCGTCCAGCCGACCACCAGTCCTTCGCCGTAGAAGACGTGGGCGATTCCTTCACCGCGAGAGTCCGTCGCCCTAGATCCAGATTCAACTCGGCGATCTTCATTGAACGTTGCTGGTTTGCTCTGCTCTCCTCTCCTCTGTTGCTCTGTTTGCGTGGTACTGCTGTTATTGTTTGCTCTTCTCAATTTATATGATTAATCTCTCTACCTAAAATCGTTGAAGTGGCTTCGTCTCATCTTCGTCATTTTGCAGGTTGCAGCCTTCCGTTGATCTGCTTCGAAGTTTGCCTGATCTGTTAATGGATAGGATTTAATGATTTTTCTTTTTATTCATTTTTTAGAGGAAGATTCAGCAGCAGGAATAGCTACCTTTGGTGAATCTGAAGTCTAACCATTTTTAAAATGTGTATTGTGAATTTGTGATGTGAAGCTTGATTGCTGAAGTGTGAAACAAAGTTTTTTTTTTTTTTCGAAACAAAGTTATTTTGTTGTGTGTAAACTATTTTGCAGGCTGTTTGCTTTGTTAAGTGAATTGTTTTGTTGGGACTTGGGTGTGATTGTAAGCTATTGTTCTGAACTTCTGATTGCTTTGTTAAGTGAATTGTTTTTTTGGGTGTGAATGTGATTGTAATTTGTGAGCTATTGTGTAGGCAGCAGTACAGCACGTTGATTGCTCCGATTTTTTTTTTTTTCAATAAGTTGTGTTTGGGCTTATTTTTGACATTTAACATTAACCAATATTAAGCCCTATAAAAGGTCCAAAACTGCATGCCCATATACTAAACGGGTTCACTTTACCCGTTTATTCCCGCCCGTTTAACCCGTACCCGTTTATGTACGGGCTAAACGGGTTTGACCACGGGTACGGGCTGCCCCGTACCCATATAACTTAAACGGGCGGGCTGCGGGTTGGCCCACGGGGCAGACCCGCCCGCCCGTTGCACACCCCTACGTAAGAGGCAAGAGCCGTTGTGTTGTTTAACAGCAGAAGTGGGGAAAATGCCAAATGATATTTTCATTTTAAGAAAAATGGTTTTGCGCATTTAACTATTTAAGTGTCGAAATAGTAACTTGCAAGTTCCCGCATGCAATAAGAGAAAACAATATGCTCAGGTAATGACTATTGGAAGCTACGAAAAAATCAGTCTATGCGGTTTTTAAAAACAGTCTTCCTTGTGACATAGTTAAAGTTTGGTTAATAATACGATTTTTGAAAGATTTCTAAAATATGCTAAATAATTTTTTAAATTTAAAACTAAAAAATATTGTATTATATTAAAAATTAGAGTAAAATACTCTGACCACTCTCCAGTTTTGCCTTAATTACGCAGACCTTCCCTCTATTTTAAAAACATATACTTAAATCCAAATAATTAACTCCGTTAAAAATATTCTAAAAAGATCCCAAAAATATATATTTTTTAATTAAATTTATTTTGTCTTGCACATTTTTACTAAAATTGTTTTAAAGAATTTAAGAGTTTTTTTTATCTGTTCCTTAATTTCTATTTTTATCTTTACAAGTAGTTATTTGTTTGATGATTTTAGCATTGGTTAATGTAAATATCACAAACGTTGAATATTCAAGCAAGATTTTAAATAAAAATATGCTTGATCAAATATGTTTATAAATATTTGTGAAAAAAATATTAAATTATAAATTTAAATGACACACACAATCTCATACTTATATAGTTTATTATATTTGATAAAAATATGTGTTTAATATATATATATTTTAAGTCAAAATTAATTTATAATATCAAAATTATTAAATTTTTTAACAAATTAGAAAGTTAGAGAATCTAATAGAATAAATTTATGGTTGTATAAATTTTTATTAGCCGCTATATATATATAAATAATCTGATACTGAAGAGGGGCATTTTGGTTAAAAAAAAGTTCAAAAGCCAAACTTAACGTTTAACTAACGGTTTGGGTGGATGAAAATAGAATTTCAAAATATAAGGGAGGTTTGTGTATTATATATTTTAGTTTTAAGGAAGGTTTATATGAGTTTCCAAAATAGAGGGGAGTTCTATGTAATTAAAGCAAAACAGAATGGATAAGTATTTTACTCTAAAAATTAATTTGAATGTAAATAGTTGTTTATTCTTTCAGCAATATTTTAATTGAAATTTAACTAATATTAATGCAGGTAATATTGAATTAGTTGTTCTCACTGAAGGTATTACCTCTAATTCTTAATATAAGGCTCATTTAACTTTTTAAGAGAGATTAAGAAATCTAAATGAATTATTTTAAAGTATTTATATGTAACTTTTTATATTAAACTAATTTATCTGATGTATAATCAAATGATACACTACATATGTTATGATTAATTAATTTATTTAATTTTTTTAATCTCTCAATAAAAACTAACTAAGTCTTATATTAAGGATAGAATGAAGGAGAACATAGGAATATATTGACGATTGGTTAGATACCAGGCTCCAGTAGATTAATGGATTGGAGGCTTCCTGTCAAAACAGACGGTGAAAGTAGTAGAACTTGGGTGGGAGGGTGAGAATTAGAATTTTGCCAATTTCGTGAGAGTGAAATGAAAGCGGGCCAAAAAGCGGGGGACCCTCAACACCAACCCAATTTATTAAACGTACTTTAATGGATGTTCTTAAACAAAACTAAAGTACGTTTTCTTGATTTCTGATATAAAAATTGAATTATTACCTCCCCAGGAACTTGGAGTAACCGAAAGCCCAATCTCAAATATCATTAAAGCAAGCCCAAAATACAGAGTTGAGTTCCCTGCTGATGAATTGGAGCCGCAGACTGCTATAGTCCCATTGAATGTGCTATCACCAATTTCAGCAGTTACCATAGGGATGGACCGGATTAAATTGAAGCGATGTCAAGAACTCTCAGAAGAGGACCAGAACCTCAACCCTTTTGTCAGCAATTTAAAGACTCAGAATTGAAGTGGTACCTGCCAACACTGAAAAATATACCACAGCAGGTACCCAACGAGTAAATTGCAGAAGAATTAAAAATAACACGTGGTCGTATAGGTAACCGAAGCATAAATAAATCCCGATTTGTTGAGATACAGTGCTTGTTTGGAACAGTGATTGAAATGCTTAAAAGTAATTTTTCAATCGTGATTTACGATATACGAGATAAATATGTGAGAGAAGTTTTGTATGAAAAGCAGCTTATAAGCAATCTCAACGCTAAAACAAACATGCCCACAGTCAAATACTAAGATGAATATTTCCCTTCCTCTGGAGAATCGGGCTGATGTTAGTGTTTCTTACTCTGTCCTTGCTGATCCACAAAACGCCGATGGCTATCACCAAGCAGCCATCTGTTCTCCATGAGTCTTTGAGCCTGGAATTGCCAAGGGTTAGTGGTTCCACTGGCAGTTAAAAACCTCAAGGAGGTATGCAATAAACAAAAACCTTACATTGTCTTCATCATGGAGACCAAGAAGAAACGTCAGTATGTTAGCAAGATCAGGCAGAGGTATGGTTTTGATGAAGAATGGATAGTGGATCCTAATGGGCAAAGTTGCGGATTAGCTCTTTTTTGGGACAAAGATATTAATGTGAACATCATTTCCTCGTCCAACAATGTCATTCATGCCTTAGTTATAGCCACAACTATTGACCTTTATGTAGAAAAAGATAGGCTCATTATGTATGAAAATATTATTAGTTTTGCTAATCTCAGGTTTGAGAGCTGGATGTACATAAATGATTTTAATGATATTACATCTCATCAAGAGAAGCAAGGAGGAAATCCAAGAGCTATTAGGAAAATTATCAACTTTCAGAAGTTTATTTCTGATTGCTCTCTAATTGATTTGGGTTTCAACGGCTCGTGGTTTACATGGTGCAACCGTAGGCAGGGAGACACAACAATCCGTGAGAGAATTGATAGGGCTATGGGCGATGAATTTTTCTGTCATAATTTTCCTTCTACTCAAGTTTTTCATATTGACCCGCTTGGGTCTGACCACCACCTCTTGCTTATGACCTTAAATTATGTTTTTATGAATAAAATTAAGCCTTTCAAGTTTTGAAGATTATTGGACTTCTCACAATGATTATTTGCAGGTGATCCACAAGAGTTGGAAAATAGCTGTTTTGAATGTTAACGATGCTATTACGCAGTTTGCTTTAAAATTATATAATTGCAGGAAATACTTGATTAACTAGAGCAAAATGGCTTTCCCCAATAGAAAAAAAAAATGATCGAGGAATTAAAAACTCGGTTAAGCATTTGTCATCAGGGATACCGAACAAAGGAGACTGAAAGGGAAGAAACTGAACTCCTACATCGTATTGAGGAATTAATGGAACATGAGGAAAACTACTGGTGGCAGCGATTTCGCGTATCGTGGCTTAAATAAAGGGACAAAAATTCAAAAAAAAAAAAAATTCATCTCTCTACCTTGATTAGATGGAGAAGAAATTCAATACTAAGCTTAAAAGGTACTAATGGAGCATGGACAAGAGATAAAGGCATCATCAATACCATGTTCTTTAATTATTTAACTAACATGTTCTCTCTTTCAGGCCGAGACAACTCGACAGTGCCACAAACTTTATAGTATCAAAGATCGATTTTTCAGGTATGGTGCAAATGAGCTATTACTCCATCCCATCACAAAAGAAGAAGTTCGCTTCGCTAATTTTGCAATAGGAGCGTCTAAGGCCCCAGGACCAGACGGTTTTTCAGGTAAATTCTACCAATTTTCTTGGGAAGAGGTGGGTGATACAATTTTCAATATGGTAAGAGAATTTTTCAATAAGGGGAAACCACTAGATGGCATCAACGAAACCAATATTACACTTATTCCTCAGGTGGATAAACCGGAAACAGTCTCCCATTTTAGACCCATTGGCCAGTGTAACTTTTTCTTATAAAATTATTTCCAAAGTCCTGGGCAATAAGATGAAATGTTGTCTTGATAAATGTATCTCTCCTAACCAGGGAGTCTTTGTTCCAGGAAAATTGATTCAAGATCATATCATCATTGCCTATGAAGTTTTCCATTATTTAAGACAAAAGAAAACTAGTAATAAGTTCGAATTCTCCTTAAAAATGGACATGAGTAAAGCTTATGATAGGATCAAATGGGACTTTTTGAGACAAGTGCTAATAAAATTTGGTTATTCTTAGAAATAGGTTACCCTGGTCATGAATTGTGTGGAAACTGTGCATCTCAATTTGTGTATTGCAGGAGAAAAAATTGCCTCAATCAACCCAGGTAGAGGCCTTCATCAAGGAGATCCTTTACCTCCATATCTTTTTATACTGGCCTTGGAAGTACTATCTTGTATGATTAATAACTATCAGCTACAGGGTTAGCCTGGAGGGATTAAATTTAATAACTTCTGCCCTATATTGTCCCACAGTTTCTTCACATATGATGCCTTGTTTTCCATGAATGCAGATGCCCAAAATTACAGAGTCCTGGCAGAGGTACTCAGAGTCTATTTTACAACCTCAAGGCAATTAGCAAATTTGGAGAAATCTAGCATTATCTTCTTGGCGAATACCCCACAAACATTATGACAAGAGATATGCGGCATCCTTGGAATTGGTGAAAGCATGGACTAAGGTAAATATTTAGGCATCCTAAGTATTTGGGGAAAACTTAAACATCAGGCCCTACCATACATTTGTGAGAAAGTGAGCAAGAAGGTGCTATGAAGGAGCAGCAAACACATGTCCTTTGCAGGGAGAGGAGTCATGATAAAGGTTGTCATCAATGCCATCCTAAGTTTCCCAATGACCTACTTCAAATTCCCAATCAAAACCTGCAAAGAACTAAATAGCCTGGCGGCCAACTTCTAGTAGGAAGGACAAATTAATGGAAGCAAAACTCATTGGATTGCCTGGAATAAACTTACACGTCCCAAATCAGAAGGGGGCATGGGATTCCGAGATTTCATCAAATTTAATAATGCTCTTCTGGAAAAGACAACTTGGCGCCTCTTTCAGAATCCCAATCACTTATGGGCATAAGTTCTCAAAGGGCTTTATTTCCCTAATAGTTCCTTCCTTGATGCTGCTAAAGGTTATAGAGCATCATGGTGCTGGTCCAATATTCTACAAGGTAGAGATTTTATCAAAGCTTATTTATGCTGGCAAATATGAAACAGGGAGTTGGCTCGTATATGGCAAGATAATTGGATACCAACCCTATCCCCTAGAAGATTGCTTACTATGGATAAGACATAAAAGAAATCAAATCAAAAAGTGGCCACCCTTATTTCTATGGAGCAACATAGCTGGGATGTGAACTTATTAAGAGATATCGGGGATGAAAATGCAATAGTCTTTATTGAAGCTATATCTCTACCACATGCAGCTACAGAAGACAAGATAGTATGGACTCTAGCAAAAAATGGACAATACTCAGTCAAATTGGGTTACCACCTAACAAATGATGACTCCTACCTTAGTCCACATCGTGCTGGTACCTTATCCCAATTAACCAATGAGAAATGGAAGAAAACGTGGAAAATCAAAGCAATACCAAGAGTGGTTAATTTTATATGGCGTATCTTGTCAAACACCATAGCAATGAATGAGGCCCTGGTAAAGAGAAGAAGGGAAGCCATGGAAACCTACCCCATTTGCCAAATTAAGAGTGAGTCAACAGAGCATCTCTTCTTCCATTGTCCCTGGGTAAGATGCATTTGGTTTGGTAGCAGCTTATCTTTCAAAAGCGAGTTGGATGGTGTCTATAATTTTAAAGTATGGTGGAAAGACATTCTAGATCCTCGGAGTCCTTTCTCTAATTATGATATTGCTCTCATATGTTGGATTTTATGGTTCATATAGAAAGGAAGGAATAAGAAGGTATTTGATGGGGTAACTCTAGATCCTACCGTGGTAATAGAAAAAGCCAATCTGAATATAAATGCCCACTGGAAGGCATGTGGTTTTATAAAGGAAGACAACGGCGATTGCAGTATGTCCAAGTCTAATCATACATGGGAACCACCACTTGAACATAAGCTCAAAATCAACATGGATGAGGCTTTTCATGAGCCCACAAAATCAGTGGCCATTGGCATCCTCTGCCTGGATTATACAAGTACTTTACGATAGGCTTTTATAGACAAGGTGAAATCTATATCTGCGTTTATGACATAGGCATTAGCGTTGAAGAGAGCCCTGATGATAGAACAGGATCTGGGTAATAAAAGCATCATTTTTGAGACTGACTGTCAACTTCTTGCTCTATGTCTAGAAAAAAATCAGCTTGACCTTTGTGAATGGACCTCCCATATAATCTTGGAAGACGTCTTGGGTATTCTGATGTCTGAGACCAATTTTTTGACTCATTTTACTCCTCGTAAGGGGAATCAAACAGCAAACTTGCTTGTTGTGTTTGCTTATAAGAGGGTGTGCCCCATTAGGTGGGTGGAAACACCCTTACCTCCTTTGTTATCACTGCTGGATGAAGACGCGAAGAACACTAGGAGTCAGCTAAACTAAGTTTCTCCATAGACTAGAATGTGGATCCTGGCTAATCTAGTTATCTCAGTTATCCTCTACAATTTTCCGTTTTGCTTTTGTGTCAGATATTTGTCTTTTTCCCTATTTTACTTTCGTTGATCGTTCATGTTTGGTTGTTCTATTTTAGCCTGTTTCTTTTCTGAGGCTATGTAATTGTTTGCTTATGCAGTAATGAATATTCATAGAATTGTTCAAAAAAAAAGGTCTAATCTCCTTCAAAGGATTATAAGTAAACAAATACTCTTTTTAATTAAATTATTTTGTACACAATAAGTTTTGAATCTCCAACCACCTACTTAAAAGGCAAGAACTCTCATAATTTATTTTAGGAAAAATTGCCTATAAATACCTGATTAAAAATTTATTTGTTAAATGAAACTTTTTGCACATAAGAAAGATTATTTGAACATAAGGGAAGATCTTTTGCATACGGGGAAGAATATTTTAGCACAAGGAAAAATCGTTTACACATCAAGAAGATTGTTCGAACACAATTAATTGTTAAATGGAACCTAAAGTACCAATGTCTTTTAAGAGAAATAAAATAGGAAGTAAAATGACCACATTTCCCTTATTTGAATTTCCCTTGTGTTCAAACAATCTTTCTTATATGCAAAAGATATTCCCTTTGTGTTCAAACAATCTTCTCCGTATGTAATATATCTTCTTTGTGTTCAAACAATCTTCTCCGTATGCAATATATCTTCTTTATGTTCAAATAATCTTTCCTTATGTTCAAACAATCTTCCCTCTGTGCAAAAGATCTTCTCTTGTATTCAAACAATCTTCCTCGTATGTAAAAAATCTTCTCTTATATTCAAACAATCTTCCCTGTATGTAAAAGGTCTCATTTGACAAATAAATTTCTATTAGGTATTTACGGACAATTTTCTCTTTCTTTTAGCATAAATTTTTTATTTTAGCCCATGTGGCAAAGTCTAGCCACCAAAATAATGAAATACATGAGCATCTCTTTACATTGCGTGTAAAAATATTGTAATTAATGTCATAATCACATGATATATACTCCCAAGATAAATTAAATGGTAACGGTACTGGTAGGCCCTCGTTGCTTCTAATAATAATCACAATTAGCTATATTTAGATTTTTTTTATATGGATATACGCATAGTTATCTTTAGCCATGACCACAAATACACGTGCAGATTTGTGTGTGCTATGCGTGTGTGTGTGTGGGGAAAATGGATATGAGTCATCCTCCTTGAGCATAAGCTGTTCTAACTTTTAGAAAACCTTTTTCTTTTCAATGACAAAGATTCAGCTGATTATAATCTCATTTGAAGTTAAACTTGGGTGAACTTCACTTTCACACAATCATCATATAATTAGAGTAGGTTGATATATTAGTATTACTAATCAGTTTTTTGGCCTATGTATTACTTTTCCGTTAATATATTAATACATTGATGTACGTATAATGTAAAATATATTTATATATATAGCAAATGATACCATATATTCTCATGATATGATGAATAATCACGATTATTGAGGACCCATGTAATGGGTGATACGTCGCTTTTACACACATCCTCGACCTCAACCACTGTTATATTTACTCCCGTACGCGTTTATATATGATGCTGGATTTTCTACCTAAGATTGGATTCTGATCTTTTAGTGGAGAATATTAATATGAAAATGATTATATACTCTCTTATCATCAGCAGTGTTAAAGTATCACTCATAATTTTTATTCCTTCTTGCTATTTGTAAGAAGTGTTTATTTTAACTAAACATACATGCTGTGACTGAAAAGGTTTATTCACTCATTATTAGGCCATATAGCAAATATTTATTTGTAGTTATCTGTAAGTAATTATTTCTGAGCTAACAGCTTTTAGTTACAACAGACACTAGTTAGGACTTGAATTATTCATCTCTCTATTTTCTCTATATAAAGGAGACTTGTATACGATACACTTCAGGAAATAATATTTCAGATATTCATTTCTATTCTCTCTATTGTGATACTCATTAAACTTCATTTAAAATTCCGATAATGAATATGAAGCGTTATATATAGGAAGATTATTCTGTTTATTGATGGTTTATAAGCTATTAATTATGTTATGTGATCCTGTGATAGAGACCATGCATCTTTTCAAGGATCTTGTGAATGATGTTTGGTTCTTATTTCATAGAGATGTAAGTTGAGGTCACTCATATTTATAGAGTGGCCATAATCATTGCCAACCAATTAACGAAATACTCTAGGATAAATGGTAGCTTCTGGCTCCTTGATCAACCTCCTTTTATCCAAGAGGCGAATGTTTTGATGAAGGGTTAGGTTCACTTTATCAAGTTGACATAATGAATCTTCTAAGGTAATGATTTCAAGATTTTATTTAAAAAGAAAAAAGAAAAAATAAAAAGGCTTCTCATGATTGGAACATGGGGTACAAATGAAGAATAACAATTCAAAATGAGTCTTGTTTTGTTTAGGACTACAAATAGTATGATATGAATATGTTATCGTGAATAAAGGTTGGCTTTGTTGGTAAGGATCTGACTCATAACTTAAAAGATGATGATGAGTTCATATCTAATTGTTTAATTATATGAAAGCCTTATTAGTAGACAAGTTATAAGTACATAGGTATACCCTAATCGTAATAAGCTACAAGGATTCAAGAGAAAATTCTAAATAAATACCATTTGACTTGGAAAATTCTAAAAAGTTTGTTAACACATGGAAAGGACAAATAGGTCTCACAGGACTAATCTGAGATTTTGACATGTTGAGCTTTTACCAAAATGCCCCTCAAATTTTTACCAAAAAGAAAAAGAAAAAACCCTCGCCGGAGTTGAAGCTTCGTTGTCAGACCTTCGACGGCCAGCATTACGCTGCCGACAAGCCTCAAGCGGCCACCTGCCAGAGCTTTGATGACAACTTGAGCAATATGATTGACTACTTAAGCTCCCTGAGCTCTATTAAGTGTCGTTGACAAGTTGGATAAAGGTAATAACAACTTAAGCATAGCCATCAATAACCTCCAGACCACAATTTGTCAATCATTATACTCAAGTGGTCATTACCTCTATTCAACTTATTAACAACGTTGGATAGGGTTTATGGAGCTTAAGTAGTCAATCCCTATACTAAAGTAGTTAATCTCATTCTCAAGTTGTCACCAGAGCTTCGGCAGCCGACCGCTGGAGTCTCACCGGTGGCGGAGCTCCGACCCCGACGAGGGTTCTTCCTTTCTTTTAAAAAAAACTTGAGGGGCATTTTGGTAAAAGGACAAAATTTTAGAATAGTCTCTAGAGACCAATTTGTCATTTTCATGTGTTAATAGACTTTTTGGGTTTTTCCAAATTCAAATGGTATTTATTTGAAATTTTTCCAGATTCAATTTGCAAAAAAATTTTAATATTAAAAAAATATTAATATGTTACCTCTTGAAATGATAGGGACAAGGAAGATTGGATCTGGTACTTCTATCTCTTTAAACCACCCTTTGTAGTAGCCCATCCAGTCTAATTCTGCAAGTGTTTCTTCTTTAAGATCAGTTGCAGGCTTATTAGTGCATCTTCCTTCTAGTTGGTGTCTGGTTAGTTGGAATCATAATTTAGTCAAGAAAGTCTATCCTCCACGCATTGCTACCTTAATTCTTCAGACCTTTATCTCCTTCATGAATGGTCAGGACTAATTGATTTGGACTCTTAGTCCTTTAGGTGATTATAAGATCAATGTTGCTTTTAAAAGTATCTCCTCCTTGCAACAAAGTCAAGGTGATGATTTTTGGAAGTTCCTATGGTCTGTTTCACTGCCTATGAAGGATCTGTTATTTATTTGGAAGATTTTTAATGATGCAATTCCTTCAATTGACGTTCTCTCTAAACATCATATGACTCTTCAAGGTAATTGTTTTTTTGGTTGTCATGAATCCGAAACATTGGAGCACTTATTTGTGACTGGCCCTGTTTCAAGAGCAGTTTAGTTTGGCGAACTTTCGATTTCCTTCAATTTCACCACTTTCCCAGCTTTTAAAAATTGGCTTAAAAGAACATTGATTGAATTAAATGGGGATGGGAACAATGAGATAATGATTTTGATTATCAAGCTTATTAATTGTTTGTGGACGAAGAGAAATCTTCTACTTCATAAAGGTACAAAAGTAGAGCCTTTGTAGATAATTAAAGAAATTCATTTTTCCGCTTCACTTTACAAAGTTACATTTGCATCAGACGATTCATTAAGGATGAGAAGACAAGTGATTCCTCCTCATCTGATTCCACTATGTTCTATTCCATGTGTGGCTAGAGCATTATAATAGAAAAACACCGGTTAGGAAGATCTGTGTTGCTCTACTCACATATTTATTATCAAAGCCAATATGTTCAAACTCTGTAATGGAAGACAAATCGATCAGTGATAATTTTTGCTCATTGCGATCTACTCTCCTCTGGATTACTAAATATCCTCTCTTTAGCAATACAATGACAGAGAAACTGACCACTTTTTGTAGGAAGAAGAAATAGTTCCTTAATGTGGAAATAACACTCTTTTACCGATATTATTTTTTAGTACATAACAAGTCTTTTAAATTATTTTAAATTAGATAGGATAGTAATTGTATCTAGTATAGAAGTTAACATCCTTAATTCTTTGCAATCATGACCTAGGATGATTGCAGAGATCTAGAGATGTAATGTAACTCATTTGATATTTTTAATGCTAATTGTTTTTTATCAAAAAAAAGAAAAAAAAGGACAGGTACAAGGAATTAGATTTACTTAGGATCCTTGTGTGATTCATTTCAAAGACTGCCGTGTGAAGGGGTCTCTAAAGTCTAAAGTCTTCTGCTCGGTCGCTAGTACTGTCCCCTCATATGATATCTCATACTCCTTCAACATTAAATATAAGATGGAATTAATTTTTTTTAGAGAGATTAAGGAAATTAAATAAATTATTTAATTATATCATATGTTATGTATCCTTAAAATATATATTAGTTTATTATTTAAATTAATTAATTTTTTTAAAAAAGATATAAATATAAATATTTTAAAATAATTTAATTAAATTTCTTAATCTCTCAAAAAAAAATTAACCTTATCTATTATCTACGACCTCCTACATAACAACAACCTGTCCTTTCAAACTGTTTTGTTTTTTGATAATAACCTTTCAAACTGTTTGCCTCCTTCCTTATCAATCCGCCAATTAGTCAACATTTCACATCCCCGATGAGTCAATGCTTAAATTGTCTCTTTTATTAAAGATAGATGTTGGAAGCCCCCTCCTCCTGGGATATTTCGATTTTAGACGTGGATGTTTGGGATACTTTATATTTTATTTATAAAAATTTATAAATAATGATTTACGATATACGAGGTAAGTATGTGAAAGAAGTTTTACGTGATAAACACTTATATCTTAAAAATAAGTTATTCCAAATATAGCATCATGAAAGAGGGCAATGGGTCATAGGATTTCAAAGAAGTTTTGGTTCATACCTTATGCAGTTGCTGAAATATTAGCAATGAAAACACCAGTCTGTTTGGATTAGCGATAGTAAAAGTGGCTTTTTTTCTACTAAACAGACCAAAACCTCCCATGAAACAGACGGGTTGAACTATGGCTTCAGTTCATTCTTCTACTTCCTTATTCAATAATCAAGCCTTTCAGTCCATTGCCAGAGCTTTGAGAAAGCAATTTGGCATTTTACAATATGACGCTTCTCTGGTATGTTTATCCTGTACAACACAAAATAACTGCTAATACTAGTGGGTGCCAAAAAAAAAATCTAAGAACTGGCGCACATCTTTTTAGTGTTTGGGTTGTCACAAGTTTTCCGAGTGTTTATAATGGTTGGGCCTTTTATGGGCCACAGGACTTGAGCTAATGGGGAAAAGAGCATGTTAGGAACAAGAGTGTGATGTCGATCACATGGGTTATGTAAAAGGGAGTGAATAAACATGCCAGGCCCAAAAGAGTTTTGAAGTTTCCAATTATCTTCCGATTTTGAATTTTTTAAAATAAGATACTCCCTCCGATCCTAATTATAAAATAAAATTCATTTTTTTAGAGAAATTAAGGAAGCTAATTAAATTACTTTAGAGTGTTTATATTTTTAGTATCCTTAGATTATATATTAGTTTATTAGTCAAATTAATTAGTTTGGAGAAAAAAATAAAAATACTCTAAAGTAATTTAATTGGCTTCTTTAATTTCTCCAAAAAATTCAAATTTATCTTATACTTAGGACTGGAGGGAGTATTATCTTATTGAAAACAATTATATTTCAGGCGGGGAAAACACTACAGAGAAAATATTAAAACCTCTTAAACTGGGTTTGGTCTCATAGAAGGATGCACATATTTAATATTCAGTCAAATATTACCCGCCCGAAATTTTAGAAATATGGGTATAAGATTTTTTTTCCCTATCTAAATAGCTTAAGCCAAACTTGATAGGCCAGGGAGATTTTGAAGACGGTTACGTATACTATAGGTCATATTATGGCAATGCCTAAGGCAGCTGAAGTATATGGTTTCCTGTGGAATACTAATTATTTTGGTCTGAAAAAGCAGGGTTTGTTAGGATATGGCTGCGAGGATTGGAGCCAAGTTAGTGCCTTTTGGCCCTGTTGGAGAAGATGACTTTGGGCAGGCAAGTTTTGAAAAAAGTGATCCTTATTATAGCTACTTGGGTGACTCATGAATATGGTTTTAATGGGGCTGTAAAAGAATCATGACCTGCATTAAAGTATATTTATGTCATGAAGGGACTTGAAGATATAGGAAGAGATAATATCGATTTTACCATCCTGGATTTGCATGTCTTGCTTTAATTTCTTGGATTTATTAATTGGCTACTGTATTGTAACAGGCATGAGGTTGCTTTCAGGTTATTATTGATTATGATGACTTCATGATCAAGATCAATTCCTTGCTTGAGGACTGAAATAGAAAGCCTAACAAAGGAGGCCCTGTGATGTTGAGGTATACGTCTCTTAATTATGCCACGCCATTCGTTTTTAATTTAACTAAACAATCACACCTTACCTCTCTCATTTTCCTTACAAAATAGATAAATTGGTATCTTTTCTCGAGATGATATGCTGACGATGAAGCGGCAAATCAACAATTTCATCTTCCAGTAGTACTGCCCAGATTTCCGGGCTGATTCTAATTATTTTGGGAAACCAATTGAAACTCAAGGTATGTCTATCTGAAGCCACGCATGACATATGGTAATGGTCCAGTAGTACTGCCCGAATTTCTAGGCTGACTTTTCAATGACATAAATTAATTTTTCATGTAAATCAATTTATGCCATTGAAAAATCGATTTATGTTATTGGTTTCTAGAATTCAAATAAATCGATTTACTATTGTTCAAATCGATTTATGTCTTTGAAAAATCAATTTATACCATTAAAAAATCAATTTATGTCATTGGTTTCCATAACTCAAGTAAATCGATTTACTATTATTCAAATCGATTTACAATGACATCTAAATGTTAAAAAAAAAAATAAATCAATTTAAGGCATAAACAAATCGATTTATCACCTGACTCTGTTTTTGTTCAGCCTACCAGAGGTTCAGTATTTTGGATATATTTCTTAAACCACACTGATTGAGATGAAACAAGTGGCATATTAAACTAGACTCCCAATTCGTCATTTTAACACCAAGATCGAGTTAAAAGGAGCCAAGATAAACGAGATATGAATTTTGGAAGATGACATTCAAATCACCATCATATTTTAGAACAGGTTTGATCAAGGTATTAAAACCCGGACCGGGTATTGAACCGGTCGGGGTACTGGGTTAAGGGTCAGTGGGTCAGACCGGGGCCAAACCGGAGCTAAACCGGGACCAAACCGGTGAAAAATTGAAAATTTTAGACTTATAGTATGAAATTCTAAAAGAAAATTTTAAATTTTTTTAAAAAAATAGATAACCCGGACCAGGCCGATTTACCGGCCGGTTTGCCGGTTTCTGGGCCAGACCGGCCGGTCTGGTCCGGGTTTCATTACCCTGGGTTTGATATTTTGGACATAATTCTCAAACTACATATCGGATTGAAATATAACTGATGGCATATGAAACTAGACTTAAAGAGCTTTATATGGATAGGTAATTTGTCAAATTTAGAGTTATATGCTAGGAGTTGTGGCGTCTGGAAGTTGACACTCATTAATTCAAACTCTATTCAAAACAGTAGTCAATATTTGGATAACAACTTTAAGAATACAACGAGTTTGAAGCTGATTCTTTTTTGCATTGAAATGTAAATTGTAAGAGTTTTCTGATAATAGATCATTTGCCAACTTTGAAGCTATATCCAAAGAATTATGATTGTTAGATTCAGAGACTTATTCGAACAATATATTATAATATATTATGTGTGACACATCATATATCCTTCTAAGAACTCCACATAGGATACATTAACGCCGTTAGTGCCACCTATGATGGTTTAATGTCGTCAGAGAGCCCAACAAATCATTTTAAAACTTGAAAGACTAACGTTTATAAACAGTCTAAACTATAGGGATCAAAACCACCAATTTTAAATTTCAGGGACCAAAATCCAAACTAAGCTAAACTTCAAGGACCAAAAATTATATTAACCCAAACAATAAATATAAATACATTAAAATAATTTAATTAATATTCTTAATATCATTCACAAAGTCAATCGGCTCTTCTTATATTTAAGACAAGATGAAGTACATGGTACTTACAGCAAAGATAATGGTTGTAATGTTAAATAGAAGAATGTGTAAGTATTTTCCACACTATTCTAATTTTAACAATATGTTCCCGGTCACCGGCACCCACTTGCTGAGTCGCGAAATAATATGATAGCGTGTGTTACCAAAATTTAAAAAATATGATGACATTGTTATGAATATTAAATATGTGGATGTCCATTGACTCATATTACTCTTCCAGTCAATTTGACATAAAGAAGAAAAGATGACTTGATACAAAGCAAAAGCAAAAGAAGACAAGGATATAAAGAAAAGAAGACAAGGACATAAAGAAGATATAAAGTAACCATGGTCATGTAATCAGGGTTAAATATAACCATGGTCATGCAACCAGGGTTAGTTTTCTGCTTCTATATAAAGGGCTGTAATCGATTGTTTCAATTGAATTGAATGAGAATTTCTCTCTAACATCTCTCTAGAAATTCTATCAATTTTCTCTGAATCCTATCAATATTCTCTCTTACTTTTATAACACGTTATCAGCACGAAGCTCTAAAAGAAGGTATGATCTTCTTATGGTTTCTTTATTGATTATATATACGTTATTTTATTTTATAGATCTGGGATAATCTGAGCCACTATATGGAATTAGAGAGATACCTTTACCGATTGTTATATAACATCGGGTTCCATGGCTAAGATTGGAGATCGTTATTGTTTTTATATATTATTTATAAGTTCTTTTATATTATTGTTATTATGGCCAGAAGCCATACATATCTGATTCTTGAAATTATGACCAGAAGTCATAATGCTTTAATTTCTTATAATATGGCCAGAAGCCATATTCATTTTTATTATATAGCCAGAAGCTATATACATTTTTCATCTTATTATATGGCCAGAAGCTATATATATTTTTATCTTTTATCTTATTGTACGGCCAGAAGTCATGTACAACTTTTATCCTGAAGATAATAGTTAATTCCTCATCTTGAAATTAAATGGCCCGAAGCCATACATGGCCTGAAGTCATGAGATTAAATGGCCCGAAGCCATACATATTTTAATTTTATTATCTTACCTTATGAATTATTTATTGTCTTTATGAATTTACAGTTATTATATTGTATATTTATATTTCATATTTTAATTATTTTCATTTATTTCTTTAATTAGTTTGAACAATGACAAACCTGGCAAAACTTGAAATTGTGGCTCTTGATATTACCGGGAAAAATTATTTATCTTGGAAGTTGGATGCGGAAATTCACCTAAATGCCAAAAGTCTGGAAGACACTATTAAAGAAGGGAATCAGGCATCCAACAAAGATAAAGCTAGATCCATGATTTTTCTTCGCCACCACTTACATGAGGATTTAAAAACTGAATATTTGACAGTAATGGACCCACTTGTCCTTTGGAACAATTTGAAAGAAAGATATGATTACCAGAAGATGGTCATTCTTCCAAAAGCTCATTTTGATTGGATGCATTTACGCTTACAAGATTTTAAATCTATAAGCGAATATAACTCAGCCATGTTCAGAATTACTTCTAAATTGAAATTATGTGGAGAAAATGTTACTGATGATGATATGTTAGAAAAGACATTCTCCACATTTCATGCATCCAATTTGCTTCTGCAACAGCAATATCGTGAAAAAGGTTTCAAGAAATATTCTGAGTTAATTTCTTATCTCCTTGTGGCTGAACAAAATAATGAGCTTTTATTGAAAAATCATGAATCCCGTCCAACAGGCTCAACTCCATTCCCTGAAGTGAATGTAGTAACTAATGAATTTTATTGTGGCCGTGGCCGTGGACATGGACGTGGACGTGGGGGTGGGCGTGGGCGTGGCTACAGCCGTGGGCGTGGTCGTGGTCGATATCATGGAGGTTCAAATTCCTACCAGAAGTGGGAAAAGACTGATAAGAACCAAAAAGAGGAAAGCAGTATGCATAATAAATATGCTGATAATCCATGCTATCGATGTGGTGGAAAGGGCCATTGGTCTCGTACCTGTCGTACACCAAGGCACCTAGTTGATCTTTACCAAAAATCAATTAAAAATATTGGTAAAAGATCAAATGTTGAAGTTAATCATGTTGATCAGGGCGAGAATTCTGAGTATGGCGATATAGATAATAACTATTTAGATGTTGCAGATTTCTTAATATAATTTGAACTGTTATATTTAAAGTTGTTTCTATCACATGTATTAATTTTATTTATGTTTTTATGAAGAATGAATCCTATTGGCATCAATCCTGAAGATTTATGTCTCGTTGATAGTGCAACAACCCACACCATACTCAGATATGATAAATATTTTTCTTCCTTGGTAATACGAGAAGCCAATGTTCAGACTATATCTGGTAGTATAAATTTAATTGAAGGCTCCGGAAGAGCTAATATTTTGTTACCTGAAGGAACAAAATTATGCATTGATAATGCATTTTATTCTACCAAGTCTAAAAGAAACTTACTGAGTTTCAAAGATATCCGCAGAAATGGATATCATTTAGAAACAACAACTAAAGATAATAAGGAATATCTTGTCATCACAAATATAGTTGCTGGTAGAAAATGCATATTAGAAAATTTTCCTATTTTTTCTTCTGGTTTGTATTACACATGTATAAGCACAATTGAAACGCATACTATTGAAAACCAGAAGTTCAATAATGCAGACCAGAAGTTTGCCAATACAAACCAGCAGTTTGATAATGTAAACCGGAAGTTTACTAATGAATTTAATGTTTGGCATGACCGGTTAGGCCATCCCGGTTCAATAATGATGCGACAAATAATTGGAAATTCATGTGGACATACCCTGAAGTGTAAACAAATACCACAATCCCATGATTTCTCATATGCTGCATGTTCCAAGGGAAAGTTAATTATTCGCCCCTCACCAAGCAAAGTAGAAAGTGAGTCTCTCACATTTCTAGAACAGATACAAGGAGATATTTGTGGGCCAATACACCCACCATGCGGACCATTTAGGTACTATATGGTTTTAATTGATGCATCAATTAAATGGTTGCATGTTTGCTTATTATCTTCTCGCAACCTGGCGTTTGCGAGATTACTTGCTCAATTGATCAGATTAAGAGCACATTACCCTGATTATCCTATCAAGAAAATACGTCTTGATAATGCTGGTGAATTTACATCACAAGCTTTTAATGAATATTGTATGTCCCTTGGAATTGATGTTGAACATCCTGTAGCTTATGTTCACACGCAAAATGGACTTGCAGAATCATTGGTTAAAAGGTTGCAATTAATTGCAAGACCTTTACTTATGAAATCTAATCTACCAATTTCTGCTTGGGGCCATGCCATTTTGCATGCAGCAATGTTAATTCGCATTAGGCCAACAAGTTATTTAAAGGTTTCCCCCTTACAAATTGTTTTTGGCCAGGAACCTAATATTTCCCATATAAGAACTTTTGGGTGTGCGGTATATGTGCCTGTAGCACTGCCACAACGCACTAAGATGGGCCCACAAAGAAAGATGGGAATATATGTTGGGTATGAATCTCCATCAATTATAAAATTTTTAGAACCATCTACAGGAGATTTATTTACGGCACGATTTGCCGATTGTCATTTTGATGAATCATTTTTCCCAACATTAGGGGGAGAAAACAAACAGCTGGGTAAAGAAATTAGTTGGAATGAATTATCATTGGCTCATTTTAATCCTCGTACAAAACAATGTGAACTTGAAGTTTAAAAGATAATTCATTTACAGAATTTAGCTAATCAAATGCCAGAAGCATTTACTGACCTAAAGAAAGTGACAAAGTCACATATACCAGCTGCTAATGCTCCTATTAAAATTGATGTCCCTGAATGACAACCTGCTATGAATGAATCCAAAGCACGCCTGAAGCGTGGCAGGCCCATCGGTTCCAAAGATAAAAATCCTCAAAAAAGAAAAGGAGCAAAGAATATAGATGGTCAAGTCGAGGATAATGAAGAAAAATTAGTAGCTCCAGAAAAGCCATCTCCTGAAGAGATATTATCTCCAGAAGAGAATGTTGTAGTCCCAGAAGAGACCCAGGTACCTGATATATGTGAAAATAATGAGATCTCAATAAATTATGTTATGAATGGAATTCGATGGGATAGAAATGAAGTCAACATTGATGACATCTTTGCTTATCATATAGCATATGATGTAATGAATGATAATGAGGATCATGAGCCAAAATCCATTAGTGAGTGCCAACAAAGAAAAGATTGGCCCCTATGGAAAGATGCCATTAATGCAGAATTAAAATCATTGGCAAAACGAAAAGTATTTGGACCTGTAGTCCTTACACCTGAAGATGTAAAACCAGTTGGATGCAAATAGGTCTTTGTACGAAAAAGAAATGATAAGGGCAAAATAACTAGATATAAGGCACGTCTAGTAGCCCAAGGTTTTACACAAAGACCTGGCATTGATTTTGAAGAAACGTATTCACCAGTAGTGGATGCGACTACTTTTCGTTATTTAATCAGTCTAGCAGTAGATGCAGGACTTGATTTACATCTAATGGATGTTGTGACTGCTTATTTATATGGATCACTTGATAGTGATATTTATATGAAAGTCCCTGAAGGACTTAAGATACCAGAAGCATCTAATCCAAGTTCTTGAGAACAATACTCAGTTAAGTTAAATAAGTCCCTATATGGCCTGAAGCAATCAGGGCGCATGTGGTATAATCGTCTTAATGAATATTTGTTGAAAGAAGGATACAAAAATGATCCGATATGCCCATGCATCTTTATGAAAAGATCTAATAATGAGTTTGCTATAATTGCTGTTTATGTTGATGATATCAACATCATTGGAACTCCTGAAGAGCTTCAAAAGGCAATTAGTTGTTTGAAGAAAGAATTTGAAATGAAGGACTTGGGAAGAACAAAATTTTGTCTTGGATTACAGATTGAGTACTTAAAGAAAGGGATCTTTGTATATCAAGAAACTTATACAAAGAAGGTCCTAGAGCGATTTTACATGGATAAATCTCATCCATTATGTATCCCAATGATTGTAAGATCTTTGAAGGTGGATAAAGACCCATTCCGACCCCGAGAAATTAGCGAAGAAGGTGATGAAGAACTACTTGGTCCAGAAGTACCATATCTTAGTGCTATTGGAGCACTAATGTATCTTGCTAATCATACACGTCCTGATATATCATTTGCTGTTAATCTACTAGCAAGATATAGTTCTTCACCAACACGAAGGCATTGGAATGGAATAAAGCATATTCTTCGTTATCTTAGAGGCACTACAGACATGAGGTTATACTACTCAAATGTATCCAAGCATGAACTGGTTGGGTATACAGATGCCGGATTTTTGTCTGATCCACATGATGGTAAATCACAAACAGGCTATCTATTTACATGTGGAGGTGCAGCTATTTCATGGCGATCTATGAAACAGACTATATCAGCTACATCATCTAATCATGCAGAAATTCTAGCAATACATGAAGCAAGTCGAGAATGTATGTGGTTGAGGTCAGTAATATATCATATACGTACAACTTGTCATTTATCTTCCGGCAAAATGATCCCAACAATCATCTATGAGGATAATGCTGCATGTATCGCTCAACTTAAAGAAGGCTATATCAAGGGCGATAGAACGAAGCATATTTCACCAAAATTCTTTTTCACTTGCGACCTTCAAAAAGATGGTGAAATAGATATCCAGCAAATCAGTTCAAGTGAAAATCTAGCAGATTTATTCACCAAGTCACTCCCAGGTACAATTTTTGAAAAACTTGTTCATGATATTGGTCTTCGGAGATTCAAAGATTTCAACTGATATTCTCAAGAGGGGGAGTCGATACACGCTGTACTCTTTTTCCCTTATCTAGGTTTTGTCCCACTGGGTTTTCCTAGAAAGGTTTTTAATGAGGCAGCACTCAACGGTGTATCAATGAATGATGTACTCTTTTCTTTGGCTAGGTTTTTATCCCACTGGGTTTTTCCTAGTTAAAGTTTTTAATGAGACACATTCATAATGGACATCCAAGGGGGAGTGTTATGAATATTAAATATGTGGATGTCCATTGACTCATATTACTCTTCCAGTCAATTTGACATAAAGAAGAAAAGATGACTTGATACAAAGCAAAAGCAAAAGAAGACAAGGATATAAAGAAAAGAAGACAAGGACATAAAGAAGATATAAAGTAACCATGGTCATGTAATCAGGGTTAAATATAACCATGGTCATGCAACCAGGGTTAGTTTTCTGCCTCTATATAAAGGGTTGTAATCGATTGTTTCAATTGAACTGAATGACAACTTCTCTCTAATATCTCTCTAGAAATTCTATCAATTTTCTCTGAATCCTATCAATCTTCTCTCTTACTTTTATAACAGACATTTATAAAACTATCAACAAAATAATCTGCGAGTTCCCTTCTTTTGACAAATCTGGGGGCCCCTTTTGTGAAAGTCTTTTTTTTTTTACATGTTTTTAGGTATTTTTCATTACATAGCATCTTTTTTTTTTTTTTAAACTTATATGGCGATGGCGATGTTTTTGCACATTGTTGATGAGTATAATCTTTATAAATTTTATACAAGGGAAATGTTAAAAAAAAAAAAGGAATAAATTTATACATACCTCCCCAATCAATTTATTCATTTCAACTCATGTTGTAAAACCGTTCGTCAATTCTACAATAAAGCCGAAAAAGTGTGTTATCCGTGATTTTTCTATGGAAAAAAGTTCAGGGGAAATAAAAGGAAAAAATTTTAAAATTATAAAATCTTAAATAATATTTATTATTAAAAATTGCTAAGCAATTCATAACTAATTTTATAGAAAATACATAATTTAAAATTTTACAATTTTAAAATTTTTTTAACATTTTTTTGAAAGTATGAATGAGTTGACTCCGATAGCTCACAAAGACCAATGCATGCTTCAAGATTAAAAAAGTCCTCTGCCGACAAGGAAATTTGAACTCACCATTTATAAATTATAAGTTAATTTCTTGCAAAACTGAAATATGCTGATGGCATAGAGAATGAAATGATTTCAAGGGAATAAATCAATGAATTGGGAAGCGAAAAAGAATTGGAAGAAAGAATTATCCTTTCAACTCTTTGTCAGTGTCCGTTTGAATTGATAATAAAAATTGTTTTTATAATATGATTTACTGTATATAAAATAAACACATAGCAGAAATTATGGGTTGTGTAAACATTATCAAACAGTTATTAATAATTCATGGTGACAAATGCAACACAACGCAACAGTTTGGCCCCGCACATCCATCCGGGTCCTCATGCTATATGGATCTAAAACATGAACACAGTATGCCCGTCCTTTCAATTTTGGGGTGAGGGGCATTTTTTTTTTTTTTTGTATTTTTATTTATTTAGATTAAATTGTATACTATATTTTAAAATATTTTTATTATTGAATATTTTAAATTAATAAATTTTTAATTTTATATCTAAAAATATTTTCCCTATAACACCAATAACTTAAAATATTTTTTCAATAATATCTAATATCTGAAATATTTTTTTGATATATGATATTTTAAACTAATTAATTCTTTATATATGGAGGATTTTTTTCAAAAATTAAAAAAAATAAAAAACCCCCCAAAATTGGGGGATGAGCGTTAATGTGGATTCACATCCATCCACTATAAGTATACAGACAAATCCCGAAGAACCCAGCGCCAGCGCGCATGTCTAAATATTTATTTGATACTTTAGCCGGGAAAAAAATAATACGAGTATTTGATTCTTGATGCCTCTCGCTTTTTACTTTCAGATTTCGATTTTTCAATCACTGACTTGAATTGTAATAAAGTCTCTGAATCTATTTGTTCCTGATTGGCATCCGCAATTTTTCATCATGCCGCCTGCCATCGCTCAGTTGCTCCCTTCCACGGAAGCTCGTCTTTTCCCCTGCGGCTCTTCCCAGGTGTTCCGCCGTCGTCTGCCGTCGTCGCCGGCCAAAACTAAATCTAATCGGGTTGGAAGCGTCACTAAGCGATTGGCAGTGTCCGTGAACGAGGTTCCGGCGACGACGTCCGTCGTCGAGAAACGGTGGTTGGACAAGGAAGAGATTGAATGGAAAGAGGAAGAGGAAGGGGAAGGGGAAGGTGAAGGGGAGAGACGTAAGAGTGGTGGCTGGAAGGCATACTTTGAAGTGTCAAAGGAGTTAATAAAGTCCGATAGTGGACCGCCTCGCTGGTTTTCTCCGTTGTGCGGCGGTTCGCGGCCAAACAATTCTCCTCTCCTCCTCTTCTTGCCGGGTTAGTTATTTTTATTTAGATCCTAGTTATAGTTATAAGATAAAGTTGAAGTTTTTAGAGAGATTAAGAAAGTCAATTAAATTATTTTAGAGTATTTATATTTTTAGTATCCTTAAATTATATATTAATTTATTGGTCAAATTAATTAATTTAAAGAAAAAAATATAAATATAAATATTTTAAAATAATTTAATTGACTTCTTTAATTTTTCTAAAAAAATCAACTTTATCTTATAATTAGGATTAGTATTTATTTACCAATACTAGTAAAAAAAACCATTGCAGGGCTTGGGGTGCATGTGTTTTATACTTTTATTTACACATTCACGCACGCATAAGGAGATTTGAACTCTGAATCTTTTACTGATAAGTTTTTAATTTTATGATTTTTCTTTGTGTGAGATTAGTTTCAGTTTTATAAAATAGAAGTTAGAAAAGAGCCTATTAAACTTTTTTTTTTTTTTACCCGGGGGGGGGATAGTTAATTAATTTCCTTTTTTCCCTAATTATCATACCAATTTTTCTTCATGATCAATATATATATATCAATTTTTCTCATGTCAAGGATGCTAGCTCTTGACTTGAGATATGTGAATCACTTTGTATTTGTTTTTTCGTAATAAATTTTCTTTGAGTAAATTTCCTCTGAACTTTGTTTTCATGTTCTTTTTAAATTTTAATAATAAATTAATTTCTAAAAATAATTTGTTGTTACTTGAAAATGGTAAAAAAAGAGAGTTTATTTTTCAAAGATATAAATATCTAAAGGTTGTAAGTTCATTTTTAAAATTCTGATAAAAAAAAATCATTTTTGAAATATTTTGAATTAATTCAAAATTTTAACATAATTATTTTTTGTTAATTATATTTTAAATTTTTATACAGTATTGAAATCAAGTTTTTTGTTTTTTTATTTTGACAATGTAAATTATTTTTTTCCAAAATTCCAAATTAAAATTTTATTTATATTAAAATTTAAAAATACTGGTCAACAAAAGGAAGAGAAATTTTTTTTTTTTTAAAAAAGGAAAACAACTTTTGAATTGTCAATCTACACCAATACAGAAAAAGTAGTCTATTAAGCATGAGTTTGTGAATAGTGCTTTTGAGACAAACTCTTCTCACATGTTTAATTTTTACGCCGCAAAATCTCTTAAAACAAGCTCATGCAACCAATATGGCATGAACTCCAGCACGCATCAGCATCCATATAGCTTCCGTCAAGAATTTTATTTAGTTTAGGTCCTTTACGTAATTGTACAGTAAATTTATCTTGTAAGCTTTGTCAATACGCAGCTACCTTTTGATAGCCTTAATCGGGTCATAATCTTTTAAGATCATTTATAATGGTTACAAGTTAACATATAGTAAGTACTAATAACTCTTTCCTAGTCTATTTTTCAACGGTTGGCTTAAACTCAACGTAAAAGTTCCGAACTAACAAGCCACTATATCTATGTTTTTAATCACATTTAGTTAAATTAAACTCTCCAGTTGTCATGTTATGTTATTTATATCTCATACAGGACAACAGCAAATTTTTTCTTCTCAATTTTTCTCCAGTTTAAAGAATGGATGGTTTCTACTTTCATGTCTATGGCGTCAAGCAACTGGCTTATTCATGAAATTATGACCCTCCAAAAAAATCTTCGTAGAAATAAATAATATTCTTAATTTTACAGGGATTGATGGTGTGGGACTTGGACTTATTTCAAATCATCAGAAGCTGGCAAAGTACGTATTCACTTATTGTAAAGGCTTAGCTCACTATGTCTTTAACTCTGGGAATGCACCTTTTTATTCACAAGATGAAATTTGATGCCTACAGATTTCTGCTAGCTTGATGTTACTCTGATCAGATTGGCTGAAATATAAGAACTTTTCTTTTTCGCACGGTTGCAGGTTTTTTGATATGTGGTGCTTGCATACTCCAGTCATGGATCGAACACCATTTACAGGTTTCCTCTTTTTCTCTTCCTTGTTACATCATTTAGTTTGGTACATTAGCCGTTGGTTTACCATGTTGTGAAGCTCTAGTTAAATATAGGCACCTTAATAGAATCGATGCAAAATGAGGATAGAGCATGTTTAATTCGTTGAAAATGGGATCGCATGTTTCTCTTCTAACATGCTCCGGTAACGCAAACAAGGGGAAAATTGAATGCTATAGCATGTTGTCTTTCAACATAATATGTTGCTCTACATGTTTACTCCTTGCAGAACTCGTGAAGATGGTTGAGAGAACTGTTAGATCCGAGAATCAAAGCTGTCCAAACAGACCCATCTATCTTGTTGGAGATTCTTTAGGAGCATGCCTTGCACTGGCTGTTGTAGCCCGCAATCCTCATATTGATCTCGTACTAATTCTAGCTAACCCAGGTAACCTTTTAGTCTTAGGCATTGTAGATAACATTTGGTTTTAGTGTTTACGGTTAGTTGGATTAGGATATATTGGCACTACAAGCATGAACATGACTGAATGTGAGGGCTGAACTTTTGACAATCATTTGGTACATTTTGACAATCACCATACTGATTAAAAGCGATCTCTGAATAAGTGTGGCCTTGAATTATTGATTCATGAATGGCTAGTCTAGTTATTCATTGGTAATGTTATCAGTTAGTAGAGGTTCTTTTGGTTGATTTCTGTACAACAATGAACTTGGTTTAGCTGTAATACGAATCTGAGTTAACTTAGCACAAACTACTGAACTGTTGCTCATCATCAAACATTGTTGCAGCTACTTCATACAACAGATCACAGTTGGAACAACTGACGCCATTATTGGAAGCTATGCCTGGCCAGCTCTCTCCTGGTGTGCCTTATTTTCTTAGTTTAATGGCAGGTTTGTTTTCCCAGTTCTATAAGTTGCTATTGTATGTTTTATTATATGCTCAAGATCTATATTACATGTGACGTTGGCCTGGTTTATATTTTTAAATTCTTTTCCATCAATGTCATATGGATCTTACAACCAAATTCCTCAATATCATCAAGCACAATAATATTCTTTAGGCCAAAAGCTTCTACCATAGATCAAGAACCAATATGGCGTTTTTGGCTTTTAGCAAATAAAAATGGTGTCTCTTCCAATTGGTGCCTTCAAAATTTTCTACTTGCTTTAGGTGATCCTTTGAGGATGGTGTTGGAAAATATGGTGAAAGGACTTTCCCTGCAAAATACAGCTAGAGAGCTTTCGGAGGATCTTAGTATATTGTCTTCTTCCCTCCCTGTAAGATATAACTCTTGTTTTTATTCTCAAAGTAATAGCATCCATGCAGTGACAAGTTGTGAGACGTCTATTTATTTATGCTGTGTATATGGCTATGCAATGGATTTTATGATTGTTCAATGGCATTGCTTAAAGCACATGCCAGAAGAAGTCTACATCTAAAAATTCATAGTATATTCTTTTCCTTCTTGCAAAAGTAACTTCCGTAAGCAACTATGATGGATTGTTTAAGAAGATGTTTGGAGCTGCTGCCTTTACTTCAATTTGTCCGTGCAGATCTGTGTTTTTCATTCAGGTTTTTTGAGTATAGAAAATTAGTTGCTGATTGATTTTTCAGGTTCTTGCTGATATATTGCCAAGGGAAACACTTCTGTGGAAACTAAAGATGCTTAGGTCTGCTTCTGCTTATGCTAATTCGCGTCTTCATTCCATCAAAGCTCAGATTTTGATACTTAGCAGGTTCATTCTCCTTACATTGTACTCAGAATGTGAAATCATGTCCTTCTATACTTTGTTAATAGCTGCCTTTTTATCCTTAAACTTGACAAAAGTGCTCAAAGGAAACAACAGAATCAACTAGTTTTCATGAACTGCTAGTTTGTTGCAATGAGGGGAATCTATCAAATACAAGAATCCTATTTTAATAATTTTCTGAGGCCCATTCCAGTTACTTTCAATGCTGCAGCTTAGACTTGTGATTTTAAATGGTAGAAGTTATTAATTGTCTGAACTCTGAAATCTACATTGAGAAACTGGAATTTGTAATCGGAACAATCTCTGAAGAAGTCGGTCCTACCTCCCTCTGTAATTTTTGATATTACGATGTCTAATTTTTACTGATAAATTAATCCCAGCTTTGTCATAAATGCATATTGTAAAGGTGTTTTAAAAATTTGTAATTTTTTCTATAGGATGTTGAGCTGAGTTTTAATATTTGTGTCTTCAGTGGGAGGGATCAGTTGCTACCCAGTCAACAAGAAGGTGAGAGGCTATATCGTTTATTGCCAAAATGTGAGCTTCGTAAGTTTGACGACAAGGGTCACTTCCTTTTCCTGGTATAGCTCTCTCCATGTGAGCTTTGCTTAATATACCTTTCGATTGGAAAGATATGAAATAAGTTGGAGCACTTTGCCTTTGTTCACTGGTAACAGGAAGGCGGTATTGACTTATTAACAATCATCAAGAGCACTTCTTTCTACCGCCGTGGCAAATATCATGACTATGCTTTAGACTTTATACCACCATCGCCTGATGAACTTAAAAACGTATTGGAATCATATAGGTAAATATCACCATGTTCTTGGAAACACATTCTTGAATGTAACATTTGTAAACACTTTCAGTGTTCATATTGTTTACAGATTGTTCACCACCCTCACAAGTGCCGTAATGCTGTCAACTTTGGAGGATGGAACTATTGTAAGAGGCCTTGATGGAATCCCTTCGGAAGGGCCCGTTTTGCTAGTTGGGTATCACATGCTTCTGGGATGGGATTTAGTGCCTCTGGTTCTTAATATTGTTTCTGAGAGAAAAATCTTTGTACGAGGAATAGCACATCCAATGATGTTCGAGAGATCGAAAAATGGAAAATTGCCTGAATTATCTTCGTATGACTCGTACAGGCTTATGGGTGCTGTTCCTGTTGCTGCAAGTAATTTCTATAAGCTTTTCTCTTCCAAAGCTCATGTCCTGCTTTATCCAGGAGGCATGCGTGAGGCTCTACATCGGAAGGTAATTTTGCCAATGGGAAAATCTTTTTGTACAAGAGTCTAGGATGTGACTTGTATTGCTATTGTTAAGCTTGAAATGACTCGTGGTTCAAAATTTCAAGAGGAGCTAGTGAAACTTGCAGAAAAAGTTGATCCATTTTGAGATTCCTTGTCTGAGTGGGAAATTCTTTGAATGAATTAATTGTAATGGCATTTGATATATGTCAGTATAATGTGTAATCTCACAGCTCTAAACGATTTCCAGGGTGAGGAATACAAATTATTCTGGCCTGAACAAGCAGAGTTTGTTAGGATGGCAGCCAGATTTGGAGCCAAGATTGTACCTTTTGGCACTGTTGGAGAAGATGACTTGGGTCAGGTAAGTTTCAGAAAACTGATCCATACGTCTTTTTTGTACAATACAATTTACAAGTACAGGAGTCCGTGATCACTTCTCATGAATAAGCTTTAATGGAGTGTAAAGTAATGTGGCATTTAATTATACTATATATTTGTATTCAGAGGGATTTGAAGACAGAGAGTATATTTGTCCATCTTTGTGTTGCATTGACTCATGATCTATTGCTTGCTATCTTGGATTTACTGGCTAGAGCATTACAGATATAACGTTGTTTTCAGGTTGTTATTGATTATGATGACTTGATCAAGGTTCCTTACTTTAGGACCGAAATAGAAAGCTTAACACAGGAGGCTGCGAATTTGAGGTATCTCATAGTTGCCATTAGCTTCTCTAAACCAAAGAATCATGTATTTTGTGCACAATTTCAACAGATCTAGTAGTTCTCTTTCTAGACCGTTGGATTGAACAAGTCAAATTAGAAAATCTAGGTTAGCACAAAAATTTGACTTCTGTTCCAAGCACACACTCAGATTCATCCAAAAGGTCCTAAATCAGGGGCCTAGGACTAGGGTGTTACACTTGAGCATCAAAAAGCATTTGATACAATTGCAACTACTGAAAAGAGTTTGTCTCTATCTTTTTCCCTTCTCAATTCCTTATATAATTGGTACCTTTTGCAGAGGTGATGCTAAGGGTGAAGTGGCAAATCAACAAGTTCATCTTCCCGGAATTATCCCCAAATATCCTGGCCGGTTCTACTATTATTTTGGAAAACCAATTGAAACTAAAGGTACATGCCAACTTAAAGTTCAAATATTTTTACACAATTTAGAATTGTCTCAGCTTTTACAGTGTTAATTTTGGGTGGCTGAATTGAAAGTTGATATATTGTTTGAAAGGGAGGGAGCGGGAACTTAGAGATAGAGTCAGGTCTCATGAACTGTATATGGAAGTGAAGTCTGAGGTAGAGAGATGCATTACTTATCTAAGGGAGAAAAGAGAAAGCGATCCTTACAGATATCTCTTACCTCGGCTTGTATACCAATCCACGCATGGATTTACATCTGATGTTCCGACTTTTGAAATTTGATTGATCTCTTTGTATATTTAGAGCATAGATGAGTGGGCCATAAGTTACCTATCTGCCTATGGGCTAAACGCTGTTAATAACTAGAAGATATGTCATAACAAAAACATCATGTTCTGGAGACACCCTCATGTGCTGTAAAAGTTAGCTGTTATTAAGAAAGATCATAGTTGGAAGAATATGTAGTTATGGGTTTCTTCTCTTCGGTTCTTGTCGATGAAGAATGGAGGCAAAAGCAAATACTATGACAGACTAGAGTGTAGAGGGAACAATTTATTATATAGTTTTATTGTAACTATGTTGATGGACTTGTTGATAGCGGGTAAATGTCATTTTTATTTGCATCACTTGAGGGGAAATGTCTTGTTAGATACTGACACAACACAATTCCATGTGAACTGATAAAAACTGACAGGAAAGGGATAAAGTAAGAACGTCTGTACGAAGTTCTATATTAATATCAAAAGACCCAAAAACATGTAATCACTGAAATAGTGGCTCATAATGTGGCAATATGATTTCCTGTCGGGTTTGTGTCAGCCTCAACCTTTCCCATTGCAAATTGATCACATTCACAACTTTAGAAGAATTTAAAAATACAGGCTGAACTACAACAGTCGACTTCCATTAAATTTCCTTCTTTTTCAATTTATGTTCAATAAAGTCTCTCTCTCTCAAAAAGAAAACACTTAGAATCGGTTCATGTGTCGCATAACAAACCAGTGAAAAGATGATTTATTGGGATACTACAAAGGGAAACATTTGTTGGATGGGTCATACTTTCTGCCGATTTGGAAAAGGGCTAAAAAAACCTTGGGAAAATTTTAGCATGGTCCCAACAAACAGAAAAAATATTAAAAATAAAGTCTCAATATGTAATTAACTATTTAAAAACTTTTAAGAAATCTCAGTAAAATATATTTAAATTGTGAAATTACATGTTTGCCCCCATTATTAATATGACACATACTATGACTTGTTAATATAACACATACACTTATCAACCATAACATTATAACTTATCAATTCGGCACTTACACTTATTAATAGATAGACTTATCAATGATAATAACATGACTTATCAAAGAAGATAAACATATACTTTCACAATTCAAATCAATATCACTGAGGTCCCTAAAAATTTTTAGATAGTGAATCATATACTAGAATTTTTTTTGAAATTTTTTCTGTTTGTTCGGACTATATTGCTATTTTCACAAAAAACTTTTTATGACAAATGAATTTTTCCCCTCTTGATTATTTTATAACACGCATTAATGTATATTTGAAGAGAAAACAAGAATTTTAACACATGAATCACTTTTCTCAATCTATATAGAAAAACATTAAACATCATGTAAAAAGAAATTGGAGGGGCAAGGTTGCGGGATTCATGTTTCTCACGGTAAGGGTAACTGGTGATCCTCAGAATGTGTGCGAGTTCACGTGGCAAACTTTGGACGAGAAATATCTCAAATTCAGCAACCACAACTCCACAAGGCTCTTATAATTTTTATTATTTTACCAACGAAACATATTAATTTAATTTTTTGTTGAAAGCTTAATTGGTGTATATTAGTAGTATATTGTCAGGAACTTGAGCTACGTTATCATTTGTCAAGACAAAGTTAACATAGTTATTTTAATCTTTTCACACGCACTATATATACTTCATGTCTGTGTATTAGAATTTTATAATTGTTTTATATAATATTTTACACTACATTATTAAGAAATTTTAGTAGCACAATAGTTATATAGTTTTTCATATATAAACTAAAAGTTTATGATATCAAATCCCACCTTAATTAAACTTTGTCTAAAATTTCTCCCTCCAATGAAAGAGTGCTTGTCTTCCGCCCATGACAGAAGTTCTGATGGCCGGTGGTTACGGGGTTGAGAATGATACCTAATGATTTTATTGATTATTACATTGATTTTAATTTATCTAGTATAAAATAATGTATATTAAATAGAGATAAAATTAAAAAATTATCAAATTTTAAGACAGTTGTGAAACATAATGAAAATAATTTTTTTGTGATTACAATTTTTTTTCACCTCGCCATGACGTTGCGTATAAATAAAACAAACTAGAGCCCATCAAAACGTGCCGGTAAGTATAATCACAGAGAACAATGAAGTGTGTAGTAAAAGTACGGCAGTAATCAATAACGATCTGACGTCTCATTGAAATTGAAGTATGTAGTTACTGGCACTTCATTAGCTGAACGCCTCGTTATCACTGACACTGACACACAAAAATTATTGCAAACATGACACTTAGGTCTCAAATTATAGAAAAAAAAAATTAAAAAAGTCTCTTCAAAAAATTAATGGTCATAAAAATTCTTAGGGACTTTTCTGACATGAATTTCTAATATCCATTTACACAAATACTCCCACTGAAATAACTACAAAAAAAGCACCAGAGGAGAGGAGGGAAGACACGTTTTTCGGATCAAGGAGAAAGAGAGAAATGGACAGATGGGATGCGTGCGCATTGGAGATGCAACATTGAAAGGATACAACGTGGTGTTAATGTCGTTGGGAATATCTTCTTCTGCATCGTCCATCTATGGGTAGCAAGGTATAGCAGCAAACTGATTTTTTTTCCTTATTTGAAAGTTGGTTGGATTGAGATTGAAGGGTTGGTCAAAGGTTGGAGCTTGGGCTCAAAAATGGAGTAAGTGGTAGGTGATAGACAATAAATGCTAAGAATTTGTCACACATATGATCTTGATCATTGAAGTTGGGGTTTAACCTTGGATGGGTTGTGTTTATGTTAAAGTGTTCTTTTTTTGTGGCATGGTTACAGAGGAGCTGTTGTTTTTTAAGTGAAAATAGTGAATGTAATTGTTCTTCTTTGCTATGAAAACGCTGAAATAAAAACAAAAAATTGTTATAAATTTGTGCAGATGTAGTTGTTAATATGGCAGTTATTGTTGTTAATACAGAACCTCTGCTGTGCTCTGTTTTGGGCAAGCAAACAGGGGTGTGATGTACATTCTCGTTAGCATGGTGATAGAAAATTCTGATATGATGATAAAAAAAAGTGTTATTAACATGTAAATTTGTGCATATGTAGTTGTAAATATTTCTGCGGAAGTTTTTAATACAAAGTTTGACCTGTGCTACATTTTTGAAGAAGCAAACAGGGATGTGAGTGTGGTTTGTGTTATTAGAAAATACTGATATGATGATAAAAAAAGTGTTGTTAACGTGTTGTAAATTTGTGCAGATGTAGTTATAAATATTGTTGTGGAAGTTGGTAATACGAAGTTTGACCTGTGCTCTATTTTTGGGGAAGCAAACAGAGGTGTGATTGTGGTTTGTGTTATTAGAAAATGCTGATATGATAATAAAAAAGTGTTGTTAATGTGTTGTAAATTTGTGCACATGTAGTTGTAAAATTGTTGTGAAAGTTGTTAATTCGTACAGAACCTTTGTTCTGTTTTTGGGGAAGCAAACAGAGGTGTGCTGTCCATTCTCGCTAGCAACCAATAAATGAAGATGAAGAAATACGTGTAGCATTTGAGATGTTATTTTGTAGTACATGCTAGTTGTTGTGTACATCTGTTGATATTTTGTAGGAATGCCTTGTTGCAAAAAAATGCACTCATGTAGTACTCATGTAATGAGACGTTTAACAACATCATAAGTTATTTTGGCAACATAATCAGTTATTTTCACAACATGTAATTATGGAATGATTTACTTTCAAATTTGTCAAGTGCGAACTTTGACAACACGTTATTTGTATGTTTATAACATGTTTAGTCATTTTTACAAGTTGTTTAATAGGTCAAGGAAACAATGTCTTTATACACCAAGCTGACCACGCCACTTTTTTTTGTTTACAACTCGATATGCATATTTTCACAATACTGCAAGTCATTTTAACAACTATATTCTTATGATGACGACCATAGCAAGTTGTGTTATTTACAACAACGAACCCTTATTTTACAACATGATCAGTCATTTTAACAATGAATTAGCACGTGTCCACATGAAACTACAATTAACACAAAAAATGGGATTGTCTACTACTTTGTGTAGTTTTAACAACAGCTTAAATTATTTTTTTCAACTTCCGAAGTTAATTTTACAACTTATATCTGCAATTGCACTAGGAAAAGATCTTGGTCCATAGCAAGTTTAATTTTATGGATGGTGTTGTTTATAACTACTAACGCTTAGTTTACAATAGGATGAGGCATTTAAATAATGTCTAAGCACGTGGCCACATATAAATCAGCTGAACACTAAAAATGGGAAGAGTTAACTACTTTGTGTAGTGTTTACAACATCTTCAGTTATGTTTACAACATGTTTAGTTATGTTTATAACTTATTAAGTTATGTTTACAACTAATTTCTGCTGTTACATTAGGGCAATAACTTGGGCCATTTCAGTAAGTTGCACACTATATTGTTGTCACTTCTGTCATTATTTACAACGTTTAATACTTCTTTCACAACATTATTAATCATTTTAACAACTTCCTTTAGTACCCCTTCATCATCTACTAGATCCACAAATGTTGATGTATCAAGGGTAACTTTGAACTTCATTTGGATTTCATTACTTTCATGAGAATCTGCAACACAAACTTCGTATTAACAACTTCTACAGCAATATTTACAATTACATCTGCACAAATTTACAACACGTTAACAACACTTTTTTTATCATCATATCAGCATTTTTTATCATCATGCCAGCGAGAATGTACATCACACCCCTGTTTGCTTGCCCAAAAACAGAGCACAGCAGAGGTTCTGTATTAACAACAATAACTGCCATATTAACAACTACATCTGTACAAATTAACAACAATTTTTTGTTTTTATTTCAGCGTTTTCACATCAAAGAAGAACAATTACATTCACCATTCTCACTTAAAAAACAGCAACCCCTCTGTAACCTTGCCACAAAAATATAGCACTTTAACATAAACATAACCCACCCAAGGTTAAACCCCAACTTCAATGATCAAGATCATATGTGTGGAAAATTCTTAATATTTCTTGTCTACCACCTACCATTTGCTCCATTTTTTAGCCCAAGCTCTAACCTTTGAACAACCCCTCAAATTTCAATCCAACCAACTTTCAAACAGAAAAAAAAAAAAAAAAAATCAGTTCACTGTTGTACCCGTAGATGGATGATGCAGAAGAAGATATTCCCAACGACATTAGTACACCACATTGTATCGTTTCAATGTTGCACCTCCAACGCGTGTGTATCCTGTCTGTTCATTTCTCTCTTTCTCCTTGATCCGAAAAACACGTCTTCCCTCCTTTCCTCTGGTGCTTTTTTTGTAGTTATTTCAGTGGGGGTATTTATGTAAATAAATATTGAAAATTCATGTCAGAAAAATTCTTAACCATTGACTTTTCAAAGGAACTTTCTGATATTTTTTCTGTTGTTTAGGACCTATATGTCATTTTCCCAAAATTATTTTGGTTAACGTGGGCTAGCAGCACCGAATCAATTTCTTCACATATTAACACACCTCACTTAAATTTTATGCCCAAAAAGACAACAAAACTAAATACTATTCCCTCTATGGGCGCGAGGAATATTGTCTAACAGAATATATTAATATTTGTTGAGATACTGAAAATAAAAGTTATATGACCATGTTAATTAACCACACGAACATGCTAATTAAAAGAAAGACTACTATAAAAATCGCCGAGAATCACGAACAAGACTCCAACATTACAGATTATTAGGATATTCTCCCATATATATATCATAATGAAGGGCTGTCACTGAATATGTTGCCATCACCTATATATCTATACCTAGGTTAGGACCAGGAGAATGCGAATCTCAAACTTGCATGGTACGTCTAAAAGTACAACGCAAATCACACTAGGAATGACCTTAATCAATGCCCATTTCAACGTGCGTATAAGTTAATCCTGCAGTAAAAGTGTGTGCCATGAAGATGCGGACACGTATAATTAACTTAAAAGCTGTCAGGGCCATAAAAGGAGTGATCGATCGAGTTAATTTGTCCCTTTAATTTTAGTTGAACCCTCTCTGGGATTCATTTCATCACTACTTCCTCTTCGAGCTAATTATCCAAATTCCACAGAAAACATAAGTTGATGATATGTATTCATCAAAAGAGAAACCAGATGGAAAAGAGTCAACTTTTTTTCAAGAAACAAAAGAAAGAGAACTAAATGGATCCAAATTAACGTGACACAGCCAGCAAGAAGGACACTTCGTTTAAGACGATCCGAAATCTTAACTGAGTCTTGCCTGACTGACTGTGTCCCACCAAATGCCTATATAGGCCAAAAAAAAAAAAAAAACCATTGCGTTCAAATCAATCACGTTCCATGATGGACGTGCAACAAGTTTGATGCTTCATAAAGCCCTTTTGACTGGTCGCTTAAACAACGGGACCAGCTTCCCTCCTTATCCAAAAATATGGGTAGGAAGAGTTCGGCCAATCTGAGTTAATTAGATGAGATCTCAATAATTTAAATTTAATTTTTTTTTTAAAAAAATTTATTTTAATAGGAAATAATCTATAAAATAAAAATAATCTTTTAATTAATTTTTTGTAAAAAATAATTTTTTTATTTAAAAATCATCAAGTAAAAAAATTAAATTTGAATTGTCTAAACTTAATTTAAACAGTCTAGATGAGCCGAGCTCTTTTTGGATGGGCAGGGTCACGGGTCCTTAAACAATCATCTCTAACTCTAGTTTATTCACTTCATTTCATCATTATATTATACATCACATGCCTATCCAAAGCTTTTCCAGTACCTTTCATTTTCTTTATTTTTTCTTAAATCCGTGTGTCTACTACCAAGAGAGCTTGTTTGGGACAATGATAGAAAGTCTCATAAGTCAATTGAAATTAAAAAAAAAAATGTTTGGCATGACTTTAGGAGCAACTTATTTTTACCTAAAAGACATTTTTAAGTTAAATTAATTTTTTTCCTGGCTTTTGACATTTCTTTCATGATTCTTGACTTTTCTTTATGTTTGGACCTTCTGAAATATATTTTCTAATATACTTTTATTAAATTGACTCTTTTTTATATATATATATATATATAATATTATCTAAACACAAATCACATCATATTGATTGACTGACTTTTACCCCAATCTCAGTTTACAAAAATAAGTTGTGATAAAAGTAATTTGTTACTGCCAATCCAAACAACCCGGGTCAAGGAAATTTACTTGATAATAATTTGCGTCTATCCACGATATTCTCAATTTACAAAATGCTTATTTAAAAACTGGAGAGATCAAAATCAACTCATTAGCCAGAGAAGATATATGGGGATGGTATGTGTGTCTCTGTGTGTGTCATTCCAACAAGAATTCACGAAGACAAAAATTTCATAGGTTTGGGATTATAGAAGCTGGGAAATGTTTTTTAATCAACAAACGAGGAGTGGATAAATTACCCATGAATTGCTTGAACAGATTATTAAAGGGATTGCACATATTAATAGGGCTATTTTGGCCTAACCCACGATATCAAGGACCAATATTTAACCTCTTTAATTTTATCTAATCAGCATTTGAACTTTGAACTGAAAATAATTCACCAATGGTTTTTCTTAGGCTACCAGAAACAGATCTGGAGCTGATAAAAACGTGGGGTGGGGGATAGAGAATTCAAGTTAATTAAACACTAACAAGTATGGAACCAAAAGGCTAGCATATAAATAAAGTTGAAGAGGCAGAAAAACTCGTTTTGATAAATAATACATAAAGAATAATATAAATTAAATATGTATGTATTGAGTTATAAAAAGTGTAAGCTCTAAGGGAAAACATCACGTAGTGACATAGCTAGCTAGCCTGCCAGAAACTTGGTATAGGGAAATATAATGGAACAAGGTTTATGGTCTGCAACTAACGGAAAAACCCTTTCATGCACTATAACATGCATATCGCAGAAAGCCATAAAGAGGGAGGGAGAAAAGGAATAGGCAGCAAAAAAGAACTTCACTGCCGCTACTACCATTAGTACTACGTACAATGAAAACAGCAAAGAACAACAGAGGAAATGAGGAGGGGTTCACAGGTGGAGAGTGAGGTCAAGCTTTACGTGGTCCAGCTCAGCATCAGCATCAGCATTGGGTGCCCTAGGGTTTGGGTTAGGGTTAGGGTTAGGGCAGGAAAATTCAGGAAAGGAGGCAAAGGGAAGGGGATTTGGAGGGACGTGGTGATGGTGGGCGTGCATGGCCAGCTTGTGGCCGTCGACGACGAAGAAATGACTGGGAGGCTGAGGCCTGGGAATGAAGATGGGTATAGAGTGATGATGACGTGTGGTGGTGGTTCGGCGAACGGCGGCTCGTTCCTGCTTGTGGGCGTTCTGGTGGCCGCCGAGAGCTTGGGAGGAGAAGAACTTGCGGTGGCAGTAGTGGCAGAGGAAAAGGCGGTGAGGAGGAGACGGAGGGCTCATGAACTCGTACAAGGGAGGCTCTGATGACGAGGACGACGCCATGGGAAGATAAGTAGTAGCGTCGTTGTGAAGTTTCGTTGCTGTCTGCAAGTAAAGGCTACAGATATGATCGAGCTTGGCAGTGAATAAATAAAGCGAAGATGGACGTTGATGGGACGAATTGACGGTAAAGCCCCTCTTGATGTATTGCACGCAGGTACAGCTTGAGGATTATGTAAACGTAATAATTACTTAGTAAACCTAAATCTTACATAGACACGAAACTTCTCTCATGTATATATTTAACTTGTAAATTATAAAAACATTTTTAAAAAACTAAAACAAATATATAGTTGAACTTCATTATCTCTTCTGTAAAATTTAATTTTATCCTTATCTAATATACATTATACTCCATACGAAAATAAAGTTAACATAATAATAAATAAAGATTCAAAATGTATATTCATATAAAAATTTTAATTAGATGTTTTATAATTAGGATAAAAAAATTTCTCTTCTCCTTCCTTTATATATAAATAAGACTAGATGAGCATGTCGTGATTACTCTCACAGAGATTAGATGAAGAAAAGGGTAATTAAGGAATATGCAGGTGGGTGTGTGAAGAGAGCACGAAATAAAGGCATAAAATAAAAGGGAAAGTAGGGGGAGGGGGCCTGAGAGATCGACAACACATCAACATGTCCTTTGCTTTTACATGGATCACATCGCCCCTCATTCTCACTCATTTATCTAACAACATCGCCCCTAAGTACGTACGTACACCTGGCTTACTTATCCCTTTCACTCCCAATTATAAAGTCTCACTTTTTCTTTCTACCAAGACCTATACACCACAAAATTAAAAAACATCTGTGAGACTAACACATATATATATATATTGAGAAGGCAGATAAAAGGCCGAGTCTTTATTCATATGGCAGAGGGCGCATTATATTTAGAGAAATTCTACTGTCAATCTCAACTCTTAATCTCGCCCAGACTTCTTATCTTTCCTTGGAGTTAGGGTTTAGCCCAGACTGATTTGCTGCTCCAGCCTTTTAGACGGACAGGTGGAATGCACATGTTACAAGCTAAGCTAGGCGCTCTTGTTTCATTTATATTGCTTCATTAATGAATTACAACTTTGCTAATTGCACACTAGGGCTGACACTGAAAGCCAGATGGTTGAGTAAAGAGTAGGTACAAGCTAAGTTGTAATGATGCGTATATATAGAGAGTGGGAGACAACCCCAACGTCACAATGTCGACCCTTTCCAACTTTTCATATTTCGTTTCTTCTTCACTTTCTTTCTATGCTCAGTTCAATGCAGAAAGCATCCTTCTGATCCCTTATTAATTATCTTACACCCTCTTCCATTTTCACCACCTTTACACAAACACAATGTACAGAGAGGGGGGGGGCATTTGGTCTTCATTGTATAAGCTCACCGAGTTCTGATTTGTAGGTCCTCAAGTCCAATATATATACGTACATATAAAGAGAGGAGACGCTTTGTGTCCGTTTGGTTGATGGAATTGGAGTTCATGTAATGTAACAATGACTATATAAATTTGTTTTGTTTGTCATTAGAGAAAAATGATATATTATGTATAAAAATGTTTGGCTGGATTATATTGAATATGAGAATGTGTGGAAATAATATAGTAAGAGACAAAATTACTTGTCTACACATATATCTATAATTTACATAATGAGTTTATGATAATTTTTTTCATTTTGTGCCATATACACATTGGGTTTATAGTAATTTTTAATATTTAATTATGAGAATTTTATTTAATGGGATATTTTAATATTTTTTTAACATTGGGATTTAATTTTTTAATGGGGAATATTTCTTAAAATTTTATATAATTAATTAATTTTTTAATATTTAATGGTGGCAATTAAAATTATTTAATATTTAACAGTATTTATGGGTGGGTATTTTGGTCAATTTAAAAAATTATAATGACAATAATGTCATGTTCACTTGATTATAAGATGACTGCATCTCTATTCATCAGTCCTAACAGTATAATGATGTCACGAGGATTGCAAAATATAGTCATTTTTATATTATATAAACTCACCAAATGTTATAATATGTTTGTTGCAATAGGATTATATATAATCATCTCTTATCGAATCAAATCAAACAGCCTTTTAACTATGAAGCTTGCAACAAACGGACCGAAGAGCCGACACATATATTTTTAACTTGTACAGCTTTTATAGTCACCCGCTGACAAACACAACCTTATCTGAATTCCAAGTTAATGTGTTGGATGAGCCTTTTAGAGGTGGAAGTGATTTTACGGCGTGTTAAGTGTGTGTTTTGGTTAAGGTACTAAAAACCGGACTGAATATTGAATCAGTTAAAGTACTGGGTTAAGGGTCAGTGGTTCAGACTGGGGTCAGATCAGGGGTCAGACCGGGATCAATTAAAAAATATATATATAATTTAAATGTTCATACATACCATTTAAAAAATTATATGAGAGTTATTTTTTAACTAATAGTCCAATATAACCTCCTGAATCTAATACCTACAAAAATATCCTTAAGTACATAAGGATTTTCCCCCAATTAATGCTAAAAGTATTCCACAATCATTTTAAAGCTCCTCATAAATAAAAAATTGTTAGGAAAATATTTTTTAAAAAAAATCCAAAAGAACTTCATTGAAGTATAAAAAAGTTTTAAAAAAAAAAAAAAAAGTCCGGGTCTGACCGAGTTTACTGGTTCACCGATTTTTTTGCCCGACCGGACCAGACCAGCGACCGGTTCACCGGTTTCCAGTTTAAACCGGCCGGCCCGGTCCGATTTTCCATACACTGGTTTTGGTAGTAAAAAAAGGGAAAATCACTCCTAGGTCCTAAAAAAGAGACATATTCATAGAAAAGTCCCAGAAAAAAATCAAATATCTGAAAAGTCCCCAGGAACTTTTCTGTGATTATTTCCCAAAGTCAAATGACAAAGTTACCCCCCAAGAATTTAAATCTCTCTCTCATTTATTCTGTGTTTTCGCTCTCAGATTTGACCTCTGTTTTCAGCTCCCTATGCTCTCTCTCTGCAGAGATGGTGGAGATGGTGAAGGCCGAAGCTTTGAGGTGGTGAAAGATTTGTGGGATGAGCTGTAAGATAGAAGGAAGAAGAAGATGGAAGGAAGGTCGTACGATTTTTTTGATCTCAAGTTTCCGCCATTTTTAAAAAGGAAGGGCTGAAGGTAATGATGATGATAAATAGCCCAACCCATCCCCCTTTTCCAACCTTATTGAAACCCCATCTCAATATGGTGGGGTGCTGTGAAAATTCTGATAAGGAAAAAATTAAATTGTTGTTAATTCGCGTAGTTGTAGTTGTTAATATAACCGTAGTAGTTGTTAATACAGCATATGAGGTTGGATGTCATAGTGCTCTGTTTTTGAAAAACGAAACAGAAGAAGTGGTATGTTTGAAGTGGAAATGATTGATTCTCATAGTGGTATGGTGCTGTGAAAATGTTGATATGGGGAAAAAACAAATTGTTGTTAATTCGTGCAGTAGCAGTTGTTAATATATCAGTTTTAGTTGTTAATACAAAAAATGAGGTTGGGTGTCATAGTGCTCTGTTTTTGGGAAAGGAAACAGAGGAAGTGGTATATTTGAAGTGGAAATGGTTGATTCTCATAGTAGTTACATTAAGTATGGAAAATGTTTTGTTTACAACTGGTAAAGCGTGTTGTCACAACAGGTTTTGTGTGTTTTACAACATTTCACACCTTCCAGCTTGAAACAATCTTTTCTCATGTTAAGTATGGAAAATGTTCTGTTTACAACTATTAAAGTGTTTATTAACAACATGTTGAGTGCGTTTTACAACCTCCCACACGTTTCAGCTTCATACGATGTTTTCTTACGTTAAGTATGACAAATGTGTTGTTTACAACTCTTAGAGCGTTTATTAACAACATGTTGAGTGCGTTTTACAACCGCCCGCATGTTTCAACTTCAAATGATCTTTTCTCACGTTAAGTATGGAAAATGTTCTGTTCACAATTCTGAACGCGTGTATTAACAACCTATTGAGTGCTTTTTATAGCTTGAAGGTGTGCCCAGTTGCTTTTGTTTCACCACAACGAACAAAAAGCGAAATCACATAAAAAGTAGGCCCTTCTAACCTTGTTCCCTTTTGCGTCACCCCAGCGAAACTAAAGCAAGAACACCTCATATCTGTTTTACAAGGCTTAAAGCGTGTATTCACAACAGGTTCAGTGTGTTTTACAACCTCCCACACGTTTCTGCGTTATAAATTGTTTTCTCACGTTAAGTTTGACGAATGGTATGTTTACAATTCTTAAAGCGTGTATTCACAACTTGTTGAGTGTGTTTAACAACTTCTCACACGTTTCGCTCTGACACTATGTTTTCTCACGTTAAGGATGACGAATGGTATGTTTACGACTCTTAAAGCGTGTATTCACAACCTGTTGAGTATATTTCACAACCTCTCACACATTTTACTCTGACATGATATTTTCTCACGTTAAGGATGACGAATGGTATGTTTACGACTCTTAAAGCATGTATTCACAACTTGTTGAGTGTGTTTCATAATCACCCACACTTTTCTCTCTAACACAATGTTTTCTCAAGTTAAGTTTGACGAATGGTATGTTTACAACTCTTAAAGCGTGTATTTACAACCTGTTAAGTGTGTTTCACAACCTCCCACACGTTTCTTTCTAACACGATGTTTTCTTACGTTAAGTATGACGAATGGTATGTTTAGAACTCTAAAAGTGTGTATTTACATTCTGTTGAGTGTGTTTTACAACCTCCTCTCGTGACTGCATCAATAGTTCCTATTAGGCCGCTCACAATAGCTGAATTGGTCATAATTGATCAAATGGTTGACAACTTCTTGTCCTATTGTATCAAGTGCATTAGTCACATGCACAAGTGAATTGTAAGTCTCCCATGACTTTATAAATTGCACACTTTTCCACTGTCACATAAACAACCAATGATTTTAACTAATTTTTATGCCTATTTTATTACAAATCCTACTGCAAAATTTGACACCCAACCTCATTTTTTGTATTAACAACTAAAATTGTTTTATTAACAACTGCTTCTGCATGAATTAACAATAATTTTTTTTTCCTATATCAACATTTTCATAGCACCCCACCACTATGATAATCAATCATTCCCACTTCAAACATTTCACTTCCTCTGTTTCCTTTCCCAAAAACAGAGCACTATGCAACCAACCTCATATGCTATATTAACAACTACTACAGTTATATTAACAACTACAACTGCGCGAATTAACAACAATTTAATTTTTTTCCATATCAGCATTTTCACAGCACCCCACCACTATGAGATAGAGTTTCAATGAGGTTGGAAAAGGGGGATGGGTTGGACTATTCGTCGTCGTCATTATCTTCATCCCTTCCTTCTTTAAAAATGGGGAAAGCTTGAGATAAAAAACATCACATGACCTTCCTTCCATCTTCTTCTTCATTCTATCTTACATCCCATCCCACAAATCTTTCACCACCTCAAAGCTTCAACCTTCATCATCGCCACCATTTCTGCAGAGAGAGAGTGCAGGGAGCTGAAAACAGAGGTCAGATCTGAGAGCGAGAACATAGAACGAATAAGAGAGAGATTTAAATTCTTAGGGGGTAACTTTATCATTTGATTTTGGGAAATAATCACAGAAAAGTCCCTAGGGACTTTTCAGATATTTGACTTTTTCCTAGGACTTTTCTGTGAATATATCTCTTCCTTGGGATCTAGAAGTGATTTTCCCAAAAAAAAAAAAGCGCTTTTACAATCAAGACCAAAGTTTTTAAAAAATTTATCTAAATACTCTACAAAATGCCATAATCCTTTTTTTTTTAATCCAAAACCATAGTTTTGGGGTCAAAACTAGGATAATCTATTTTTTCCCCTCTTTTTCATGATATGGGCCCCACGCCACTCTCTCCCTTCTCTATTTTTTTTTTAAAATTTTGATGTTCCCTCTGTTTTCTCTCGTCCGTTTTTTTAAAATTTTAAAAATTTAATGATCCTTCCTATTATTGATATAAAATCTATTTATCTAATTTGATTATGTTAGAAAAATTAGTTAAGTTAATTATACATATAGACAAATTTATTTCATTTTTAATATTAATTATGAAATTTAATGTTAAATAATGGGTTAAAATGCATCCTTTTTAATTCCGTTAAGGGTTTTCTTTCTTTATAATTTAATGTCTTTAGATCAAATCTAACGGTTTTGTAAAATTTACATTCTTTTTAATTGTTCATTGTTATTTTTGTATCTTCAAGAACTTATTTGTACCAGACGCCCCTCAGGAAAAACTTAGCTGTTAAATTTGGACCTTAACCCTTAAATAATACTTAAAATATAATCTTATTATTTACATATAATTATCACAAAATTTAATGTCTTTTTAAGTAACTTGACTATGAAAAAAAGTTATTCTGATCATAACATCCAAACACTTTCATTTTATCAAAATCACTTTTTTCCCATAATCTATTCTCCAAAAATTTTTCTCCACTTTTTTTTCCAGAAACTAATCCAAACATACTCAAGTATGTGAAAGAAATTTTATATCAATTACCATAAAAGCACATTTTAAGTGCTTTTAAGGGTTTCTTTTTAAACAAGCAAATCAGCGGCAGTTTACATCCCTAAAAAAAGACCTGGTTATGATATTAATATAAATAATCATTACATGCACGATTATTTTATTGAGAAAATTTTTACCTCATAAATTAGTACGTATTACTAACACCTTGCTTCTAGCTAGAACCCTTCTTTTATATATATATATATATATATATATATATATATATATATATATATATATATATATATATATATATATATATATATATATATATATATATATATATATATATATATATATATGTCCTATCAATTAATTTTTGGCATTTGCTGCATACGGTTAATAATATTTTTGAAAATTTTACCAAAAAAAATTAAATACTTTTAAGAAAATTGAGCTCGTGCTATTTTTCCTTTATTAAAGAAAACAAACTCCCTCCTAGTTTTCTTCAACTTTCCCACCTCTTATGGCCTTCAGTGCAATAATCAGCCAATTGCTACGAGGTAGAGTCCTATTTATGAAAAAGATAAATAAATAAAAGAAAAAAATGCTGCTCCTTTCTAAAGCGGAGGAAGTTCGGAGGGCAAATTAGTGGATTGTTGGAATGGATCTGCGGTGTTCAAAGTTTTTCCAATCTGCTCTTCCTGATCCCAAACAATGAGGATGGGAAAATTTGAGATTGGGAATGAGATTTCTTGATCCTGATTTTTTTTTCTCCCGAATATATATATATATATATATTTATAAATAATTTTGTAAATAATATATCCCGTATTCAACATTCTGTCTCTATTTTTTGTCAATATTTAATAGGATCAAACTCTTTTTTTAGTTTTTGGTCAAAATTTGGACCGGCAATGTTAGTCAGCCAGTAGGCCAAGACCATTGACTCTTCATTTTAACTATTGAGTTTTTGATCGTTTCTGGTAGTGATAGGATGAAGGAATTTTATGAAGGATTTTTTTTTTTCTTTTTTGAGCTCTATCAAGGTTTTTTGTGCACAATAATAATATAAAAGACCATATGATCAAGTTAACTAGGCTAGGATAATAACCTAAAACTACAGCAAAAAAAAAAAAAAAGACCCAAAATATTTTTTGAGAATTCCCGATCCCAATCAGAATGAGAATTTTTCAAGAGCGAGAGTGGGGTTATCCAATCCCGTCCTGCACTAAAAACACCTCTAGATCTGCATGTGATTCCTTGACCTTCGTGCATTGTCATAACTTGTCAAATTGACGTGGTCCGATATTGTCTTATTTATAAAAATTGAAAAATAAATAACATAATTAATGATTATTATTATTAACATATATTTCGTTTCCTATTAGTTATTTTTATTATTAAAAATTTTAAATTACTCAGAAAGGTCATATTATAGTTTCATGTTTATTTTTAACATGATAGTAAACATAATTAAATGATTTTAAGCTTTGATATGTATTATTAACTCTATTCTTAAGATAAAAATAAAATCAGTTAAATAATTTTTAAATATATATATATATTAAATAAATAATTCATTTTACTTATTTATTTTTGCCAAGAAAGGATTCATTTTATTAACGGAGAGTATATTGAAGTTCTAAACCAGAATTAGAAAAACTGTCCAAATCGCATCATGTGCTTGTTTTTTCCTTCCATTATAGTTGTAGTATCTTGAGAGCCTTTTTCCCTGATACATGGACTAGTATCTTGAGATAATTGTTAAGGTTAACGAAACTAAAATACTATATTTATTTTGATGATTGTTGGGAATTCCAAAATTTAAGGATTCCGGAATAGACAAATCGAGCTTTGATTAGTTGCTCTCTTTTTTTTTTTCTTTTACCTTCCTTAAGCATTGTAGAGGGACATGCTATAGAAGTAACTCATTACCTTTTGAGTGAACACAACATGGGTGTTATTCTCAGAATTATTGCAAGAGGATAATGGCAAGGAGGATTTGAAAAATATTATGGCATTAAGATTTCTAAGGTTTAGCTCAGGACCCCACTACTCATCATGTTTGCTTTGGGATTGCTACCACACATGACTTTGAGAGTCATGATGATATTATTGAGGAACGTCTTTATCAGATTACTTTTCCTTTGATCAGTTACTCTAAAAACTATGGCGTCTTAGGATTATCAAAATCCTTCTGGCATGCAACAAACGAAGAGACTGGAGTGTCACTGAATTTTGCAGTTTTTTCCCCTTCAATTTATAAGGATAAAAACATAATTGTATGACCGCAAGACTCCAATAAATTTATTTTATGATTTTTTTTAAAAAAAATGAGAACCGAAATCCTATGCTTAGGAGAAAAAGAGATGCCTGCCTTGTGTTGTTTTCTTTTAAAATCTGCTTCCTCATCTCAAGTTTGAACCATTGTTGGTCCACTAATTCCTTTATTGGGCCTTACTCATTGTCGCTCTGTAAATTTTCTTAGCCCGGCTTCTCTGTGTGTGTGTTTTCATGTTTATGGTTAAATTAGATTGAAGAATGTCGCCAGGAGAAAGGCAAGCCCGTAGAATGACCAAAAGTGAAATTTTACGTTTTATTCTACCATTCTATGCATATATATACACATATATTCAAATAATTTTGAATCAACGGAGAGGCCGCTAGGAATTTCATAAAAAGAAAATGCCACGAGCATCCTAAATCTGTGATATCCAGCATCCAGTAGCAGTTAGCCTAGATACCTCAGCTGGATCTTACTAATTACTTTAGTAAGTGAATAACAATATTAAATTCAAATAGCTACAAAAAGGTCAATGTGACAAATGCTGGCACAATTATGTGGAGTTTAAATTTAATTTTCATAATCACCGGTTCTAATGGAATCAGTACAATTTGTGACGAGGAACTAACTATACATAAACATCGTATGTACAAGAACTTGCCTGAAAATTATGTGACAGGACCCTAAACAACGTTCTGCCGAGCAAGACCCTAAAACTCTACACAGCCAACGCCAAAGTACAAGAAAGTAATCTCCCACTCGCATGAAATCAAAACCCTCATTCTACCATTTGTTCCCCAGAATTACACTGCCACTACAGAAGCAGAAGAGGTTTAGCTCCCACCTGCATCCACTGAAAATCCTCAAACTCAGAACAGAATCATTTGACAAGGTAAACCATCAAATGCATGCTAAGATAGCAAAAGCACGAACAGCAGAAATTACAAATAACATACCTTGGATTTCATTGGAGTGAGAAGCCATGTCAGATATGCTTGGTACTCTATCGCTGTCTGCAAGGGATATAGGAGTTAATGGAGGAGACACAACTTCAGCCTTCTCAGGAACTTGGGAAGTATCTAAAATCTTAGCAACGTGTAATGAAATTCCTCTCTGACTGCTAGGGGGTATAGAAAAACTCCGAGAAACAATTAAAGGTGGGGTTGGAAGTGGGGATGCGACAGTGGATGCTGCAGAGGGAATTCTATTAGTCGCAGAACCCTCCTGATTTCTGGACACCAATGGAGCAGAGTGAGCTACTTGCGTGGATTTTGCAGGTTTGGTGAATTGATTATTAGGAGGTCTAGGAAGCTCATGAAGTTCACTCATCCTCGATGAAGCAACAAAGGGAGGTACAGCACTAGATGATGCTTTTGGAGATAAAGGCTGAGGCATTGAAAAACGTGAAGGTACCCCAGAAACCAGTGGCGGTGTTTCAGTAAGTCCAACGGAATTGCCAGATGAAAGAGGTTTTACTGACATGGGTTTACCAGTCAGTGGACCTGAGAAAGCTTGTCTTTTGACCTTCTTGTTATCTAAAGCATTAAAAACGTCAACTTGAGGAGGTGTAAGTCCCTCTAACGAAGGACGCGGTAGCTGGGTGGAAGTGGCATCGCTGTTGCTTTCTTTGAGGACAGATGGAGCCCCACGGGTAGGTCGTTCAGAAGATTTACCATCACCAAAATCTTTCTCATTTTTTTCATCTAATGGAGAAGAATGCCTCAGATTATGAGGACGCCCACTTGAACTTGTGCGGGGGCCTGAGTGACTTAATTTTGTGGTATTTGTTTCTTTAATGTCAACAGGTGTAGGAAGAACGTAAGCATTCGACTTTGTTGCAGATGGTGTTGCCGTTTGTCTTACTTTGTCAGCAGGGTCAAACTTCTTTTCCGCAAATATTGGAGCTGAATAGCTGCTAAATCTATGCTCTCTCGTAGAGACTTTAAGATCTCCTTTGTCTAAACTGGCCTGCCAGAAGGAAAAAAAACAGAAAATTGATGAGTTTTAAAAAATGACCCCAAGGTAAACTACAGAATCTTGTTTACTTAATGATCTACTAGACTAACAAGGCCACAATGAGACTTGAAATAGGCGACATTGCCATGCTAGGCCAACATCCCTAAGGTTTCTTATGCTACCTTAGGCGCTTATTAGGGAGCTAAGGAATCATTCAATTATAGTACAACCTCCGGTCCTAAATATAAAACCTAGTTCACTTGGTTTTTTTTTTTTTTTTTGAAAAAATTAAGGAAGTTAAATAAGTTATTTAATCATATCATATGTTTTGATACCATTATGTTATATATCAGTTTATAAGTCAGTCAAATTAGTTTGAGAAAAAACGATACATGTAAATATTTTAAAGTAATTTAATTAGCTTCCTTAATCTTTCCATAAAAAGTCAACTAAATCTTATATTTAGAACCGGAGGTAGTATTTCATAATAAAGGGTCCATCTGTTTAAAATTTTTTTTATTAAAAAAAGTCATTTCAACTAAGCTAAGCATGGCTGTTCATAGATGAATGTTATGTTTAAAGACTTTATAAGTTGAGATAAACAACCATCACCCTTTTAAATAATTTGAAAATCGCTTCTTTTCTCCCTTAAGCTCAGACAAACATGCCTAAATTTGATTTATGAATGTTATGTTCAAGAGCATATAGAGAATTATACTATTGTGAGCAGTTTAATAAAAGTAGTTTAAGATTTAAGTTACAATTTTGAACTTGATAAAATAAAAGGAGAAAGAGATAACACCTCAGAAGTTTCTGTTGTAGTAGCTTGAACGTATGAACCTGATTCCTCCACCTGATAAAAAACTACCAACTATTATATCATTATAATACGAACTAATTCTTCAAGTCCTACATTAACATGATATCACTTGGACGAGCTTCAAAAACAGAGTATAGGTAGATGCAGCAGAAAACTAAAATAATTGTCTCTGCCAATATAAAAGTATGCAAGAACTCAAGACATAATATACGGAACTTCAGACGAGTTTCAATTGCATTGAACCCCCACCTCTGTAGAGTTCCATGATGTTGCAACATCAGGTCCCTGCTTATATTCACCCACTTCAGTTGCCTCACAGTCATTCTCACCATCACCCTCAAGTCCACTGAGTTGGTAATCAATATGTTTCTGTTTGGTAACCATCCTAACATGGGGCTCAGCAGCCTCAAGTGATTGGAGTCCCTTGCGAAAGAAGCTCAACTATATTTAAAAGCAGAATAAGACGGGGGAAAAAGATAAATCAATATCTGCATTTGGAAAAATAAAAAGGTAGAAAATTAAAGATAGAGCTGAAGTTCCAAAAGAAGGTACTGATATGAAATTTGATAGGTTTAAAGAAAACCTGAGCAGCGTAGTGGCGGGCTGCTTGAGTTAGGAGACTTCGGGACTGCCCCTGCTTCAGAGATTTTAACCGAAAAGCATACAATGTTGCTTCCTCTTCATACTCATCCTGAGCTGCTTGCAACTGCTGGGGAGTGATACATTCACTTTTTGCACCTTTGGACTTCCCCTTTTCTTTCTGTTGGGCAATCATGTATTCATAAACTTCTCTGAAGACAATGAACCAGAATCAGGAAGCATTCACTTAACTGAAGCAAAACAACACAGAAATGACAGACCTTTTTTCATCACATTGCCGCTTCATATCCTGCATCAGGAATAATGGATAAATGAGAAGTAGCAATATCGCATTTTATATGCCATAATTAAAAACCAACATGTTATCATACAAATGGTTTAAATTTCTTTTTTCATTGGGGGAATTTTCTCAGAGATAAGAGAAAAATACAAATGCAGGTGTGCAAGATATCCTCAAATGAGAATCAGCAATAAAACCTCAAAGGTTAAAATAAAAACAAATGGGGTGAAAGGCCACACCAGTTCATCAATGCAGTAGAGCTGATCAATCTATCAGCTTGGACTAATAGACCTCCTTGAGGTGCCAATGCAAAAGGACGCCATATAAAAAACATCCTCCCATAAAATATGTAGGGGCGGGTAGGTCCCCAAGATGCAGAAATACCTTTCCAACCAAACCAAGCAGAGAATCCCAAAACCTCACTTTACCCCGATACGTAAGTAAACCATGCATGTTAATAAAGGACAAGAGGTCCTGAATCCTGATACATCCTGTTCTGTCCTGATAATAATTACTCTTTTCTAGGATTAACTATTTCTAATAGCAGTCAGTAATAGCTATTTCTAATATTTCAAGGATTAACTATTTTCTAGGATTTCAAGTACTGGAGTAATGAAATAGCTTCAAGGGGGGAACAATGAGAGGCCCAACAAATGTACATATTGCATAGATAACCTAATCATTAAGGAGATAAACAAATGATAAAAAGAAAAGTAAATAAACAAACCTCAACTCCTCGTAGTCCTGAGAGAAGAATCTCTGCTGGGTTTGTTATTGTCAGAAAAATGTGAGAACGCTGAGGAATAAGAAGCATAGAGTCAGCACTCAGCACAGATTCTATGTAAAAGCATTATGGGAAAAAAAGAGCAAATAAATCAAAAGCTTTCACCCAGTCAAAGACTCACATAGCTATCAAAAAGCTCTTTAAGTTCAAGCTGCACTCTACCAAGCTCCCCCAGAAGTTTACCTGGAAACATTGCACAGATACTAACCAACTATAGCACATACTATGCATAAATTGAAACAATTATCATAATGGCTCAGTTGCCTGAATAGGGCAGTAATGACCTACTCACCGCTTTCTTCATCATCATTTAGCGCAGTTTTCTCCAATAGAAAAGTGCCCATTTCCTGCAGTGACTCAGAGAACTCTGGAGAATACATACCGTGTAAAAGTTACAAAATTGGATCCCTCAAAAATTAAGATTAACATTATATTCTCGAAATGATAGGAAAAGATAACTCCATAAACTAGAGCCTTTTTCTGACTGATTAAATGTGCATCAGTTTCCTAGACGCTTGAAGAAATTATAGATAAGTAAAGAAAAACAGGATGACCAATCAACAGAATTTCAAAGAGGAAAAAATGTTTACCTACCATAAGCACTGTTTGCAGTGGCGGCGGCAGCTGATAGCAAGCTATCATAGCAATTTCTCATCTCTTGCATATCCTGCCAAGTGAAAAAGAAAACCTATAACGTCCTTGGAATCAAAGAACCACAGAGGAGAAAAGGAAAGAAATGGAACTCTTTTAAATGTCCCGGGAAACAAGCAAGAAAAGCTACTAAATTTTCATATACACAAAGTTCTCGATAGAATATTAACTGGGCAATGGGCACAAGTATATAACGGGGCAATCAAGGCGAAAGAATTGTTGCATCTGAAACACATTAGCCATTGATTATCCTTGGAACAAACCTTTCCTCCTCATATTTAAGAGTTTATATTATGAAGTAGACTTAATCAACAAACTATTACTTCCCCTACCAAAGACGACCTCTAATTGTGATTTGTCAGTAAAGGTGACGCATCATACATTTTACAGTTTGCAGCAAAATATGTATTTATCCTACCAAAAGGGTAATAAAAGTAACATTTAGCACGAAAAGTGATACGCTGTGGTACATTCCTTTCAGCATCAATTCAACGGCAACACTAGCAAATCCTCGCCAATAATTGCAATTAAAAGATGGTCCACTCAAGTTTCAAGACTCAAACTGAAGAGATCAACTATCTCCTGAATCATTTCAGGAGAATTATAATTGTAACCTTTAAGCTAAAAATGGAAGCCCTCATATGCAAAGACGATTGGGCCCTCTTTGACAAGTGCACTATCTAATTCCATTTTTCAAGTCACATTTGCGACCAAGTGATTGAGTTGCGAAGAGCCATCGCGTAAGATAACACACGGAGCAACTCAAAAACGAGAGGAAACTAGTCGCACGAGTACCTTAGCAGCTTGAGCAAGGTCGTCAGACTTCAACGAGGGCTGGGCGTCCGTCTTCTCCTTCTCAGCGCTCTTGTGAAGTGCAATTCTCTTCAATTTACTGAGCGAGGATTTCATTTCCGGGAAACCCTAAGGCAATGGCCCGACAACGAAAGAGCAAAGCGGGAAAGAAGAGAACCGAGGCCTCTTCGTTCCTAGGCAATTCGGAGAGAATCTCCAGTCCAAATCCCCAAACAAAGTCGAGAATTCAATTCCATAGTCTCAACGACATTGAAGAAGCTTGCTCAATTGGGTCAAAACGACACCGAACAGATGAGTGAAGAAAAAGACGAGAGTGAGAGATGAAAATTGCGGAAACGGGAAGAATGACCAAATTATGCATCCGGGAGGAAAGGGAAAGGGAGCATCATCCAGACGTCATGCCCCCTTTGTTCTTAAGCCCACACGCTCGTGACCCGGCACGTGTGCCTAACGGGCAATTTTGTAACTTCGCATCCACTCTCTATCGAACGAAACCAAGAGCGACACGTGGATGCAGATGGAGTCGACGGCTGATGGAGGAACATGGGGTGCCATAGTTCAGAATAAGGAACGAAAAATCGGATCGAGTAATGAACCGGTCACAGTACAGATTTAAGGGTTAACAGGTTAACTGACTCGGTCACAGTACAGATTTAAAAGTTAATGGGTTAACTGAGGTTTAGCAGATAGTTGAACCGGTCTTAGTAAAATATTATAATTTATTAGTGGCAATATGTATTAATATATTTTTAAACTTCTATAAATAAAAATGAAGATTTTTAGGAAAAAAATGCTTAAAATATATTAGTATTAGTTATAATGTCTATACTTATACAATGATATCTCCTTTTCTATAATTATTATATCTTTTTAAATAATTTTTTTCATTATCTTCATTTTTATTAGATTTGTTCTTTATTTACCTACTTTTCTTTTCTTTTTGATCTTCAACTTTCCATTTTCCCCTAAAAAATACCACAAAATAACAATTAAAAAAATAAAAAAAAATGAAATCGGTCTAACCAGATGAACCACCGGCTTTACCGGTTCTGATCGGTCCAACCGATTTCAAACCGATCCAACCGGTTTTACGGTTCAATGAACAAAATCAAACCGGATCACTGATCGATTCCTGATTCAACCGGTCAAACCAACTGATCTGGTTCGATTTTTTATTCTTTGGTTTAGACGATTTGAATGAGGGACTATTTGGTTCAAAAAAAAGGTTGGAAAGAAATGGAAAATATTTTGTTACATATATGTTTGGTTTATATTGAAAAAAAAAATGGGTTGATAGGAAAATTTTCATTTGATTTAGAAAAAAAATGAGCCACAAGGCTAGCTTGCTTTAGAAATAAAAATATTATTTAAATGTCAATGAGACCCACATATCCCACTCACCTTTTTATATATTATCTATGGTCCTAATTATAAGATAAAGTTGACTTTTTTTTAGAGAGATTAAAAGTGTGTTTGGCATCACTTAGTTTTGAACAATAAATCCTTATTACGTAAACCGAGATAAAACTCCTCTCACATACTTACCTCGTATATCGTGAATCACGATTTATAAGTACTTATAAGTCAAAAATAAGCTATCTCAAACGAAAATTAAGGAAGTTAAATAAGTTACTTAATCATATCATATGTTATATATCCTTAGATTATATATCAGTTTATTAGTCAAACTAATTAGTTTGGAGAAAAAAATAAAAATAAAAATACTCTAAAGTAATTTAATTAACTTCCTTAATCTCTCTAAAAAAATCAACTTTATCTTATATTTAAAACCCAAGAGAATAACATGCAAGGTCTCATCGAATGTTCTTATGTCTTCAGGCCTCCTCACTTGAAAATTGGCTCATTTTCAATTATATAGTTAAAAATTGATAGGTCCAAGAAAATACTTTCCCATATGAAAATACAACTAAATGCCTGCTGCTATTGAAAAATCTCGATTTTCCATTTCCTTTTCTCAATTTTTCTCCAACCAAATTGGGTTTGTTTCTTTTCTTAAACCTAAAATGACGTTATTTTGAATTAAAAAAATAGTATTTCATCATATTTATAGTTAGTAACTCTGTTTTATTGACCCAATTTAAACTACTAATCCTTGTATTATTATCTCAACTAATTTGTCTTTTTTATTTGATTAAGGAATTTTTAGCTTAAAGCATAAAGAGTTTTCATTTCTTTCAATAAAATACATTTTTCAATATTCGAACTTGTATTTTTCTTTTCAGAGAATGAAGTTATTTACCTGAACCAACAATTTATTAATTCCCCAACTAATTTGTCGATTGATTTGATATTTAGTACCTTGTCCTTGAATGCTCAACTTTAAATTTTCTTAACCCCGGTTTCTTCCCAACATTTCTGTAGAAATTTCAAGAGAAAATTCTATTTAAATATCTTTAGAATGGGAAAATCCTAAATAAAATATTCTTATTAAAATATGTTGTTTTCTTTTTGCCAGTGATTGAAATATGTTGTTATTTGCTTGTCAAATCAAAGTTATGATAAATAGCTTAGTGAGGTGTAATGAAAAGAACGGGTTTGGAATTTTGGCAAAGACTAACATTTTGCTTATTTACCGAAAAAGCTGAAATTAAAAAACATATATATTACTATAAAGCTGATGTAATTAAATGTTGGAGAACAAAAATATATGATAAAAAAATAAAAAAAAATTGGGAACCCATGCTTCTAATTCAACAACTCCCTCTTCTTCTGTTGCCACTTAGCTCAACTTAAATTGGATATATCTTTAAAAAATTAAATAGTAAGAAAGCAAATAAGTTTAAGAAGTTTCAAGTTATTTTTTTTTAATCTCAATTGCCTCAAAGGAAAATATATGTGAAATAATTAAGTTGATCCATGCAATGTTTAAAAAATCAAACCAAACCGGTCGGTTCGGCTGGACCTGCACGGGGCAAAAAGAACCAGCTGAAAGTGAGGAAACTGTGGTGTTGGGGAGAGGAAGGTGTGGTACGTATGGGACAAGTATGTTGACTGCGGAATTTGTTCGTACCAAAGGGGTCTCATGACGTGGGAGCTACACTGAGCCCCACGTCTTCCCTGTCCACATCACACCTCGTCACGCTTCCATCTTTTCCGGTCAAACCTAACTTTTTTACCTTCTTTTTGACTCTCTGCCCTTTCCCTTTTCCACTTCTCTCCCTCCGTTGGCCCAATATCCCATATTTGGGGTCAAGTAAATGCTCCGCCTGCTTATAACATATATATCACCCTGATTTTATTTATAAGGCTATTTTAACAAAACATTTTAATCTTTATTATAAGTTCTTTTTTAAAATAATAAATACATTTTATACGTTTTATCTTTATTAATTACATTAAAAAAAAATTTTATTCATATTAATTTTTTGAACCAATCATAGATAAGAGTAAAATTGAAAATTTAACCTGTAGTTAATGAGTTAACTAACTCTTATTGGTATATGATAATTAGTTAATTTAGACTTATAAATAGGATCAGAGTAGTATATTTACTTGATTTAATTATATTAAAAAAATTAGTTAACATGATATATATTTTTTAATATATTTTAATCATATTTTTTAATTCTCTCATTCTCTCTTATCCTTAATTATTATTGAGGAAACATCAATAGGGGTAAGTTATAAAAAAATTAACAAATATGAAAATTATATCTTATATCTAAGACTAAGATCAATTCCCTAAATATATTTTATATTAAGGACCGGTAGAAGTATAATAATTTCCCTTTCTTAGTAAATAATAATCCATATTATCCTTAATATAAGTCATATTTACTTAATTTAATAATATTAAGTAAGTTAATTAATATTACGTGTATTTTCTAAAAAACCAAGTCATCTTCCTTAGTCCCTTCCCCTGCCCTCCCCTCTTCCTGATTATATTATTGGTGAGTAGATATCAACATGAGTAAATTATGAAATGATCAAGAGATATGCAAATTATTTCTTTTATTTATAATCAATATCAACTTTATAAATATATTCTATATTTAAGACAGAAGGGGCATGTGTGTGTGTGTGTGTGTGTGTGTGTGAGTGAGCGAGCAATACTCTGTCGGATTGAGTCTTATGTTTCTTCTTATTATCTATCTCTATATATAATTATATATGAAGCCATATAGTATTACTACTACAAAAAATATAAGTTGTAGCACTTAATTTAAAGAACACTATGGTTCTTAAAAAGCACCATAGCTTCTAGCATCGTTAAAACAAGCTATGGTGTTTTTTGAATATATGGAAGTGTCATAACTTTATTATTTATTTATTTTTAAATATAAAGCTATGGTACTTCCATAGAAGCGTCATAAGAAGTCTTTTTTTTTTAAAAAAAAATCATAATTATTTTATTTTCATGGTATGAGCTTCCGTCTACAATAAAAAATCCACAGCAATTTACAGTACAACCCACAGTAAAATGAAATAATATAGCATATATTTTTTACAATATTGCGTCTTCATATATCAATTATAAAAGAACTCTCACATTTAACTTGATTGAACTTGAGCCATGCACGTTATTTCTACGGAGGATTAAACTAAGTTTTATTATATTTGCAAGCTCAAACATTAAAAAAATAAGTTACTACAATGTATAGGAAATTCAAGAAGATAGAGTTGAAATTTCAAATAAATACCTGAAAACAAAATTATGAGCATACATGTGAGATTCATGACATATTTTAACTAAAAAAAAAAAAAGTAGACCAAATGTTGAAAAAAAATACTTACACGCTAGGGAGCTTCTAAAGGAAGCCGAGACAAGAAGGAAAAAAAACAGGTAGGAGAAGAAGCTTTGTACTGCAACGGAGTTATGGAAAATGAAAGAGCTAAAGGGAACGCAGGAAGATGAAAATGAACATGAAAATGGCGGTCCGTGGAAATTATATAGCACCTTGTCATACAAGTGGTAGAAGCTATGGCTCTTTAACACAAAGCGCTATAGCTTCCCAATTTATAGGGAAAAAAATTGAAAACCTTGGAATGACATTAGCTCCCCAATTTAAAAATAAAAATAAAAACCTTAGGAGTCCGAACAGTTGCCTCAAATGGCGTTTGCTTCAGCAAGGGCCATTGGAGGCTTATAAAATATATGCCTCCAATGACAATTGATGAAGCAAGCACCATTTGAGGCCATTCCCATAGACAATATTTAAAAAATAATAATAATAAATTAAATATAAAAAGGATTGAGCAAGTTAAACAAGTAACAACTAATAAAATTTTATTTATAAGCTAAAAAATTAATAGGATGCATGTGTCATATTTTAGAAATATTATAATTTTACTATAAATCTAACTGAAATAAATATGACACGTGGCTTGAGAGGACTTGACATGATGAATCAAGGAACTTGACTTAAATTTTTGTTCCCTTCCTTTAAATCTTTAGAAAATCTTTGTTTTTTAATTAATTTTGACTACTACTAGTTACTATAATTATTTTTTAAAAATAATTTTATGTAATAAACTAAATATAAAATATCTTGAATAAATTAAACAAGTAACAACTAATAAAATTATACTTGTAAGCTTAAAAATTTAAAAACTTACAATATATAAACAGTTTGACAAGAGATGACAAAAAATTATAAGTACAAATAAAACTATAAATTGAGATTCATAACAAATTTTAAAAAAAATTAAGAGACCTTTAATGGCGCTTTGCAAAGCAAGCACCATTAAAGGCACATATGCTTACGTCATATCATATATGTCTTTAATGGCGCTTTGCAAAGCAAGCACCATTAAAGGCACATATGCTTACGTCATATCATATATGTCTTTAATGGCGCTTTGCAGAGAAAGTGTCATTAAAGCATATATTGATTATATCTTTAATGACACTTTCTCTATAAAGCTCCATTAAATGTCCCAATTTTTTTAAAAATTAGCCCACCTTGTATGGCCTTTGAAGGTCACTTCCCATAGAAAACATTTTTTTAAAAAATAATATTATGTAATAAATTAAATATAAAAGACATTGAAGAAATTAAATAAGTAACAACTAATAAAATTATATTTGTAGACTTGAAGATTAATAGGACAAATGTGTTATATTTTAGAAATATTATAATTCCAATGTAAATATAGCTTAAATAAATAGGACATATGGTCTTAGAGGATTTGACATGATGAATTCAAGGAAATTGACTTGATTTTTTTCTCTTCCTTTAAATCTTTAGAAAAAAATTTGTTTAATTAATTTTGACTTCTACTAGTTACTACGATTATTTTTTAAGAATAATTTTATGTAATAGATTAAATATAGAAGACATTGAGTAAATTAAATAAGTAACAACTAATAAAATTATACCTGTAAACTTAAAAATTAAAAAATTTAAAATGTATAAAAAGTTTAGCAATAGATGGAAAAAATTTATAAGCGCGTATAAAACTACAAGCTAAGATTCATGACATGTTTAAAAAAATGAAGAGCCTTTAATGGTGCTTTATAGAACAAGTGTCATTAAAGGCATTTATGATTATAAGCTCAGCTATGACGTTTGTTCAAGTAAGCGTCATACAAGGGGTCTAATTTTTTTTAAAAAATAACCCCTTGATGTAAGGTACTTAATAGTTATGACACTTAACACAAAAAATGTCATAGCTACCATAGGTATTTTTTTTTTAAAAAAATTAAAGTCTCCTCCAATATTTATTTAAAAAAGTGTCATAAGATCTGTGAAACCAATCTCATTTGGACTATCCAGATGAGATATAGACGGCTTATATTTAATTTTTTTAATTGGTGATTTTTAAATGAAAAAATCATTTTTTTAAAAACAATAGTTGAAAGATTATCTTTATTTTATATTATTTATCTATTAAAATAATTTTTAAAAAAATTAAAAAAAAATAAATCTAAACAATTCAATTCAGATAAGACACGCTCTCCCACTCATCTAAAAATCTAAAAAATGAGTTGGGAAACTGGTTGCGTTGTGTAGTTGACTCCCTGCAACTGGGCAACACAAGTTGAAGGGTTTGGTTATAAAGGAGGGTATTTTGAAGAATATGAAAAAAATATTAGGACACTTGAGTCATGGGAACTGAAAAGTAGGCAAGGATTAGAAGGGATAGGCGCAACCGGCTTGTTCCGGATGACGCAACATCTGTGAAGACCAAAATTATTTATGGAAAACACGGTGCAGCTTTATTTCACACAAACGCTACGAAAGACTTGTGAATTTGAAGACACACGATTTCGTACACCACAGGCTTTTTCACGAGGTAAAGTGTGTATTTGGTATGGAGGTGAATTAACGTAAGTCGAGATAAAATAAAATATATATCATATATTTTTTTTTGTATATTATAGATTATGATTTATAAGTATTTATTGTCTAAAAATAAGTTATCTCAAATAAGTACAAACTCAATTGGATTATGGCTTTATTGGTTCCGATTAATTAACCTTTTAATGTGGCAGGAAAAAATTATTACCTAAGAATCCATAACTATACGGACCATATCAAATAATAAAATAATAGGAAAAAGTATCATTTTCATGAGAACTTGGTACCTAAACTTGGTTGAGTATTGATTTTACAATTTTATTTAATTTGCGAAAACCAGTTTGAATTCAAGTTAGTTAAAAGAAAATTAAAACAAACTAATTACCACAATCATTAAATGAACAATCCACAACCACTAATCCTATAGTAACTTCATAAACCTTGTTTTTACTAATTTAATTAGTCTTAATGTCAATTTTATGAATCATGAGTATCAATAGCTATAAGTGTTTGTCAGTCCACTTACAACCCTCTCTTAGGTATAAATCCACTTTTAACCCTCTCTTAGGTATAAATTGATATGTCTAACCTAATTACTCAAGAGGTAAGATAACTCGAACACATTCTTCAACAATTATATGAGGTTATTAGGTATATGTCTATTCTAATCGTAAATTAAATCGCAATCAAATCCCATAATCCTAGACCCTAATTAAAATTCTCTTCATCAGTGTAAATCCTAATGCTCAAATTCATATTCAATTATGACCAGTGACTAAATAAATAAAGCTAAACAAAATTAAGCAACCAAAATTAATATTAATTACAACTAAACAATGAAAACAAAATCTAATTTATCTATAAGTTCCTAGCTCCTCTAGGTTGTAGAAAAAACTAATCAAACATAACTAAAGAAAACAACAACAAAATTATAATCCAAAATCTTAAGGAAAAGGCATTGATTCAAAGCCTTGTCTTCAAGCTCTGACTACTCCTTCATCTAAGTGGCTACTCTAGTCTCTTTTCCTCCTCACAGTCCTCTCGCAAGGAGGAAGAAGAAGAAGAATTGGACCTCGAACTCTTTTCTCACTCCTTTCTTGTGATTCCAGATGATAATCAACAGGGCGCTTCCCCCTTGTCTCTTCATGCCTCCAAATTAAATTAGAACACGATGATAATGATTGTATCATACATTGCAGCCGCCACTGCTCTTCTTAGTGCTTATTTAGTGCTCGTTTGGATGAGCGATTGAAATGCTTAAAAACAACTTTTCAATTGTGATTTACGGGATACGAGGTAAGTATATGAGAGGGGTTGTGTCTCGATTTATGTAAAAAACAACTTATAAGCAATATGACCGTCGAAACAAACACACACTTAGAATGGTGATTGAAGCCTTCAAAAGCAACTTTTCAATTATAATTTATGGCATATGAGGTAAGTATATGAAAGGACTTTTGTCTCAATTTATGCGAAAAGCAATGTTATTAAAACAGGATTGGCCAGTTCAACCATGACAATTGTCAAACCAATCATCTAACCGGTCTGATCCGACCAGTTTAATACCTATTAAGATTTTTCTGATTTTAGAAATTCATATCTAATTCTATATATTTCCAAGAATTATAAATTAAGATTCTATGGAAAGCTTGAGATGTCTACTTTCTAATGTAAAAAAAACAATTACTCAAAAATATTATCATTGTTCCTAAAAAATTATCAAATTTCAAAACTATTCTAAAACATATTATCGTTCAAGTTCACTTCCTCACTGATTTAGCCTCAGGTTAGCTTCAATTTAATTTCGATCTAATTCACTGACCCTTGATTCATTACCCAAATCGGTTCAATAACCAGTCTGAATTTAATAATTTTGGTGAAAAGCATTTATAAGCTTTTTGAAAAATGTGGCTTGCTCCCTTAGCTGATGGGTCTTTTTCCCCCCAAATTCTCTACCCAAAAAAAAAGTGCCGCCTCTAGCAATCACAAGAAAAGAGAATAATATTATGATAACAACAACAACAAAATCTTTTTTTTTTTCCCTTTTATTTGAAAACAAAAGTTCCCATTTTTACTATTTTATTCCTAAACTTAAAAATTTCTATTTTAAGTTGAAATTCTGTAAATGATACGCCCAAACTGATTATATTAAAATCTTAAGCAAATTTCTTTAATTTAGCATGGATGATTTCCCAAATATATCAAAATATATATATATATATATATGTATATCAAATCTACTAAAAATGTGAAGTTATCATAATGTTATATATATATATAACATGCATGGAGAATTGTAGATGCTGTGGTTCTATGTACTTCTTCCATTATGCCATATATTTTTAGTTTAGTTTGTAATACACTTTGCGCTCAAACTTTAATTTGCACCATAAATTTAAACTAGATTTTATATTAAAGGCTTGAGGTAATATTTAATTAGCTGGAGGTTTCAGGATTGGTAAATTAAACTAATAATTAAGGAACGCAAAATTGGACCAGGCAATGAACCGGTCATAGCACAGGTTCAAGGGTTAATGGATCAACCGGAGTCTAACCGGTAGTTGAACTGGTTATATTAAAACATTATAATTTATTAATGGCAATATATATTAATATATTTTTAAATTTCTATAGGTAAAAATGAAGATTTTTAGAAAAAAATACTTAAAATATATTAGTGTTAGTTATAATGCCTATACTGATACAATGATATCTCCTTTCCTATAATTATTATATCTTTTTAAATATTTTTTTTCATTATCTTCTTCATTTTTTTTAGATTTCTTCTTCTTTTACCCACTTTTCTCTTCATTTTGATCTTCAACCTTCCATTTTGCCCTCAAAAATCACAAAATAAAAATTTGAAGAAAAAAAAGGAAACCAGTTCAACCGATTTTAGACCGATTTAATCATCAAATCAGACCAGACCATTGATCGGTTCCCGGTTCAACCGGTCAAACCGACTGATCCATCTAAGTTTTTATTCTATGCTAATAATTAAAAATCTTGACGTGAGATTATCAAAACATGAATCTTGAAACTCTTCTCTCCAGTCAAAAATACGTGTTGCTGGACGTTGAAGGATCAATGACGACCATCGAGTACTGCATGCTGATTAAAAAGGAACAAAATCAGATTTATCGTCTTCTCAAATTTTCAAAAGCGAGTAAGACAACCAAAGCCAAGATCCAGTGTTGCCCACCACCAAACGAATTGATCTCCTTCACTATCCTATACTATGGATTTATTTTCTTTTTGGATTAAAAATTAAACAAAATTCGAGATATTATATATACAGTGGCCTTTTCGTATTATGCAGTATTTAAAATCATTAGTAATAGATCCATGCATAGAGATGGAAATAAGTTAGGCCTCTGTAGGGGCTTACGCCCTAACCTGTATAAAGCTTAGTATAATCTTTTTTTTTTGTTGCCCACCCGGTTCACCGAAGCTTTGCCCTGACTACATCTGGATCTGACCGGCGTCACGCACCTGATTATGGTGGGATAGTCTCCCAATAGGAATTTTCTGTATACACAAGGCTCGAACCTGAGACCTTACTTAAGCGGAACCAAGCCGCTTACCACTTAGACCAACTCCCATTGGTTAGCATAATCTATTTAGTAAATAGGTCAAGCTCAGGCTTATTGTCAGGCCTATTTAGATAAACAGGCCAGACCCATTTAGATAAACAATCCAAGTCCATTTTCATAAGGCTTAGCTTATAAGCTTACAGGCCTGATCTTTTTAACTTTTTTTAAAAAAATTTATTCTATTATATAAGTATATATAATATCATCTAAATAATTTTATAAATTTACCAAATTAACTTGAGTCCTAAGTTTCACATCCCATCATTGTTACAATCAATTCTTACTCTGATATCAATCATTTATCTCTATATCTCTTCTCTTCGATCGCTCAAGATAACAATGCTAACCTGATCTCTCTCATTTGATTTGTGCCGTCCATTAAAGCATAATAATTACTATCATTTTATTTTAGTGCCAAATGAAATATTATAATCTTAATATAGGAGGAGTTTGTCCCAATTTATGTGGGAATAGTAAAATAGGTGAAATCTAGTTTTACATGCTGCTTTTTATGCTTGGTTGATTTTTAAAAAATATTTCATTAGTCAACAGACAATTAGTTTTTCTTAATTGGCTAAGACAAATATTGTTACTAGATATTTTTTTCTTTTCCTTACCAAGCCCTTATATGATGACGAGAATTGATGTTACACTTTTAAGACATAACGTAGAATTATAAATAAATGTAAAATGTTATATATGAATTTAGAGACATAGATTTTAAAGACTATCTAAAGGTTTATATTTTAAGTAGGTTTTTAAACGGGCTTCAGGCTTTATCAGGTCTTTTGAAAGCCAGACTTATATCTAAAAAAAAGCTTACGTACAGACTCAGATTTAGGCTCAGGCTTTAAATCTCTGTTGTAAACCTAAACCTATTTAGATAAAGCCTAACCTATTTCCACCCCCGACTGACCGGCCGGCCATGCATGATTAAATACTAAAGCTGACGAAAGCAGCGCTTATAGTCTTCCTCATCCATAAAATGCATGTCAAGAGATACTTGGAGAAATATAGATGCGTTATTTGAACTTTGACTCGAAATATCTGGCACAGGGTTTATGAATGTGCATATATCAGTTATATACCTGTTATCTGATCCAGATTTAGTCAACATTGGGTTTAGCTTCCTCTCACTTTTCATCAACTCAGTCGATCCTCAACAACTATATTTGGTTACGTTATTGGTGAGACATTTTTTATGAACGGCCCATCTTGTTTTCCCGAAACCATGTTAGGTTGCCCGTTGCCATACTTTCTCATATCCATCTGAAAGTTCCATGATCCTTGTCCCGATACTTCAATTTTTTGTGCAATTGATTAAATAAACTAGAAAGTTTTAACACGAGTGTTGTAGCTCTTGAGCTAAGCATATTGTAGTTTAAAAAGCATGAACAATTTTGTTTTCCACCTGGGATTAGCCAAGGCCAACCTTCTATTCGTGCAACAACAATATCTTTTTTCCTCCTTTGCCCCATGACATCCATGAAGTTGAAACTTATAACATTGCTCTGGCATCAATTGTTAGGATAAAAGAAATATTTATAATTTATCATCACACAGACACAGAGACTGTCGTTATTAATTGTTAACAAAAATATAAGTATGGAGCAGCAACCTTCGATGTTCCACTTCTATCTGCTGCCTTATGGATACTGTCCAGTTTTGGCCCACGATTACATGCATATGTAGCTTGGCCGTGGCCAGGAGCTTTTCTAGAAAGACTGGACAGAATGTAGCAGTGAAATTTCCTGCGCTAAATTTTGTTCGTAGAGAAATGCAAATTGCAGGATAAGGTTGGGTTTAGGCGTATCAATTCTAAATATAATATCAAGTACGTGTGTCTGGTAATTCTCCGAAGAGATAAGAAAAGTGGAATGGTGCATAAAACAAACAGAACAATGGTATACCAGAAATGCTGCTAACTAATAAAGGGGACGACGAAGCAGAATTTGGATAAGCAATTTCCTCATCAGAATATCAGATTGCGCATGCATGTAGGTACAGTGTGTATACAAACTTTTCTCCTAACCCCTGTACTGTACCGGTGTGTCAAATATCATATGAGAATTTCGATATCAAGGATATTAAAAAGCAATCCTGATTCTTCTAGTCCACGACATAATTCACATGGTGGATGAAAATTAAGGATTATTATTTCATGATCGATCTTCACTTTGTCCTGTCTCACGTGAGTCTTCCAGCTCTATTGTCAGATCTACGGCGAACCATGCCTATTTTCCTCCCACCTACTGCTCTTCCCTTGTTTATCACATCCCTAAGTTTTCTCCCTTTTCTTTCTTTCTTCTCACCCTCCTGCCAAGTAATAACTTAGTGCATTCATTTAACACAACACGATGCATTGAATATAATAATGTCATAATTAAATTTACCATATATACCCTTTTGGGACTGGTAATTTCCTTTCTTGAGGGCTGATTCTCGCCCACCACTGGATTTTCATTACCTGCACAGAGAGAAGCACGCAACAGCATTAAAAAGGCGGCCTTGATTTATTTCACCCCAATCAAAAAAACCTGGGATCATGACTATTGATATGTTTGTTTCACCGGTGGTTTCCACCATGTCGGGGTCGTCGTGGGAAAGATCCATATCACTGGAAGATCTAGAGTTGACGTATTCCCTAAAACTAGGGGACGCAGCGCCGGTGATGCCGTCATCCCTGTCGTCATCAATGGCGTCAGCATCGCTGTGTGGAGGAATAACGTTAATGGAGGGAGACTTTGCATGGGCGTGATTGTTGAGCTCTTTCAGTCCCACCTCCTCAGCATCCGCCGCCTTGTAGCGGAAGGAGAAAACGGCGGGAGGAGGAGTAGCTGCTTGAGGGGTGTCGCCGTTGATGGGTCGGACGATTCTGTAAGGGAGGTTGTTGTGATCGTCTTCAGTACGCAAGGCTGAAGCGCCACAACCCATGGCGGAATCGGAGGAGATCGGTGACGGAGGGGGTGAGAGGAAAGTATAGGGTTGGGGAGAGAGGCTGAGTTACGTGCATATTTTTGTGAACACACGCAAATAAGGGACGCAACGAAGCTTACGGAGTTTCTTCTTACCGATGGCATCTCTCTAGCTGTTTAGTTGCTTTGATTAACGCGGTTTCTTTTTTGGGAAAATACTGTGTTTATAAAAAGAAGTCAATATATTAAGTGAGTTATCGCTTATAAATAGTTATCATAATCTATTTAGCCATTCAATGTCTTCAAGAGTTGTTCATCTTTCTAACTCGTATTTAACAAAATTTGGCTGGATTCTAAAAAAATACTCCAGCTTCTATCATTTTCTATTTCCATCCTTTACCTCAAAACTATGTAGTTTTGGGGTTAACAAAGCAAGCGGAGCACCCTTTTTTGTTTAAAAAAAAAAACACACACACACACACACATATTTTTAATAGTATCAGCATCTTAAATTAATTTTTAGTATATTCAACATCTTCAAATATTTTTTTACTTGACACTCAATATATATTGGAAACTACTTTAGAATGTTGAGCACTAGATAATGGGTGTCACTAAGAAAATACTGGTTAAGGTGAAAATCTGTTTTAAAGGTTTTCACTGAGAATCAATATTGTTCTTATAATAATATTATTTCATATACCATTGAAAAACTAAATATTGATTATTAAAATTGTTAAATTTTTAAAAGTAAGGGATAATATTATTTCATTTTAACACTTTCAGAGTAATTTTGAATCCAAAAAAAATTCTAAGATGATATTGTTTCTTAGTGAAAACTTTTAAACCACATTTGTACCTTAGCCCAAAAAATATTTTAGAATGTTGAGGGCACTACAAATTAATTTAGGATCTACTAAAAAATACTTCAAAGTGATAATTTTTTTTTTAAACAAGTGCCCATTTACTTTGTTTAGCCCCAAAATTATTTAGTTTTGAGATACTCCGTAAATGATAGGAACACACGAAAAAGAAAAGGAGAAAAGCCGGGCGTGAGAATTCAAAATAGTTTCATGTAACGTATATCCACGAATACCCACACAAAAAACGCGACTAAAAAACACTAGTTTCTTGGTCAATTTTGTAAAATAACTTGTAAATAAAAACGCAAAAAACTTCTAAAAAAATATATCTTATAAATAACTACGGAGTATTTGAAATGACATTCCATTTTTCAAAAATGCTGGATGGAAGACATATGCCTGCCCAAGTTGGACCCTATCCATGACTCTTCAATTATTTCCTTGCTTTTTTTTAATTAGGTATTCCCTCCATCCTTATAGACCAAAGTCCCATTTTTTGAATGACTTGTTCTTTTTTATAAAATTTCATTTGAGTTGGTCTAAATAATAGATGCATTTTTATACATTTTATTTTCAATTACTTTCATATGTTGTATTAATTAAAATATTGATATAATTCCTTTATTTTCTAACATCATCTTTCCCATGCATTCATTTTCTCATTTTTACTTTCTTTCTCTACTCTCTCTCTTACTTATTCATAAATAAAGACACTTTTGAAAACAAATTATATTTTTTTTATATTTATTATTTTTAACTAATTTTAACTATTTAAACCCTTTAATTCATTTAAAATGACCATATATGCAAGTTCAGACGGCAGTATATACCACCTTCAGGTCTAAACAATATATAGGTGGACCTACATGCATTTAAGACGGAAAGAAGGAGTATTATGAGTATTCTGATAATTAATTTCAGCATTATTTTATGGTTTCCTGGCACTAGTATTAATTATTTCTTGGATTCTGTGCACTACATGTATAGAATATATAAAATTCATGTACCTCGTGATTGTTTAAAATTAATAGCATGTGAGAGAAGTTATATACTATGATTTTTTGCATGTATGGAATAATGGAATAGATAAAAATCTATTCATTAACTCATGTTTGTTGTACCTTTATGTCATGTGGAATTGGATGTATGAAATTGGAATTGGATTTCATACTAATAATATGTTTAGTATGGTGGAATTGGCCTTAAAATTCAATTTCATGTGGAATGTAATTAAATCCAATCCCATCAAGATGACTTCCATTCAAAAAGCTCTGATTTATAAATCCATGTCTATATTTCCAACCTTACCTTCATTACCTTCTCAATCATCACCCACTATGCTCGACCACTTGGATTGAAGACTATCGTGCTCGACCATGTCCAACAATCGGCCTCCCACATGATAGCAAGATCTTCGGCAATGGTGAGGATGCAACGCTATTACTAGAAATCGGATCAAAGGACCAAGTTCTGAGCAACCAGATTTGAGGACCGGATCTGAGCAACCATATCCGAACACCATCTCTGGCGACGATGAGGATGCGACGCCATCACCAACAAGTTGCAGACCTGTTTGATGAGAGACGGCGAGTTGGGGACCTGTGTAAGAAGAGGTGAGGACGATTAAGAAGGAGAGATCTGTTTGCAGCAACAGTGGCTTTTCACCGGAGTTCAAGTTCGGCGCCTCCTTCGATTCCGATTCTAGTGAGGTATGGTAGGAGTGGAAGAAGGAGAGGGAGGGGATGAGGGAGATAATCATTCAAATAGGTTTAAAAGTATTTAATCACAGTGTATTTAATCACGATAAGGAAGAGACGAGTTTAATCACAATGTCATTCGAACAACAAGATATGATTTTTTATTTTTTTAATTATAAGGGTATTTTGGTCTTTTCACATAAAACCTAGAACTCATTTCCATGATATGCCAAACATACTTTTAAATCTCATTTTTATTTCCAAATCCATTTTCATTTCCATCAAAATCAATTCCATTATACCAAATAGGCCCTTAGGAGAAACGGTTTTCCATATTGTTTCCCTTATATTTTGCTGCTTATTAGATATTTCAATATTTTCTTGTAGCTTATTAATAACCTTTCCTCCAAAATAATTTAATATATTTCATAATGAGTTCAATCTACAATATTGACAACGTCATTCCTAGAGTACAGTTCACTAACCAGTAACCACTGATCAGTCTTTAACAGTGGCTTCAAAGCTGGAAATAACAGAACAAGGGAGAAGGGATGAAAGAAAGTCACTGTAAATATACGATATATTAAGCAATATGTGTGTGTGTGTAATATTGAGCATAATACGCAAGGGGCGAGGATAGGGACTTTTTTTTCATAAACAGAGAATCATAAGTAGTTATATACTTGAATTTAAATTAAAAGCACATAGTCCAGAAAGCTAATTATATTAATATACGAGCAGGTAAGATCTTGCACGTAATGGACTCTTCATCAAACAAATCAGGCTTTTTTTTTACTAATATACTATAAATAGTAAAACATATATATCAAAATGCTACACCGTGGAAAATATTTATCAAAATGCTATACTCAAAATCGTTCTTTAGGTGATGAATTTTAGAAATTGTTCACCTAAAGAACGACTTCTTCAATAACATAACATTGGCACGGAGTTTTATGCAAATGAAAATCATTATTCAGGTGAACTATTTCTAAACCTCATCATCTGAAGAACGACTTCAATACGTTTCTCTTTCCTAATTCCCTCTCTCCTCATTATATACCTAGTGATTAATTTATATAATAATGATGGTGATGATGATAATAATTACATAATAAAAGAAATAATGATTGCAAAAATAGGATAAGGAGTACATTGACCAAATAAAACATTAAAAAATTAATACTAAACAATAATTAAGTGTACATGACCAAATAAGGAAAAAGTCTTATGTAAGCGATCAACCGCAGAACAACAAGGCAAAATGTGAAGGATGTGGATGAGGAAAAAAATTACCAAGTAAGAGAAAAGGGGGGAGAGAACAAGGAGCTACGGAAAAATTTGAGAAAAAGATGAAAATGGATGATAATGAAAGGGTAGCATTCAATAAAATTTATAAGACCCCTTGTAAATAATAGTATAAAGTACAAGGGGCCTTATAAATTTTGTGAATGTTGTTATTTCATTCTCGTCCATCTTCATGTTTTTCTCAATTTTCTCCATAGCTCCTTGTTCTCTCCCCTCTCCTCTCTTACTTGCTCAATTTTTTTCCTCATCCACATCCTTGCTATTTTGCCTTATTGATCTGTGATTGGTCATTTCATCAGATTTTTTCCTTATTTAGTCATCTACACTTCATTATTATTTAGTATTAAGTTTTTAATACTTTTTTTGGTCAATGTGCTCTTTATCCTATTTTTGCAATCATTATTCCTTTTATTATGTAATTATTATTATTTATTTTTTTAATAATTATAAATTTTGCTGAATAATACTCTTTCATTCCCGTCCATCTTCATCTTTTTCTCAATTTTCTCCATAACTCCTTGCTCTTTCCCCTCTCCTCTCTTACTTGCTCAATTTTTTTCCTCACCCACGTCTTTCCTATTTTGCCTTGTTGATCTGCGGTTGGTCACTTACATAAGAATTTTCCTTATTTAGTCATCTACACTTAATTATTATTTAGTATTAATTTTTTAATACTTTTTTTGGTTAATGTACTTCTTATCCCATTTTTACAATCATTATTTCTTTTATTATGTAATTATTATTATTTATTTTTTTAATAATAATAGTATAAAGTACAATGGGCCTTATAAAATTTGCTAAATGTTACTCTTTCACTCTTGTCGATTTTCATCTTTTTCTCAATTTTCTCCGTAGCTCCTTGTTCTCTCCCCTCTTTTCTCTTATTTGCTCAATTTTTTTCCTCATCCACATCCTTAATATTTTGCCTTGTTGATATGTGGTTGGTCACTTACATAAGAATTTTTCCTTATTTAGTCATATAGACTTAATTATTATTTAGTATTAATTTTTTAATACTTTTTTTGGTCAATGTGCTCCTTATCCTATTTTTGCAATCATTATTTCTTTTATTATGTAATTATTAGTATTATTATTATCATTATCATTATTATATCAATTAATCATTAGCTATATGATGAGGAGAGAGGGAATTAGGAAAGAAAAACACATTGAAGTCATTCTTTAAGTGATGAAATTTAGAAATCATTCACCTAAAGAATGATTTTCATTTGCATAAAATTTCGTGCCAATGCTGTGTTATTGAAGAAGTTGTTCTTCAGGTGAACAATTGTTAAAATTCATCACCTGAAGAACGATTTTAAATGTAGCATTTTGATAAATATTTCCCACGGTGTGACATTTTGATATATATGTTTACTGTTTATAGTATATTAATAAAAAAGCCAACAAATCATCATCTCATTCCATTTGACAATTCCAATAAATAACAACTATTGTCCCTGTGGGTGTGTATATATTATAAATTATAATCTAATTCAAACTTTTCTTATAAATAGGATGAATTACCAAAATAATTATTACTACAAATTTGAGCATTTATAACACCTAATACATAATGGTTACAACTAATAAACGTCATATATGTTGAGGTGGAGGTCGCACAAGGATATATAACACTTAAACGTAACAGTTAATTATGCGCATCGTCATATGTTGCAAGGTGGAATTCGCAAAAACATAAAAATAACAGTTGTAGTTAATAACCATCATTTATTTAGTGACAAAAGTGACGGTTCTTTCGAAATAACTGCCATGTAATACTTACAAACAATTTGACTTCCAACTTTTTATATCAGCGAAGACAAAACATAACGGCCTTCAGAAACAACCGTCATGTAACACTTCCAAACGTTCTATCTTCCCTAAGTACCAGTTCATTGGTCATAACCCTTCGTAATATCTTCGAACCTTCATAAGTTATAACCCTTCGTAACATTTGTTAGACCTCTATTTAAACTCATCTATTCCATGTGATTCTTACTACTTTTCTTTATCGGCCTCCTCCTTCTCTTCATCATGTTAACATCCCAAGGAGCTTCTACACCGCCGCCGCCGCCACCACTACCTCCTCATCCTCCGGAAATGGAGGCTCTGATGCAGTTGTTGGCAGAAACACCACACAAGGCGTTTCACAGCATATGCCAACAAGCTTAACAGGAAGTTGAACCTCATACTTCATCATAATGAGGTTGAATATGATTTGTAGTCAAATGCTTCATACTTCATACTTTACCATTATTGTAGTAGTGATGACTGACCATTATTATTGTATATTAAAATATTTAAAAAAATAAGTAAAAAAATAACTTCATACTTCACGGTTATTAAATAATAACTGTAAGGTATTCTTTTACCTTGGATTCAAAAAACCAACATACTTAACAGTTATACTTAATAAATGCAAATTAAAGCTTTCGAAACCTTTCCTTTTCCCTGTGCTGATTGACTTTAGGTGTCTCCTCGTTACCCAATGATCGTCAAGAGAATCAGGTACCCTTTCATCATATCATGTTTAGCTTCCGTTCCTTCTAGAATTCCAAACGTCTATTTAAACTCCCAATTTTCATTTATTTTTTCTATGTTTTCTTCATCGTTGTCCTGTTTTTGTTCTCTCAATGCAAAGATGAAACTCCGTTTGGAATAATTGCCAGAAAGCTCTCGACGTCAACCTCCACCTCCTTTAAACTGTAATCACCAAGTTACGTTTCTTCTTTAAGTCATTTGCAGTAAAGTAGCAAACACTCAAAAATTACAAAGGTCGCAAAACTGAATCGTACACATATTGTGTGAGCTTGAGATGTATTTTTCAAGGTTCATGAACCCGGACCGGGCACTGAACCGGTCGGGGTACTGGGTCAAGGGTTAGTGGTTCAGACTAGAGTCAACCCGGGAGTCAGACCGGGGTCAATTAAAAAAAAATATATATATAATTTAAATATTCATCCATACCATTTAAAAAATTACATAAGAGTTTTTTTTCCAACCAATAGTCCAATATAACCTCATAAACCTAATACCCACAAAAATATTGTTAAGTACATAAGAATTTTTCTCCAACTAATGTCAAAAATATTCCACAATCCTTTTGAAACTCATTGAAAATTAAAAAAATTTAGGAAAATAATTTTTCTGAAAAAAGGCAAGAACAATGTCATTTGGAGCATAAAAAAGCAAAGTTTTTTTTTAAAAAAGAGGCAACCCGTGAACCGGTTGGGTTGCACCGGTTCACCTCGGGTCAGACCGGGTCGGAACAGTAACGGTCTACCAGCTGAACCGGACCAGCCAGTTGGCCAGTTTGTTGGTTTCCAGTCCAAACCGGTTGGTCCGGTTCGGTTTCCTGAACAATGGTATTTTCCTCCAACATTCTTTGACATCATAGTCTACCTGACAATTCACTTGGTTAGAGAGATACAACTTTGCGACCCGGTCTATTCAAGGTGAATGTACCTACATGAACGTTTCATGAAGATAATGCAAGGATTTGTGAAAAATCAGAGTCGTCCAGAGGGTTGCATTGTTAAACGATATATCTTTGAAGAGGCTGCTGAATTTTTTACCATATACTTAAAGCATGTAAGCGATATTGGGCTTCTAGTGTCTCGGCATGAGGGCAGAAGGACTGATGGGGAAGGGATCATTAGCAAGAAAGTTATAGCCATCTCAGACCAACAGTTGGAGCAATCATACCTATATGTGTTGCACAACTTCAACGAGGTTGACGAGTACATGCGCAACCATATACATCAAATTTAGAGGGAAAATCCCTATAAAGGAAAAAGATGGTGTGCTCAACAACACAATTAGCATTTTACAACATGGTTTAAAGATCAAGTGTTTGGTGAGTATAGAGCTGATCCTACATTAGTTTATAGCAAATTGAAATTCTTAGCATATGGTCCAAGCAATCAAGTGACGTCTTACTCAAGCTACATCATCAATGAGTTCACCTTTTATACCAAACAGCAAGATGATCAAAGCAAAATGTAAAATAGTGGGGTAACTGTTGTAGGCAACACCATGTATGTATCGAGTTTCAAAGATAAAATCCTATCTATACAAAGATGTCATACTTTTGGGTGATTGAAGACATCTGGGAGTTAGATTATATCATCTTTTGGATTCCCATTTTTAGTTGCAAGTGGGTTGATAATAATCACTGCTTGAGAATTGATGACTTAGACTTGATACAGTTGAATTTGAACAGGGAAGGGTATAAAGAAGAACTTTTCATTTTAGCTTCTCAAGCTAAACAAATGTTCTATGTTTGTAATCCTTCTAAACATGGATGATATATTATTTTGTTGATAAATAAAGTGATTGATGAGTGATGGTGTTGAGGATGATCCATTCAATGGGAGGTCACTTAAACTATTAAATTTTGATGAAAAAGATGCTTTATACGTCATGTACAATCATAATGAAGACATTTAGGTTTCAAAGAGGGGAAAATTATTACTTAATAAGAAGAGAAGAATTTAAGGTAAAAAAAGTAACTTACAGAAAATTAAGACTAGGGAAAGAAAAAGAGACACTTAATTTTTGTCTATTATTGTTTTCGTGCTACTGGGCTGGGCTAATTTTTGTGTTTTTATGAGTGATCTATTGTATTGTTGTTTATTTGTGTTATTTATGAAAGCAGGTGGAAATCAATAGCATTACCCACTATTTTCTAAAAAAAATGTTGCAAATATTTAATGGTTATTAGTTAGAAACCATAATTTAGGTTTTGAAATTACCTAACGGTTTCGTATAATAACTGTTATATATGTAACAAAGGAACAATACATTATAGGTGATATATATTTGAACCATTATAAAGTTAATTTCTTCCCTCTATTTAAATGTCTCTCCACTTCTTTATTTTATTTATTAGCACACTCGTCTTAGTCTTTTAGGTCAAATGTAAATCCCCAACCCACCAACCTTGGAACCCTACAATCTGGTGTGTTTTCCAATTGTCGACCGTCATTTTCACTTGAACGACAGCATCCACAAAGCCTTCTCTGTGGTTCTTAGCGACAGCTGCTCGAGTTGTTGTGCAAGCCTTAACACACATTTTTGTTCATTACTTGCATTTTCATTCTTCAGCCTTAGCCAATTCGCATTTCTTTGCGTGACCTATTCTAATCATATGGAGGTATGACTTCCCTTTTCCATTCTACATTCTTCATTATTATTCACTTTGTATTTTGTAGTTAGGTTTTGACGTAAGTCATGCTCATGTTTTTTTTTTCCTTTAAAAATTTCTGATCGAAGGCTTCTCTCCTATTACATGAGATCGTTAAAGATTTATAAAGATTTCACTATGTTGAGTGTGTGGCAAATAGCCCCAAGTGGTATACAGTTGCTACAGGCCACATGCATAACTTATAAGGAGAGAACACAATTCACAACTATCTCTATAGGCTACATGTATAACTTACAGAGAGATAACTCGATTCACAACTCATCTCTCCCTTAGAAATATGTTAGCCTAAAGATCTAAAGGCCACCATCGATCCAAGTTAGCTCTTCCAATGTCCACCACAGAATGTTTGTAGGAGGAACTGTGTGCTTGAACTTGTTGCTTGCCCTAACCACATTATTATTATACCATCTATGACAAAAAAAGGTATTATATATATATATATATGCATTAGATAGAGTTTTTATTTTAGCTTTTCTTGTTGGATTTTACTGTATAATAGAATAGAATTTCACATATCCAGTATAGCCATGCAATTTAGGATGGATCAAGACATTTCCAGTTTTATGGCTAGGCTTAATGGAACTCTCTACCGTGAAGGGCTCAAGGGGTATGCAGCCTCCAACAAAACTTAATCGAGAATAAGAGATTAGATCTATGGAATGCTATATGTTTCCTAACGAGAAGGAGCAGATGATATACTATAGATCTAAGCCCTCCTTCTCTATCAAATTTTGCTCTAGGCTACATACCCCTTGAGCCATTTACTGTATGGAGTTCCATTAAGCCTAACAACAAAGCTGGGAATGTCTTAGTCTATCCCAAATTGCATGGTTATACTTGATGTGTGAGCTTTTGTAATATACAAATTTTTGTACAATTCCGTTCTACATGCGGGAGCGAAATGAGAATCTCCATTTTTCTTAAAAAAAATTGCCTCAAAAGTTAACGGTTATTAAATAAGAACTGTTATATATTTTTATACTATATATGACCATTGTTTCATTAAACCCTTTAGCATTTATATCAAATAAATAATGGTTGTTATATAGTGACCGTTATGTATGCTAAACTTTTATATAGTAGTTATTTTGAAAGCATTATTATGTATGTTATAGAGTTTTATAATGGTTATTTATTTGAGATTATTATTTATTATGACAACACTACATATAACATATATAGCTTTACCACATCTCAATATATAACAAATGTTATAATAAAACCATTATAATAAATACAAAATAAATCATGGCTTTGAATCTGTAGTGTATTTGTGCTAAGCTTTTATAGCTCCCGCATATATGATAATTCGGAATTGTTATGTATAACAGTTAATAGCCGTGATATATCACAATTTCTACAGTAATGAATAGTAATGACTCTCCATGTCTGTTCAAAACCTTCGGCTATATCGGTTATTTGGGTGGTGCAACAGTTAGCAGCAGATAGGCGACAGAGATGATTTTAGGAAGATCAGCAAAGGATTAAGGGGCACCGATATATATGGGAAAAGAAGTGATTGATACATCAATAGTAAAAGTTGGTGAAATAGAGTAAAACTGTATAGGTAGCACTATGTAGAAGGCGATATATATAAAATGTAGCGTTCTGTGCAAATCAGTGACCATAGCTGAATATATAGCTGATGACCTCTCAACATGTTCACATATTTTTCTTAAGCTTCCTTTTACTACCTGCTCCTTATCGACTCACAAATTAAAGTGGCATATGTACCATGTATGTACCAATGATCAAATCTGCTGATGAAAGCTTTATATATGTGTGTGTGTCTGAATTCTGTGTGCAGTTTCATTATATATAACATATCTTGTGGGTTCTGCTACCAAATCTTTGAGAGAGCAGCTATTCTATATATAAATAGACTCACAGAAGTCTCTCTTCCTAAATTCTCAATTCTCACCACACCTTTATTTCTAGCAATAGAGCCATAAAAAACCCTTGAGCTACTCCATGCTGTTTCTAGCTAGTTTTATACCCCAAAATTTCTGCAACATAGTTCGCGCATTATATACAAAAATGTATCTGAATGAACCATAAATAACAAGACAGTGACAATACAACTCCTGATCGATGATGGAATGAATGAATTTGTACTGGTGTTAAAGTGGTTCGACTGTGAGTTGAAAAATGCAACAAGTTCTTGATACTCGTATTATATTACTCCCTCCGGTCCTAATTATAGGATAATATTTGAGGGTTGATCTTGATCCTAATTATAGGACAAAATCTTAATTTTTGTCAATTTCTTCCTAAAATACCCCCTATTAATACTTTCTCAATAATAATTAAACACATTAATAATTTAATAAGAGTATATCGGAAGTTGTTGAGGGAGATTGACGACGCCGGATTGTGTGAGAGCATGGAGAAGTCGTATGTGAGGCAAAAGAGGTACAAGAAAAAACAGAGAATCAATGTAATTAGATACCATTTTAAATTTTAAATAAGGATATTTTAGAAAAATAAATATGATTAACTAATTTAACCAGTATCCTTAATTTCTCCAAAATTAGGTAAATATGTTCTAGAATTAGGACCAGACGGAGTATATTGCTTTTATTAAATGGAGCTACTTTCTAAAAGCACATTTAGCTTCTGTGAACTATGATTAACTTGATCAATAGGACTCTAGTAGTGCATATAGTCTCTATAACAACGGTTAAGATTTTTTCTTCTTCAACTATGTATACAAAAGCCATATATATATATATATATATCCATATGGTTTTTGATTGGCAAGACGAGCTAGTGTTATTAATGCCAACAATTATATTACAGTTGGAATATAGAACTGATGTTATATAAGATCAGCTCATTATTATTACAGTCAAGGGTGTGCAAAATAAGAGAGTATAGGGGGGGGGGGGGACAAAATCTGGGTAGGAGGGAAGTGAAATCACCAACACCATCATCACACAGTATCCTAGCTCCTACGTAGTATGTGGTCTACGAAGAATAGGTTTTCTGATACATGTCCTTCGTTCATAATAATAAGGGTCCGTAAAATCTGCAACATACGACGCTACTCATCAATGCCCACTACATGCTGCTTTGCGAGTGTGATGATGTGCGCCACAATAAGTCAATATCACAAAACTCTACCACACAAACACCACAATCCACTGCTGCCACAAAACTCTGTTCCCTACGTATTCCTTAACTATGCTCAACGCAGTGTTTCGTTTTCTACGTGCGAACACGCCCAAAGCAATCCATGTAATTGTTCATGAAATATTTATGAATTTATAGTTTGTAAATATGTTGTACTCGGGTTCATTTTCCTTTTTAGGGTACGAGGACAGATAAACAAAAAGTTAAGATGAATAACAAATGGAGCCATGATGGCCATGTGGGAATTCTCTCTAATATCGGACATTCTATAGTCTGAAACTCTTTTCTCCATTCACCATGCAGCCATTTCAGAAGGCAATGGTGAAAGACGCCTGAGTTGTCTGAAACCAAATGTGCTAAAATTTTATTGAGCTCTTTTTATTTATGTGTTAAACAAATGTCATGACATAACTTGTGATTCATAAAAAGAAGTCAAAGTTGGTAAGTTGTGGGAAAATGATATAGAAATCCATGACATGATTTCTATGGTTATAAGCAATTGGTTAGAGTGATGAAAATCGATAAATACTTGGTAAGAGGGTTATGTTGCTCTTTATTTTGCCCAACTTGATTCGGATTATTCTTGGCCCCATTAAGCCCTCCAGCTATATAGTGTAATAGATTCAACATATCGGGTGGTCTAATCCTAAAAAAGAGGGTGTATATTATTTTTATTTGATACAAATTTCCCAAAAACGTATTCATTATGAATGATTCACTCATTTCTCTGATATATGATAGATCTTTTAATTGAAACAAGTGTTTGTTGGCTCCATAAATTTATAGGGACTGCTAAGGATATATATATATATATATACTCGTAATAAAATTGATTTTATTTCAGTTTTAGAACATCATAAATCTTTAGTTCGTTAAAGAAGTCAAATTAGCAATCATTTAGTTATTTCACTTTCATTGCTAAAAGTCCTGTTGTTTGAAATTTGAATTATATACTATTTGGCCACTTGAAAACGCAAACCCATATCCTTCAATCGCAAGTATAGCTGTATCTCTGAATTATTTGATCGGATTTTTCTTAGTTGGCCCCAAAACATATCTTTCTCTATATACACTGCCCAGCTACGTAATACAGTACAAGAAATTTATGTCAGTATATTAAATAAATCAAAACAGATGGGGATGTTTCTGATTACTTTTATAGATAGAAACATTTGATTCGTTGCCAGCCATAAAACAAAATAAATACTTCTTGCAGTCCTAATTATAAGATAAAGTTAACTTTTTTGGAGAAATTAAGGAAGTCAATTAAATTACTTCAGAGTATTTTTATTTTTATTTTTTTCTCCAAACTAATTAATTTGACTAATAAATTAATATATAATCTAAGGATACTAAAAATATAAACAATCTAAAATAATTTAATTAACTTCCTTGATTTCTCCAAAAAAATCAACCTTATCTTATAATTAGAACCGGAGGGAGTATATCCTCATCCTCCAACACCACAAATAAGGCAATGGGATCTTATTACAAGATGTTGGTATGCGTGTCTGAATTTTGCTTACTCTTAATATTCCTATTTCTCATCGTATATATATAAACATATTCATACATGTTACTATATTTGTTAATGATTTCCTTCTTTTGTTATATATCTTAATCTTATCCCTTGCACCGGCTAAATTAGATCATTTTTCTTCAATGTCGGCATTATTGCCAAAAAGGAATCTTTTTTTTTTTTCTTTAATGTCAACAGCTATGAAGATGTAATATAGAGAATTTGATTTAGTGCCTTGCTTGCTTCCCCAACTTAACAGACGCATGGTTTTTTCTCCTTCTTCATTTTTTTTTCTTCATTTTTTTGTCTCTTGTTCAATTTTTGGCTTGTTCACATCACTAACCCAACCAACGCCTGATCAATTTAATATTCAAACCCCTAAATCATTTGGAATATTTAGATTCATCACCATAACATCGAGAATATTTGATAGTCGAGTCTGATGGTAATACACAAACAATATATACTGTTTTCGTCTGCCCTTTGAGGCATCTCTTTTATCGTCAATTTGTCCCAGAAAAGGGACCTTTTTATTTTCACTTTCAGTGTGCAACGAAACCTTTCATGAATGGAGTATTGAGTTCTTGAAATGAAAGTCAGATTCTTTCAACCCCATGTGCACATGCCTCAATGCTGGGGTCATGTACTTTTTTTATGCTCTTTCATTTTTTCTAATATGATTATGTGAGATTCAAATATTGTCAGAACCAATTATGAGTGGCTTTCTTAGAAGTGTTTTATTAATTATCAGATTCAAACTCAATCTCATGCTTACGCAGCTAAAGCTTCTCTTATTAGGACCAAAAATGTGGAAGTGAACGTTTACGCTCTTTACCCATACGGTATGTCTGGTTTAACTTTTTTGGTAAAGATCACGATTAGATCCTTCATAATAACCTCTTTTCTACTTTCTTTGGATGCCTCGTCTTTGTATGTTTCTTTGGATCATTATTTTATACTTTGGATCATCTTTTTGTCGTCTTAAAGAAAAAAAATCGTTTGGCTTTTGATAACAGCAACAATAATAATAGAGGTCCACATTCTAATTAGAAAAATATCAGACACTAAATATATACTATCAGATTGACCTTTTATTTATTCATTATTCATATATTTTGTTCTCTCCCCCACTACATTGATTCCCACATGATAATTATTATTACCGATGATGACTGACAAGCCAGGCTAATGGGGATTAGGAACTCTAAAACAAACTTTTCTGTTGCTTGCCCAAATCAGTTTCAGGGAAGAGACCCCACCTAAGCCTTTCTCATTAACTAGCATATGTAACAGTCGGAAAAAAAAGAAAAAAGATGAACAGGTTTTGAGGAACTAGATGCTTCTTCCCCATCGTTTCCTCACAGAAATTCAGGGGAAGTTACTTGCTCTCCACCGCTTGGCCTAATCTAAGCTAGTTAGATGAGGTGATGTCACTGGCTTCACTGAGAGTCGGAGACGCCGGCGGTGGCGGTGGCGGGGCCTCGCCGGAATCGTTGCCATCTGCGGCGAAATCGATGACACTGGGTTTGACTCCCTCATCAGCCTCAAGCTTCCGAATTTTTTTGTTCTTGGTGGACTTCTTCTTCATAGACCTTTTTTCCTTGGGCTTCTTCTTCTTCTTCTCCCCCGTCTCCTCCTGAAAAACGCGATACACGGCCCACTTCGTCCAAGGCAGAATCTACATTTGGTTTCAAAACACAATCAAAACATTTGTGAATAAAACACATTGCTCTGAAAATAAATTAATCACTGTTCTATTCTTTTTACCTTGGGTGGGTAAACATTCATTGCAGGGCCGGCGAGGCGAAGTTCATGCATAACCCATTGGGTTTCGGTGTCACCGCCGCAGAAAGCCAGGGTTTTCCGAGTACCGATCACCAGGTTGGTCCGAGGACAAACAATTGGTATCTCGTCCCCGACGGGCTTCCAGAAACCAGTGCCTTCGGCGATCACGATTATGCCTCCATAGAAAACATCATTCTTCTCGCCGAAAAAATACCCCTTTTCCATGGAATCCGCGTCGCCCAAACCTACAGTTCACCGAAACACAATCTGACATCAGTACATCGTTTTAACAGGATTCAATCAACATCCCATGATCGAAAATGATCGAAAAACACAAACTTGTTTCATCAGACAGGGAAATTTTGAATCTTTGAGAGACATTGAGGGGAAACAGAGTGAACCACAAAGCACAGAAGAAAAGGGGTATATATTTCACGAACCTGGAAGCTTCCAAGGATCGGTGTGAAACACATCGAGAACAGGAATCACAGACGCAGGTAATGGCAAACCAAGTGCCATCTTACGGAGATAGTGAACGATGAGTTCTTCGTCGGTGGGACAGAACCTGAAACCAACAGGCAGTTTCACGCCACCATTAACAGAAAGGCTTGGAAGCATCTCCATCTCAGAGAATCTGAAACGCTCACTCGAAAGAGAGAGAGAGAAAGAGAAGGGAAGGCTATATCTCTCAAATCTCAATCTGAGATTTGGGTTGTGAGGAATTGAATCAGAGGAGAGCCATTATAAGGAGAAAAGCAGGGGGAAAAAGGAAGCAGAAAATAGGGAATGGTTGCAATGTGGCGAGAGGTGGCAAGGGACGAAAGAAGGGAGGGCAAGTGTAAGTTATATAGGGGCGAGGGTTGAGTGAGGAAGTGAGAAACAAATCCAAAACATTAACTCCTCATTATGATTAGGACCCAAAAACGTTCTTTGACGGTCTCCGAGGGAGGAGGGAGGGGGTTTTCAGTTTCACACGAAGCGTGTACGGGACATATAGAGTGTGTAATAGTGGAAGAATTAATATAGTATGTATATATTAACTTCCCGCTTTTGGTCAATATGCATCTTCTTGCTCCCCCTTTTTTTAATTCTCTGTATATACAGTGATCCTCATGTGTACCACGTTTGGGATTTCTTGTTCCACTTAAACCACTTTATTTACTCAGTACCTACCTCCTTGAATTTCTGATTTCCTTCCCCTTTCTCACTTGTCAGAGTTTTTGTTTTTAATTATCATTCGGTATTTAGTTTGAGGTTGGAGGCTACCCTCTCAATATATGTATCTTTTCTTGAATTTGAATTCAAGACCCAGAGGGATTTAATAGGCCCTTCCACTGTTAGAGCAACTCTATGTGCTCGTTTGGAATATCTTATTTTTGGATAATAAGTACTTATAAATCGTGATTTACGGTTTACAGGATAAGTATTTGAGAGGAATTTTATCTCGATTTATGTAATAAGTGCTTATTGATCCCCAATAAACAATACCAAACACACATAATATTGGCTCACTTGGCAGAATTTAAATATACACAGGTTAATATAAATTTTGGTTTTTGTTCCATGGTTTCATATTGTGGTTTTTAGTCTTTATAGTTTTATAAGGACTTAACTTAAATTTAATAGAGTTAACTTTAATTAACACCGTTAATTACGTACATGGACAAAAACAAAATTTGTAAGGATTAAAAGCAATATTTGTTAAGAGTAGAAGGGTCAGAACTCAGAATAAAGGCCACAGGAGTAGTTTTGGTTATAATTTAGGGTAAATGTGTAAATTTAGCAATAAACAATATCATTATTTGCATCTATAAGAACTATGTATTCTCGATTCACAAAGTAGCAATCATTATTTTTTTTTAGCAATTTTAACAACAACATCACCCAATTGTTACTTATGGATGCACATAATGATATTATTTATTGCTACCAAAATAAAGGATGGGTATATTATTATTAAAATTACTACCAAAACAATTGATTATTGCTACTATGTGAACCAAAAATATATAGTTCTTATGAATGCACATCGCGATATTATTTATTGCTAAATTTACATTTTCACTCTATTATCTATATGCCTTCAATGAGTTCATATTTTGATCCATGTGTATACCAAATCTTTATGAAATTATATAAATTAAAACCCACGATTCTGTAATAAAAAAAAAATCATGATTTGAAAATGTGGAGACTAAAACCAAATTTTAATTGAAATATAATGATCAAATAATAATATTAACCCTCAATGTGCGTGTATCTACGACCAAATCCATATTCTTTCCTTTCACATTAACCCTATATGTATATATGACCAATCCATATTGTTTCCATTAATATTAGAGACTTTTAAACTATTTTTGGGGCGGACTATCAGGATAAGCGATAGATTAGGTTTGATCTATGCCCCACATGCCAGCATATGGATAAGGTTTGAGACAAATTACCGAAATACAATTTTTTTTTCTACATCTTTAATATTTTGCATTTTTATCCAACCCACCTTAATTATATTGCATAACAATAATAACAAACATTTATTTCATCAGATAGAGCTTACTACTTGTATATTTTATGCCATCATATTTCATCAGTTATCTCGTACATAATGTAAGTTTAGAAAATTATGAATACTAAAATTCCAAATTAGCAATACACGAAGAACTTGTTTTAAAATTAAAATATTTGGGTAGGTACGTAGGGTCGTAGGCCAGAGAAACATGTGTGGAGAAGTGGAGCCGGTTACAATTATAATGTGTCGTTAAATACTTACACTAATGTGTTTGGACCAAATTAAAAAAAAAAAAAATTACACTAATGTCGTGGATGGGAACGTATCATGCTCCTCTTTGACTCTTTTTTTTTTTTGGAAGTTAGGCGTGAATGAATTATGATGTACTGTGATTTATCTCATCCAATGATAGTACAGTGTACATTTGATTTTTTGATAGGAACACTGTACATTTGATTTGGGTATCATGAAAGGCTCAAAGTAACATAAGCGAATCCCGTGATATGCACTTATTTATATATCATGGTTTCCATGTTATTTCCTTTTCCTTTGACTACCACACAAGAGTGGAAAAAGTGGCAGTAGTATGTTCTAAAGAACACGTGCGGCTTCAGTTCTATATAGGACTATATATAGTATCTGGTTGGATTGTTTACTGTCATGATGACAAAACGACTGTGTTTTTAGTTCTTTCCAATAGAGGTCAAACATCCATATTAGTGTCGCAAACTCGCAAAGATTCCGCAGTCATAAGACCTCAGAAATGTTGACTCAACTGAAAAGCGCGGGGAAAGTCAACACACATTAAGATTGACAACGTGCTTAATTTTGAAATACATGTGTACTATAATAGAGTATTAAAGTCTTATTTTCACTATCAAATTGGCTTAAACCGTTATGATAAAAAATAAGTTCAACATATACTTAATTTGTTTAAAATTTTTAACATGGTGTCAAGAGCCATTCATAATCTATGACAAAAAACGAAAAAAAAATAAAGATCGTAGACACGAGCCTCCTCACACCCGAAGTACAAGCATGAGCCAGAAAACAAAGAATAAACTGAAAAGCTTAGTATACAAGCGTTTGATAATTAATTTGAGCGTATTGAGAAACTTAATTATATTAGTTATTTACAATAAGTATGAGTTGATTTTTTTTAAAATATTGTATTCCATCATGACGGATGGAAATCCTTTAATATGTGTAACCAATATTTATATTTTAAAAAAATTATAAATCTATGAGACAGAGTGAGCTAAAGTCTACTATTCAAAATAAATTCAACATCCAATTAGTTTTTGTATTAAGTATCCGAGATAGTACTAAATTATTTTAAAATCTAATACCAGTTCTGGTTAGAAGAAGTCTCAAGCCTCATAATTAAGCCTGAAACTCCGAACAAAAACTGCAAGAACATTTCTGAAAGTAATAGAATAATAAATTAATTACTTCATTAGCATATGCCCGTAAACAAATAGACTTTAGACAATGTTTATTACTTTGAATAACAGAGCACAGAGTGTTTATACAGAAACATAGGAAGGCTTCAAGCTCTGGCCTTGACCTGGTGAACCAACAGCATTAGAGAATGATAGATCAGTTCCCATGTTGACCTGGTCGGGTGTGACCAAATTTTAACACATGTTGATGATACAAGATTGTCCTCCTCTGTTTGTTTTTAATTATTGTTTGCTTGTATTTCTCTGTATGTTTCTTTCTTAAGTAATCAAGTGTGATTTGACGATTCAATTTGTTATGTTTTCTTTATACACGCACACATACAGTTTATGTGGCCTGTATTAGTTCATTGATCATAATTGTTTTGAACTTTTTTGCTTTACATTATATTCCTTGAAAACATACATCCTCCTCTAAAGTCCTACATCTTTTTTCATTCTTGCAAGTGACTTATAATCGCCAGCACTTGTTAATTAATTAGTTACACGTCCTATGATTAATTTGATATTGTCTTGTTCCTTGTGGTTTGCTCAAATTAGAAGAAACTATAAAAAAATGTAATTTTTTTTCCGTAACAAATCACTGCATACGACTAAAATGTAAGAGGTTATAGTACGGGACTCTACCTGAGGCTTTTTTTAAAAATTTCTTAAAAGTGCATTACATCACATTGCCAATTTTATTAGAAAGGCTGTGCAACAAGTTACATTATTTAAATGTTTAACGTTAAATTAAAGAGCAAATCATGATGTGCCACATGCCAACTCTTGCAGACGAGGGCCTCAGCAAAGAAATGATGGGCTAATAACAAATTATTAATTAATCCACCCACGACGACAAAAAAACCATAATTTAATTATTATGTATGGCTATGTTTTTATTTTATTGGCTTTTGCCTTTCAACCGAGCACCACGCGTCTAGATGCGTGATAGAAGAACACATCCTTTTATTTTCTTCGAACATGGCTGTTTTGTACTGGTTAATTAACAATAATTAATATTCCTCCCAATCCAAAATATAAGATTTATTTATTTAATTTAGAGAGATTATAAAAACTAAATAAATTATTTAATTATAGTATATGTGACATGATATTTCTAAAAAATACTTTTGTCTAATATTAAATTAAATATTAATTTATAGGTCAAACACAAAAACATATTATTCGTAAATTTGAGATAAAATGAAAAATATATCTTACATTCATGATTAAAATTCATTTATAAATTATGTCCGATATTTAGGATTGGATAAGTAACAAGAAGGCCCTTAACAAGAAAACCAATAAAGAATAAGCATATAAATAATGCGTCCATCGTACAAGGTATAAGTTGATTATCATTAATATTAAAACCAAAAATAATATTGTTACTTGTGGCTGTCTGGTCGAAAAATTAAAATAGGCTATTGATAAGGATTTTTCGTTGAGAAGGTCACGTAATTAGGCTGTGATCTACTGCTACTAGTCCACTGCAACTTTCCCTCTCTGCATGACAACGTTAATATAATAATGAATGCAACATATGGTTATATCACTCTTGCCATCATTAAGTTGTTCAAGGAACCTCATTCCTGCCTTTATTTCCACTTTATTAATTCTATCACCCAATTATCTCTGGTTTTAATTTTCGTGCCTCTGATATCATTAATTAAAATTCAAACCCCATGTTCAAGAAAGCGGCCCCCTAATTCCATGTACGTAAATCAAGAACAATAATATATATATATATATATATATATATATATATATTTTTTATATGGTAAATAAATCAAAGCAAATCCAATCAAATCAAATAGGGAATAGATATCATGAGGATTCCTAACTTGATTATGTACGTACGCTTAGGATTTGGTGGTGGTGGCCTGAGGCTTTTGTGTCCACAAAGCTAAATGATTATATTCCCAATCTAAGCAAAACAAGCAAGAGCTGTTGGAGAGGACATGAATCTGAATATATATATATCTGATCCTAAAAGGCGAGAGGGAAACATAGTAACTGGATAAGGCAGTGCCTTGGCGTCTAGGGACTTCTTCAAGTTTAGGCCATTAAGATAGAACCAATAATTAATCCTCCACAAATAATGAATTTTCATTTCTTCCCTTCTTAATTAATTCCATTTAATTTTTCTGATTGTTCTTTTTCCTAGTAACGGAGAACGAATACAACATCTTCTTTCATGAAGTTGTGAACAAGTTGGTAACTATAGAGGGGGATTAATGGAATCCTGACCTAAACTTTTTTTTTTTTTAATGTTGATGATTAAATTGAGATGATTCTAGTTAGGAGGGTTCAGAAGTTGGGATTTGCTTTATATAACAAGAGCAGCTTGGAATTTATTTTGCAAGTTTCAGATGTATCATTTTCATTACTGAGTAAACATTGTGAGTGAAAAGACTGCACCTAAGTTTCGACCAGAAAAAAAAAAAGAAGATCGCACTTAAGTGTGAGACTCTCTGCGGATAAGAGTTTTCAAATGTTTTGCAAAGGCATTGAAGAAGCGCATTAATCAAGCTTTTGGTTTTGAAAGTGTTGGAATGTAGTCGTCCATCATTGGTATATTAGGACCCAAACTTAATTCAAAAGAGGCTATCATAAAGAATATGAGTTCATAAATAGAAGCATTCCTTTATAGTTTAAGAGTTATGTCTATTTTATCAATGAGGGTTAGGTCAAGTGGTAGGGACTAGTTTCTCACAATTTGGTAAACCAAGATTTGAACCCTTATTAGGAGAGATACCCACATTTAGTTATCGACAGTATCTCGAATAAGATCGCCTATATATAATATATATATATATATATATAGGACGTGGGGTTTGGTATCTGGTTTGTTTATGATCCTCTCTTTTCTTTTGTCTCCAAGTTTAGTCTGGCCTATTACAACGATAAAGTTTCCCTCCGTAAAACTACTAAAATCTGGTTTATTTTGTGGTGGCAATAGATACAAAGTGAAATATTTTAGTTCCTCTACTTATTTGTGGACCAATATGAAGAAATAATATCTAATAGGAGAACTTCACTTGGTCATGTGAAGAAAGGCTTCAAAATTTAAAGGAAGGCTTTACAAACATAAAGCTTGCTTTAAATAAGCATTAAATCGTTGGCAAAAAAAAAAAAAAAAGCATAAGATCAATTGGTAATGATGGTCATAATAGCTATAGGTGGCAGATTATTTGAGTACTTGAAAATGTTGCAATGGGGCCCAAATTCAAAAGAGGAGGAGGAAGAAGAATGAGTGTGAGGGGACAGCAAAATAGTAATATAATTGTTTGATTATCACACTCATTATTCTCGTCCACTGGATTGCTGAAAGTGACACAATCATATGATGGATTGGATCTCATGGGAACTACTTTGAAATATATTTATGTTATCAAAGAGTGTGATATGAAGATCTGGTTACTTCAATTTGGCCACTTTCATGATCAAAGGAACTGTTTGGGTTGTAGGAGGCTTACCCAGAAAGGAGATGAGAGATTAATTATTTGTCAGAATTGTCTATGTCTGCGTAAAACTTTGACAGTTCAAAAACTTCATAGGCCCTTTTATAGCATTAGTCTCAGTGCTTTGTTATGTCCACTATATATATACATAAATATCGCTACTTGTTTCATGATGTTGAAGGCTCTTGGATCTCTTCATAGGCTCTCTACATTGTTGATGAGTTCCTATATCCTCAGCTTTTGTATGTTCCATTCTTTTCTACTTCAGATTCTAAGTGAACCTATGCGTGTGTTGTCATTTATGTTAATATATCTATCATTTTCACTCCAAAAGAAAAGGTATAAGACTCTTTTACTGCATTAGTCATCATGTCTTTATCAGTAACCGGCTTGAGTTTGCTTGACTGAGAAAATGAACTACCGTATTTAAGGGGCTCAAGTTTAGAACTTGTGGATCCTGTCAAGGAATAATCACAATTTAGTGATGTTATTGAAAAATCAACTCACAAAATTATTCTTTTCGAGGAGTGTTTTGGCGTGAAACTGGCTTCGAACCGTAGTTGTTTTGCTGGTAAGCATTTCTGAATAAAAATTTGCAGGGGCATTTTTCTTAATGGCCAAGTGATTGAGTTAATCCACGTGCAACCTCTTCTTATTTAGGAGAATATTTATTTAATGAAGCAGTGGGATAAGGATCATCACAGTTTTTTTTTAATCCTATATTCAAAAATTTTTAAATTATTAAAGGAGAGTCTTATGAATATATTCTTTCTCATACTATAAAGACAGTCACCAATAAACGCAAAGGGGCTCAGCACGCAATCAAGTGGAAATAAAATCTTGGGCTTACATCACAATATATACTTCCCCCATCCTATACTCTCGGATTCTTTTCATAAGTAATTTTTTCTCTTTGAAGTTGGTTTTTAATATAAGCAATTTTTTTCTTGTGTCTTAAAATTCAAACTAATTTTTCATTTTCTACCCTTATTAAATACTCCCTCCGGTCCTAATTATAAGACAAAATTGACTTTTTTGGAGAAATTAAGGAAGCCAATTAAATCAATTTAGAGTATTTATATTTTTAGTATATTTAGATTATATATCAATTTATTAGTCAAATTAATTAATTTGAAGAATAAAATAAAAATATAAATATTCTAAAGTGATTTAATTGGCTTCCTTAATTTCTCCAAAAAAATCAACTTTGTCTTATAATTAGGACCGGAGAGAGTATATATCTTTATATTAATCATTTCCCACTTACTATAAATTCTCTCTCATTCAATCATTTATTACTCATCATCTCTCCTATACTATTTTCATAAATAGAGGCACATTTGAAAGCAACATGGTATTTTTAACATATTTATTGCCTTCAGTTTGTTTTGTACAGTCCAAAAAAAAATTACTCATAAAAAGAACGGAAGAGAATATACGTGCTTGTGAAGCAAGAGCTAGAATTATAACAACCAAGAACCAGGTGCTACTGAATTTTCGAAGACAAAAAAAAAAAAAAAAAACTCTGCTTACAATAGATTCCAGTGGAACGAGGATGTGTTCTGCTATCGTCATCCATGCATTACGTCTGCACATTCTGATTTTTATTGGAACTTAAGAAATCATAGAACCAGATACCGCTTAATTTTCATTGACACTAAAAGGTATGCCTGGAATAGATTCCCGTCATAATAAATTTTATGTTTCCACTCATCAACATGCAAGCTTCTTCACCTCCAGATTCTCCCCTTTTTTTGGTTTTTCATTTAATTTGGCGACTAACATAACTTGCATTACATAACCAGCAAATGAATACAACTATAGAAACTTATAAATGTGACGCCGTTAACTACTAAAGCACCCACTTTAATAGACTTTTACCAAATCTGCAAATATATGCATCTCGACATTGATGTTTCTTCCAATGCAAGTAACTAACTTCGTCGGCTCTGTTTCTTATAATCTGCCACAAGATAACGTTCATTTAAATGATCCTCAGCATCTGGGTCAATGATTCTCAGAGAGATAAGAATGAAAATATGTATGTACAGTTTTGTGGTCATTGCGCGGCATCCACCACCATTTTAGGTTTACAGAAGAAGAGAAACTCAAGGGATCGAAAGTTACTAAACTATATACAGTAAGAGAAAGGCTATATAACAAGAGGGCTCTTGGTTAGTGCTGCATCAATTTAGGAATAAGATTCAAAAGGAAAGACATTTCTATCTGTGAGAATTGAGGCTTCAAGTTAACCTGCGCCTTCTTCCCATTCCCTTCAGCCAAACCCTCTTCATCTCCTTCATCCTTTGATTGCTTTATCATATTCGAAACTGCTTCTGTTATTTCTTCCACAAAATCAACTATTACCCCATCAATCCCCATCAGGTATTGCATGTACACTGCTTCTGAAACATTGCTGCACAATGTATGACCAAATCAAATCAGTTCTAGAACCATCACAACTCATATTGTTAGGTACTTTCAGAAAAAAATGCTGAAGGGAGCCTACATACTTTAGTTTTCCATAGGTAAGGAGAGCAAGTTTGGAATCTTTGATCTTTGTTATTGCTCCAGGGTTCCTAAATATTGCTTCAACATCGGACACTATTCCTTGCAATCCATTCTCCAAACAGAGTTTTATAGCCTCATCCAGGGAGTTTCTTCTTACGTCCTGGTAAAGTTCAGTTCCTCCTTCAGTCAAGAAATATATCTGGCCATATGACATGAATAGGGAAGGGTTCAGAAAGAGAATTATATATTGCAGACTTTCAGCAATCAACAAAAGCCACAAAGAGCTTACAGGATAGGTGCTTTGCAATTCTCCAGCGAGTCGTGCAGCATCTGGTTGGAATGTTGAGAAGATGATAGGTCTGTCCTTGGCATACTCGAAAACGATCTGTTCCACAAAATTCCAATGCCCGATGTTAGGTAAACAAAAGAAAAGGAAAGCTCATTTTAAAAGCTGAAGTGAATTTGAATGCTGCAAAGGATATGAAAATCATACCTTCAATATAGCTTGGAGATTATGGACAAGATCATCTTGCTCATAGACCACGTAGTCGTCAAATTTCAGCTCGATGTTGAAACCCAAAGAAGGTTCCACCTTCTGAAATGCTTCTTGAAGGGTACAGAGTGGGTCGTCTTGCTCAACGTTCCAGCTTAGTATTTTCCCATCGTAAGTTTTTCTAAGCAATGGTTTTCCCTCCTTCTCTAAATCTCTCTGAGGACCATAGCGAAGGAATTCCGACAGAGAAAGATCTGTGACTCTCTTCTCAAACACAGTACCCTGAAAATCAAACCTCAGATTTAGTAAATGTTCAATATTGGTTACTATAAGGAGTAAGGAGAAGCTTCAAAGCCTGAGCTTACATTCTCTTGAGAAAGGATGAAGTTGTCGTGGAAAATAACTGGACAGTTATCTTTTGTCACCTGTACAAAAACCACATTTCCAGTTTTGCTTTAACTTTTTCTGCATTTGCCTCATTCATCTTCATACTCTCTAAAGCCAAATCAATTTTTCAAACAGAAAAACCCCCGAAAGAAAACGGGAAGAAAACGAGGAAGTAGAAAATCAGTACTCTTGCAGATTAATTGAAGCAATATGAAGGAGTAGAAAATTCAGAGAACAAGCTACAGAGACTAAACAACAATGAAGGATCTAAATAAAGGCCGCAATAAAACCCAGAACCATGCTTTATTAACCCAGAAGAAAAGAAAACTTGAAAACTTCTAGATGAGAATGTTAAATCACTTTCCATTTATCTACCGTGCTGCAGAGAGGAAACTCAAGAATACAGGAGAAAATCGCTAAAATTAGTAAATGCTGATTTAACTCACAGTACTAGTTAAATTAAATTTAAATTGTAAGTGTTGAGAGTTGAGACTGAACTAGTTTAATATCACTAGAGCCTAAAGGTAAGCAATTCTAATTATTTAAAACTATTTAAGATAAATTTAATCGTTAAAACTTTAAACGTCAACCCGAGGATTGACCTGTACATGCCAAACGCCAAATGCGCCGAAGAATTCTCTAAGGAAAATAACAGATAAAATTCAGAGGCGACCGGACACCGCATCGAATCAAGAAAGGAATATTACATTTTGGTGACCGTAACTAATTAAAAATATGTAGCATAAATTGTTTTAAATTTTAAAGTTATTTCAATATTTCAAAGGTTATTTCCTGAAGGTTTTTTTTTTTTTTTTGGTAGTGGAAGTCTTTCACAATTCCGAAGAAGAATGAAAGAAAATACTGAATAAAGATAAAATATTATAAATTTATCTACGAAACTTCGGTTCAAGTAGACCAACATTTTTCCAATCAAGAATATGCCAGAGACAAGTCAAAACGTTAATATGATCAAGATTTACCATCACACAACAACTGAGCAATGATCCAATAAAAACTAAAATAAATAAGAACGAGCGATCACGCAAATCTCCGATGGCAGAAAAGCGAAGAGATGGGACGATGAATGAATACCCCCACCTGAACGTCAAACTCGATGAAATCGACGGCGAACTTGGCGGCGGCGTTGAAAGACACAATGGAGTTCTCCTTGATGGCTTTCATTCTCCGATCCGATGACTGCAAGGCGTTCATGCCGTTCCCTCTGTGCCCAATCACCGGAAACTTGGGCATCTGATATTCAATCCCAGTCGCAGCCACGCCTGGAGTTCCCAATCCCCCAATCCAGACACCACACATTCAGCAAAACCAAAGAAAAAGAACATTGCAATTTAAATCAGAACAAGAATCGAAGAACGAACCATCGGAGTAGCAGGTAGTTGAGGAGATGGCGAGATGGGCGTTCGCAAGGCACGGGACGTTGGAGACATGAATAGCCTTGACAGCCATTCTCACAGGACGACGGAGAGAGGAGGGGAGTGAACGAAGAGAGGATACAGCAGGTATTTTGAAGATTGCTTCAGCCATGGCTATGGTTTTCGAGCGTATTTATTATACACACACGGCCATTTTAATACAAAATTCTGTTTCCTTGCCCAATACACAACACCCTTTTCTGAGTCATATTCTTTGGGATATTCCCCTACCTCCCACCTAACATCGTTTTCAATCAATTATCCGGTGTGTTTGATATGAGATTTGGATGGTTTATAAGTTGATTTTAATGTAAATTGAGATAAATTTTTTTTTACGTATTTTTTTATATACTATAAATCATGATTAAAAAATTATTTTTAAGTATTTCAATTATTATTCTAAATAAGTATGTCATCTTCCCAAGATGAAACATCCTCGTCAAATTAAATTAAATGATTATCATTTATGACTTATTATCACGTTTAAAAATAATTGATTTTGAAGTTAGAGTATGTGTGCGTTTGAAATAGTTTATTTTTGAGTAATAAGTGCTTATAAATCGTGATTTAAATATATGAGATAAATATATGAAAGGGGTTCTATCTTATCTTACGTAATAAATATTTATTTTTAAAAATAAACTAATTCAAATATGCTATATACTTGGTCCGATGTTTTCGCTCTCATTGTAATTGTATTGAAGGGCTTACTGGGCGAGGAAAAAAAAGTATTGAAGGGCTTGGAGGCAGATGGAAATGGTGAGGGTGCAATGAGCTGTCAAGGGGCCGGGGATGAGTCATGAGATAAGGTTTTTTTTTTTTTTTTGAGGGCAAAAGATGAGATTGATAATAATGCAAGAACAAACCAATTGGATTGCATTATTTGATGATTTGACCCAACACTTTAATGCCGAAAGCGCCATCAAATCAAAATAAAAATATAATTCCTTACCTGCGGGCAGCTCCCATTTGGACAATGTTGAAATTTACAACTCGATAATTTCTTTTCATCAAGAAATTCATTTTTAATGGAAGGACCACCAAAATCATCATAATATTTCTTTCTAAACAGACTTCTTATATTTTGAACTGGATGGAATATAAACTATTATTAGATATTGAACAAATAAAGACCTATATATTATGTAATTATGATTAAATTATTAAATACACATAATCCTTATGTTAGAATAAATCATGCTTATTATCAATTACATTATGATAATCATAGCATAAGATATTCTACAAGTTACCGCGAAAGACTTAACAAATACCTCTCGCTATAGCTTTTCTCTTATTAGAAGGAGTTTACGAACACTGAGAATTGAGACTGCAAAACAGAAATGAGTCAGAAGAAAGATTGACAAGTCACTCTTCTAACTGACCGCAAGGCACAGTGATGGAAACTGGTGTGAGAGCCGTCGTCAGTCAGGGAATCTCAAAGAGCAACTAAGGTTTTCACTCGTACGTTCTATTTAGATGGCTGTAAACCTTAATTTTTTATTTCACCATCAGAAATAAAAATAAATAGTCTGTTTACTGTTACTCTAATCCTGTAGTTGAGCCTAAATCTGACTAAAGGGCCATTCAGGATATTTTAATTAACCTAATTAGTAACTAATAATTATATTATAATAATTAAAATATCTCCACCTTAAACATAATAGTACATCGATGGATTGATATTATACAGTAGAGTTATGGATGTGTCACAGACACGCCTGATTTGTGGGGTTTTGAGGATGAGAGGCGTAATTGAGATCAAGACTCACTTCTGACGAGGCCCCAGCTATCTCTTTCCACTCGAAGGAGGATGGAACGATATTTTATTGGTTCAATCTGCTGATATTATTATACAGAAAATTACACATGACAAGTTGACAACTGACAAGGAAATTAGATTCTATAACAACTATAAAATTTCGGTAAATTATTTATCATCAAATATCTTTAAAAAGTTACTGTAATAAATTTTACAATAAGTAATTAATATATCAATAAGATTTGTATGAATAAAAAAAATCATATTATTCATATGAACGTAATTCAGACCTTGCGACTTGGTTCATGAGCCCTTTTCTTCAGCTAAGGAAGGCGCATAAGGATGAGGACGTAGCAGAGACAGAGAGCTGGGCTTAGATTCGATTGTGGAGAAAAAAGATTGGAAAAAATATTGAAATAATAGGCATTCGTCAAAACTCAAGACGAAGAGAAGAGGGGGAATGTAATGATAACCATTCACCCTCGAAGCGCACAGAGAAAAGCAGAGTAAGCGCAAAGAGGAAGATCAACTTGCAGAGACAAAGGGCTTAGCTTATCTTGGCGTCAGAAAAGAAGAAATGGAATAAAAATTGAAATCATAGCCATTCGCCAACAGCACACGAAGAGAAGCAGGGAAATGTAACGACTATTCACCTCCAAAGCCCACAGAGAAAAGCAGATTATGCACAACGAGAAAAAAAATTTGGACCATTTCTTGATTTATGCGTGTCATCCTTGCGCAGGGCCATGCTAATTTTCTCTGTATCGTTCAAATTTGGAACGCTCTTTCTCACTGCAGCAAGTATATATAAAGAACAATATGGTGGTAATCGTGACTAGTGAGCGATGTGGGACTTCTGAGTACTCTTCTTGAAAACTCTAGGGAGCTGCCCACTGCTCCAGCCTGGCCTCGCGGAGCTGGAAGGAAGGGCGTGAAACATTTCAATGTGTTGGAATTTGGAAGGAAGAGGTTCGTGACCGCAGGAAGATGGAAGATGAACAGGGCGAAAGTTTTTGAAGCATATTTATTTTATTGATATTTTAAGAAAGGTTAGATGCCATTTTTGCTTTGATATATGTGTTTAGGGAAATTTTGTTATGAAAGTTACTTCTGCGATAATTTTCCCTTGAAAATTTTAGTGCGTGTTTGGATTAATGGTGGAGAAAGAGATTTTTTTTTGTAGATGGGTTTTTAAAAAAATTAGATTGTAGATGTGATTTATGTTTGAATTGATGATAACAGAAGTGACTTTTGTTCTAACATAAAATCTGTTTGGATTAGCGTTTGAAAAACTCATTTAGATTAGAAAATGACTGAAAAGGGTATGAATTTTATTAAATAATATATATATATATATATTAGTTATATATATTGTGATAATTGAAATGAAATTTTTTAAAAAAAATTGATAAAATAAAAAAAGGTGCAATTATTATTGAAAAAAAAATATACGAATGGGCTTTTGGAGTCTGAGAAGCTACTTGGATCAGCTTCTCCTAAAAGCTCCATTTTTTTCCATAAGCCCAGTCAACTCAAAAACTTTCCCAAATACCTCAAATGAGCTTTTGGCCAGGTTCTCTAGCCCGGACCAGACCGGCCGAACCGGCCCGGAAACCGGCAACCCGGGCACTAAACTGGCCCTGTTCGGTGACCCAGTCCGGGTTAACTTTTTTATTTTTTTAAAAAAAATTTTATTTTTTTTTTAAAAATTTCCTTTAGAATTTAATACTATAAGCCTAAAATATTCTATTTCTCACCGGTTTGGTCCCGGTTTAGCTCCGGTTTGACCCCGGTCTGATTCACTGACCCTTAACCCAGTACCTCGACCGGTTCACTGACCGGTCCGGGTTTAATTACCTTGGCTTTTGGTGGCTAGATGGGCTTTTTTTGACCCAAACAGACCCTTAAATGTGGGACAATTTCACCCTAACCGTTATCACAGTTAAATGTGACCATTAGTTGACTAAATGTAGGGGCAAATTTGTTTTAAAGTGAAAACTTTTAGGAAAAATTTGCACCTTAAGAAAAATGACATAAACAACCAAATTATTTTGAAAATTTTAACTTAGGAGTAAATTTGTCCTATAAATTTTCACCTTAGAGCAAATTTGTCCTCATATTTAATCAACTAATTGGCAAATTTAACTGTAATAACAATCAAGATAAAAGTTTCAAAATAAAATCAGCCCTAAACTAATACTTCCCACAAAAATCGCCTTTAATCCTAATATTAATCCTAATAGAGAGTAGAAATGTGAATACTGGATACCACAGTCCGAAGGCATATTGTAGCCTTGCTGGTTTACATAAAGTTTTGATTTGACGCTTCATTTACTAGTGGTGCCCCACTTCCCATGCTTTGAGTGCGTGTCAAGTCAAAGAAGGCTCAACTTCTCCCAAATACAAAACTGACAGAGTCACAGCTCAAGAGAATCCCGGTTATATCACAACTAGATATTCGTAGAACTCACCCATCTCAATTCTCACTTCTCAGTTAGCGGACCTGTATCTATTATTTTGCTCGTTTTGATCACTTTTGGATATATTAAAAGTGCTTATTTAGATAAATTAGAATAAAACTCCTCATATATATTTACTTTACCTCGTGTGCCCAACCAAAAATCTCGCCTGCGTTCATGAGAGACAAGATTCAGGTCAACTTTTATAAGGTGATTTTCTGTTTATTTATAAGGTGAGAGTCATATATAACCTTGAACATTGCGTCAGTTATGGGTGATGTGGAACTCGGACTGTAGCAGGTTCTGACTTTCTACGGGTTGCAGGAGAATACCGCTGGACGGTAAGCTTAGTTGCAGTTAGTTTCCTTTGTGTTTTGTTGTAATTTTCCTCCAAGCTTAAGGCTTGCCTATGCATGTTTTTTAAGAAACATATTTTATATTCATACGTGGCAGCTAACCTGGATACCAAGTTCGGGATCTTTCTACAAGATGGTATTATATTCAGTAGCCCCTTGCGATAGAATTTTTAGATTACATTATCGTATTCATTTGGGTGGTTCATTGATTCATTGCATGTTTTTTCAATAGGAGAAATGGACTTCAGAAATAGTGTTATCAGGCATAGAAGTAAAAGATTTTGTGCCTTTGAGAATTATCAAGAAGTACAGCCACAGAGGGGAACATAAGCAACCAGAGGCAAGAAGCTTAAGCATAAACAGGATTTTGTAGCAACGACTGATACCCAAGGTGTGATATCTTCAGTTGGTACTGACCTTAATGACAGAGAAGATAGAATGAAAGAAGATGTTCAATTCATGCATGTCTGTACAAGGAATGGTGATGCAGCTAGTTAGATATATGTAGTTATTTTTGTATCAGTGAGTGTTTGGTTGAGGTTTTTTCTTGGTGAGGTGAGGGTTGAAGATAAAAAATCTTGTTTGGTTAGAAGGAGTGGAGATGAGAAGTGGGAAAAAATTTTGTCATCTAGTGTTCCCTCCGCTCCTTTCTCAAATATTTAAATTTAGGGTTTTTTCAGGTAAAAGAAAATTTGTGACGCATTTTGACCAAATTGCCCATCATAATTTTTTTTATATTCCACATCTAACCCTATAACATAAAAACCTTTCTTCCCTCATCAGATGCAATCGATGGTGCTCCACTCCTCTAGAAACTTCAGTCCTCTTCTCCAGCGTGGCTTCTTTATTTTGGTCCTTTCACCTACCCTCCTGAACCAAACAAGAAACAAAACCAAACCTTCCCTCTTCTTGAACCAAAAAAAGCTCATACCTCCCCTAACCTCACTTCCGTTAAACCAAACACACCCTAAGTGTTGTAGAATGGTTCATTAATTTTTTTTTTAAAGTTACTTTGCTTCTTGTCTAGTAGCTGAAGGTGAAGGCATACAGTCAGATTCAGGATTACGCAATCCTAGTGGTATAAAGGTGGGAGCTACAAGTAATGGCTCAATCGGTAATATTTCCCAAGTGGCAGAATCAATATGTAATGAATCAGCCTCATCTCAACGGAAGGCTTATGGTATGTCTTTATAATTATGTTATTTGTGAGGGCTTTTGGAATCATTGTTCTATATATTCTATTATATTAATGTTTTTATAACTTGATCCCATTTGGCACACCTGGTCTGCGGCCTTGTCATCATGTTTTTATAGCGTGATTGACTATTATATGGTTTGCTTTTGAGGTTAACCTATTACATTAAAGGTTTCATATTTAACCCCATTAACCCAAGTATTGCATTAAGATCACATTAACTGAGTAATATATTTAAGCAATATATGATAAGAATCCTCTGTAATTATATGTAAAAGTGAGTAAGTAACAGTGTATACTATATTTAGACAATGATTTAGAGAAAACAGAATCTTATGGATGCTTAAGTCTCATTTCGATTTGAGTGCAGTCATGCTTTGGGTAAAAACTGGGTTTGAGAATGAAGAGCTGCGTGAGAATGTTGGTCCTTTAAGTAAAGCTGTGAGACTTGCAACAAGTTGCAGTAACTTCTTCAGACATATACCATATTTGTGAAATCCTTAAACCTTTAATATTTGTTTTTTCATTACACAACAAAAGTTGTGCAGTTCTCCAGACACTACTATGTATCATCATTTGCTGTTGCCCCTTGCTTGATAGATTATGATTCTGGAGGTATATAGTCAACCTTCATTTTTGCAGCATGCACATTGCTAATATATCTATTGCCATTGATATTTTTTTTATTTAGTGACTATTTTTGAGTGGCGTGATTATTAGTGTACACATATTTTAATTACGTCAGTTCATAAATATGTTTCAGATTATTTCATTTAATACGTGATGTACAGGTTTAGGACACATTTTGAGGTTCATAAGGCTGTCAAAAATGGTATTACAAGGAGGAGCAAAAACTTGTATTATGAATCAAATTTTGCTAGCGTCATACTATCTTCAAGTAATAATTTTTTCACAAAATACTGTCAGAAGGCTTGCCCGACATTATTCAAACACCTTCATCGGCAGGTTTTATTGAACTCATTTTTTTTATTTAATCTGGGTATTTGAGTAGTTGATTCACACTCTCTATTCCATATTAACTGGGCCAGAAGAGTGTTACAAGGATATTCGATTTTCATTTGATGCAAATGCCGGTTCTGAAAGCGATGATGGTGTCAATGCTTCAGATTATTCTGAAGGTAATATAGTATAATAGATTCATGTATTTCATACTGTACATGCCGAATTTAACTTAGATGCCACGCAGAAAATGGTGGCAGCACTGATCATGGGTTTTATAATCAGCAAGAAGCAACAATGAAGACAACTAGTGGAACAGTCTCACTCAAATGGTAAATTTCTGTTAACTAATAGTTTTTGGAGTATATATAAAAGAATGGCTTTCTGAATCGGTAACAAGTATAAATTTTTCTGTACTCAGATTATTTGGATGAAGGAGATTCTGTGTATAAATGCCAGTTTTGTTGTGCACTTATGTGGTTCAATGAAAGATTTGGGAAAGCAAGATCTTGCATGAATCCTACATTTTCAATGCGCTGCCTCAGAGGGAAAGTCCAATTACCGACAATGAAGGCACCCCCAGAAAAGTTGCGCACTTTGTTTTTTGACAAAAAAAACTCCTGCATCCAAGACTTTCCACTTACTCAATTAATATAACAAATCATTCTTTTCCATGTTGTATATGCAGAGGTGTATACTATAGAGTTTCAAAAAAGAGGGCTTCCTCATGCTCATACAATATCTTCGTGCATTCTGTTGAAGTGAGGCATCTTTTGTTCATTTTTTTCGATTGTATTTTGAGTGCGTTGAGGTAGAATCACCCTCTGGGAGTCAATGCTAGCTCTTAAAAAACCATAATTTTATTAGAAATACACTTTTTATTTTTACAAGACTAAGGATATAACTCTGATGAATATATAATGTGGACATGAGTAATACAACAACACTTATTAATTCCATTACCCGCAAAAAAAAAAAATAATAATAATAATAATTCAATTCTCTTGGTCTGAAACTTTAAATGGCTTGATAATAAATTCTTAAACACTGCGCAAAATTTTTTTATCCTTGATCACGATATGACCTATTGGTTGTCAGCCATAAAGAGAGCACTAGCTATTTTCACAGGTACAAATTGCTAATAAATCGGTAAATGTAAGAAAACACCAGGCAAAATTACAATCACTCTCAGAACTAACAATTCCATTCCTAAAAGAACACTTGCAAGCTGCCTGCAAATGCCTACAACCCTATATTGCACATACAATGATTTTACATTAGAATTACCATATATCACATAACTTCCTGATCATCACTAGCAAATCAAATCCCATCATGTCCATTAGCCAGCCCATTCTTAGGAGAATGGCTAGGTATGCTGCTGGTTCTGGCTTGTCAAACTACTGCTACTACCTCCGCCCGCACGATTTGGTTCTCCCACCCGCGCTGCTAATGCCAGAACTTCAGGGGACATTTCCCAGCTCCCACTTTTTCTTCCCCAGCTGGATCGCCGAGGATGTATTCCGACACGGTCACCCTCATCTACTGTGGTCCTGACTTCAGGTGACAACTCTCCCAATTCACCTTCCTTTATAGTTGAGCGATCATTGATCAATTGACCTTCAGAATGATCTATTCCAGAGCCCATGTCCCCCCAAACCGCTTTTCTGCCCATCTCAATATCATCCACAGCTTTTCCCATACTTGGGCTCATAAAACCCCCACCCGCTGATCTTGTGGGTAATGCCGGTTCCATTGCCACCGTTGCCCTGAAATTGTTCTTCGATGGGGGGATGCTGCTGCAGAATATCTCTCCAAAATTATTCAACACTCCTTTGTTAAAAGGATTGGCCCTTCGATCATATCTGTATCTGAAATTCTCATATGTAGTCTGCAGGAGCAATAGACCCAAATAATTATCAAACCATTTTTGAAGATAACTTGTTCGCACCAAGAGAAAGTTCCAAAGTGCAGTTCTTACCTGATTTGTGCTTATCAGATATAAATGGAAGGCAGTAAGACCACCAACAAACCACATTGCTATGAAAGTGTAAATTATTAACACCATGGAGGCTGGAGTTTTGATCATTGCCCTCCAAATTGTTATCTCCTCTGACTTCATAATTCTTCTAATGTAGACCCAGCAAAATGCAAAAACATATACACAAAGTAGTGTAGTTGAGAAGACGAACATGAAGAAGAAGCGATAGTTACGCTGCATAACAATTGAGTACGTGTTCAGATAATGTAACACATATATTCAAGAACAACATGCAGCAACAGGCGGAAAAGTCATCAAAACAATAAATGTTGTTTTATAATAGATATGAATAGCTGTATTGGGCTTCGCATCATACACCAAAAAAGAAATGAATAATTCATCAAGGAAGTAAATATAAACTCAGCAAAAGCAATCCTTAAATGTGAATGAAAATAGAAAGCTACCAACAAATCCACTCTATTTAAGGGGAAATGGAATTCCTTCGGAAACCTAATAATCAAGCACCACCGCATTATGAGCGCATGTTGGGTTTGGAAACTTCCAAATCCAAGCACCCCAACCCAACCCGCAGCTAAATCAATAGAGTTGAATCAGGTTTGTGCTTTACGTTCTCAGCTAAACCCGAAACAAGAATATGAAACATTCAGCAATTTTGAATGTAATAAATTAAAGGAAGAATGACAGTTAGGTCCCAAAATAATGATTTAGTTACAGCTAGGTTGTGGACAAAATTTGCTGAAAAATGAGTTCTAAATATTCATTCAAACAATTGAAAGTTCAGGAGTTTTAATTGCAGATATGGTACTTAAGTTTAAAATGTAACTCTTAGTTTGCAACTGCCTGAATTGATCTTTGCAACTCATTTTTCAAAACACTTAGCCCAGGACCTAACTGTCATTGAATCAATATTTTGGGACCTAACAGTCATTCTCCCTAGATTAAAATCTTGTCCCCCGCATAGCACAGAACATGAGCATGACAACTGATAGAAACTAATCAGCCAAAATATCAATCTTTCTGAGTAACACTCACCACTTTGCAAACGGGTTCACAATTATTACAAAACAACAAAATAAAACAAAGGTCCAACTTACCAGCCCAATACACTGCCCAACCCAGGGGCAGTGGTGATCAAACCGTTCTACACAGTTATTACAGATTGAGCAGTGAGAGCATCGAGGAGTCCTGTAAAGCATGCAAGTATCACAATACTTGACTTTGACAATATTGCCATTGACCTGAACCTCCTTAAAGCGAGGTAACCGTAGTTGAGGACTTTGACCAGCTCCAACATCCAAATTGCCATCAAAACCTTCTGGCTCTGGAGGATGTGCATTGCGTGGAATTATACCAGGGTCTCTGCCAGAAGTTAACAATAGAAGACCTAAGACCTGAAAAGATTAAGTCAGCATAGGGTTCAAAAGGATATATTTGTATGCGCATGGCAGAGCCTAGGAACAATAAAATCCAAGAAATTGGAGAAGTAGGTTCTCCTAAAGCTTTGATGACAAAATCACCAAACAGTCACAAGACAGGAAGCATAAAGTCAGTGGCTGTAAACAAAACTACTCCATTGCGACAATTAGTAGGACCAGAACCAAAAGAACTTGAAGATATTTGTAAATATAGGACCAACTAGGGAATGTCGCTCCCCCCACCCCCAACCCCCCAGACGAAAAAAAAAAACACAGGTTTTGAACCGTTGACATCTCTGCCCACACCCTTCCCTATCTTTGTCGCTTGATCTAGCCTCAGGTGGCCATGTCATGGCTTTTTGAAAGCAATTATGCTATATGAGTTTTGTCAAAAAGCAGGTGTAAATTGCATAATGATTAAGAAAAAATTAGTAGTAATATATATGCTGTAAGAACAGTCAAATGAGCTGATACTGCATCAAAGAGTACTGTCCAAGTTTTACTGGAGGGTTGTTTTGTATGTGAATCACTCAAGCTTGTGGTCTGCCACCACCGGCAGCACATTGGTATAAACAAATATCATCACATGGTACATTGATTCAGCGGGAAATAACTGATGTAGAGGGACTCACATAAACTGTGAATATAACAGCAACGACCTCTATGGTTATCCCCCAGTGATCAGAAAAATCATCCATCAGTTTTCTGGCAACAAAGACACAGAAAACTGCCACAGGACCAACAATAAGGAAAATCGTCAGCAACAGTGATCTTACATCCGGTCCAAATATGAACCTGCCCTGAAGAAAAAATTTCTGCAAGAAAATGTTCTATATAAGAATCACAACAGCCACAGAATGTCCAATTACAGAGACAAGTTTCAGATAACAGTGCAGCAACCCTAATTATTATTTTTCTACTAACTATGAACATTGTGTAGTGCATACATAAATAATAAGAAATACAGCCAAGCACAGTTTTTCCTAACAAAGCAAACAAGCTCATTCAATGATAACAATGTCAATATTATATACATTCTGGGACATGATTAAGTAAGATTCAAGATTTTTCTTTTCTTTTTTTTCGGGGGGGGGGGGGGGTGTTTTAGTTTACAAGTAATCCTGCAGCCCATAAAACCACAAAGCCTTCCACAATCTCTTTCATTTATTCAGCTTTTCCAAATTTTGGGCTAGTTTTAAGTGCCTAAAATTTCGGAATTCATTTTATGACTTGTGGAAAATCAAGAACAAGATGCAATGGCATTTAGGTGACTTTATGATTTCTCAATTCTCGTAGCTAGTTATATATTTAATAAAAGCGTTCAATTGTGAAAGACAGTACCTTCGCTACTACAATAACACATGCGCATCACATATTCAAAGTCATTACAGCTGAGTGAATTCAACCGAGGTAAGCTACCAGCAGATCCCAACAACTGAAATACAAGATGCTTCATTTTTGCTATATTACAAAAATGTTTGCAGGGTTCACGATTTTGCCAGCATATTTTCAGAGAGGAATATTTTATGGAAGTGATCAGCAGTTCAATGCAATGGCAAATTATATGTGTGCTTGGTCAGATACTTCCAAAATGAGTGACAACAAAAGGGGCAAATTTCTGTGAGTTTTATTAACATCATTTAGTCAAAAATCAAATCTGGGAGTGCTTTCCAAGTTCTTCGGCTATAGTAAAAAGTAAGGCAGAAGTTTAATGCTCCGGTAGCTAAATGGTACTCAAAACGAAAGAGCTAAAATCTGAAACGCCAATTAAGTTTTTTGGTTGCTAGAATGGTAATTTACCAACGTTGCTTAATAACTTAACGGAAAGAGTACCCGAAAAAACATGCATTGTCATAAATTAGGCAATCCCCGTAGCTCATTGGCGAAAGAGATTTCTTTTTGGTTTAGCTCCTTTGGCTCTCATTCTGCAGAGTTTGTGGTCACCATAGACCCCGGAACCCCTCCCTTATGATAATAAAATTGATTCCGAAATAAAGGGAGAAAAAAAATAATAAAAACCATCAACGAAGGAGAATCGACCTAGGATAATATTAGAGTTAAGAGAGGAAAGAGAGAGGAATTTGCTAAATGCAGAATGAGATTGAATTTAAGAAGTTAGACTTAAGAAGGAAAAGAGAGAAAGACTTGCTGTGGCCTGAGAGCAGAATGCACAGGACTACACAAATTTGAACAATATCATGACACGCGCTATGATAAATTCGATATATAAGACAGAAAGCGTGAAACAAACACCCAATAACCAAAAAAAGGGAAAAGAACAACAATCCAGAACTATATAACTCACATTACTCCCTTTCCATGTTTGGTAAACCCGCAAATCATTGGATCCGGATCCGGGATCGGACTGCTGGGGTGGAGGCACCACGTACATATCGTATTGGAAGAAGATAGCCCAATCACAGTCAATTCAGAATCCTCAAATAGCATATAGAATCCGCAGGCACTCCAGAAACGAAAATCAAGAAGCCAAAACGCAAGAGAAAGAAAGGCAGGAGCTTGAAAGCTCTCTAATGTTAAAAATCCATGGAGGAGGATGAAAGCGGAGACCCTTATAGCTCAGATTACCGGCGAGGTGGAAGGGATTGTGGCGAATCGGCGACAAGGCATGAGAGGTAGGGCCAAGTTGCAGCAGGTGGTCAGGTTTTTCCTTTTCGGGTGCCTTTCTCTACGGAGCTGGTGATTCAATACATGCTTTTGGTGAGCAAGGGAGTCTCTTAACTGTTACTGCTACTGTCACTGTATGTGTCGGCGCTTTACCGCATATAGAAAATGACATGGCTCGTCCTCATTGGATATGACCGTCATTTGACTGGTTTCATGTGCTCGTTGACTGTATCTATGGTCTATCACGTTCCTATTCCCGCTCCGGCTCTCCCTTAGCACAAGGTCTTTCTGCCTATAATATTCTAAAAAACAATTAAAATTAATTAAAAAAAATCAATATGTAAGGAAAAATAATTTTTGTCCAAAATGCCTCTTTTTATGAATGAATGAGAAAAAGTAATAATAAGAAAATGATGAAAAAATATATATAATATGAGACAGACTAATTAATGTAATATGAGATTAATTAAGGGTAAAATGAGTAAAAATACATTTATTATTAAGACAAACTCAAAAAAAAAATCTTATATAAAGGGATAAGCCTATTTAGAAAGGGAAACCTTATATATGAGGGGAGTGGGAGTACATTTTCACATGAACGCCCCCAATATTAGTTGGAATAAATTAACAGCAAACATTCATTTAATAATATAAATTTCGTAAAACATAGTCTAAGTAAGTCATAGTCTAATTAAAGCTGTGTCTAGAATAGCTTTTTTTTTTTTAATAAATGTTTATTACGTAAGTCGAGATAAAACTCTTCTCACATATTTACTTTGTATACCGTAAATCACTATTTATAAATATTTATAAGTTAAAAATAAAATATCCCAAACGAGCACTAATTCTGCTCATAATATAAATTTATCATACAACTAGTCTCAGTCTGAGGTAGTATAACATTTCATAAACCATAGCCTAATTAAGCTTTTTTTTTTTTTCTTGACCGGGCCCTAATTAAGCCTTATTCATTTAGTGTGTGTTTGGTATTGTTTATTGGGGATTAATAAGTATTTATTACGTAAGTCGAGATAAAACTCCTCTCACATACTTATCTCGTATATCATAAATCACGATTTATAAACACTTATTACCTAAAAATAAACTATGTCAAACGAACACTTACTTTTTTATGTACTGTAATACTACTTGCGGTCACAACATGTTCATGATATAAATATTCTTAGAAGATAGTTATGCTGAAGTTGGGGAAAAAAAGTTAGGCAGAAACCTCAATCCTTATTTACAATGACTCATGTAACATTCTTAATGCCCCTTATCCACGATTTCCTGTTTTTCTATCTGCTTTTGACCTTTAGCTTTGTATTTTCTTCAAAAACAAAAAAGAGAGATGGTAGATGATCACCCAGTTCGAATTAAATTAATCATTCACGGGTTAGCCATTTTGCTGCAGTGGAATTTTGCAAATCCGAAGGTGAAAAATGTGATTAGGAAATGGGGCGTATAGTTGGATAATGGAGAAATGATAAAAGCTTTCAGAACTTTCTAACAGGTTGAATCTAACATCTAATATAAAGAAGGGAAAATCTCTGAAAAGGAATCTTAAAAGTGTGAAAAGACAGAGAGTTGTTTCAACATAGGAAAATCCTGCAGAGATACTTTTAACTAATCAAGGATTTTCAATTTGGAGACAAATGACCGAAATGACCATTTCTTTATCAACACCCCTCTCCCTCTCCCTCTCCCTCTCCCCCCCCCCCTCTCTCTCTCTCTCGTTCTTCTGTCTTCTTCTCCTTCTCTCTCCTTCCCTCATCTTCTTCGTCCTCGTTCTCTAGCTTGTGACAGGGTCTCCAGCGTTCAGTCACATAGCGCAAGAGCTCTCTGGCGCTACCAACTGAAAGTCCTATTTGAGAAAATCGGGGGCGTTGAAGGAGCAAAGGAGGAACGATGTTATCCTGAGGATTCCAAGTATGACAAAGATTTGAAGGTGATTATTTTGAATTTGGAATTTCAAGTTTTTATTTGATTTGGGAGATTTTTGTTGTTCTGAATCTTATTCAGAAAGTGCAGAGAAGGTTCATCACCGATAAAATCATTGATAGAAAGTTGGGAGATTTCAGTTGGCAGACTTTATTGGTATCCGAACTTGTGAAACCTTTATCAAAACTTGTGAAAACCCTTATCAAATCTTGTGAATGTTGAATTGCAACTTGTTGAGTTAGAGCTATGAGGGTGAACCACTTTCTTGATGTCATGTTGTCATTGAAAATGTTAGAACAATGTTTGTTTTTGTTGGTTTTTGGGTACTGTCATTTTATTCCCCATTGTTATTTATGTAAGGTCATACCCCATATGAGGCCTAGATGTCAGTATGTCAGGGTTTTTGGGTATAAGTTGTTCACTCCTTTAATTTGAAACTAATGTATAGGGTGGAAGAATAAGGATATTGTCCTCTTTTGATAGAATCTGAAAAGACAATTTTACTGTCATGGCTTGTTGATGTTTACAAAATAAAGTTGCAAACGTTGTGAACTAACATGTGAAACGCTTATCTACAGATGGGAAAATCTAATCGTTTTATGACGACTGCTTAAGCGATATTGTGAAAAATCATGCAAGTGTCAGGGATTTTATAGTACAAGTTGATAAAAAGTACAGGAAACTGCGGAAATGCTAATCTAAACTTGATAAATACATAAACAAAATCTACAATTGGTAATAAGAAATTGTTAAAAGCTCAGGGGACATTGTTGTGCTTGTTGTGAGAAATGTGAACTCGCGAAACACTTAAAAAACAATGATAAACGCTTATCTCAAATGAGGAAAACTGTTAGATCTTCAAGGGATTTTGTTTACCAAGTTGAGAAAAATGTTCGGAGACCTGTGGAAATGCTTATCCAATTTTGCAAAACACATAAAAATCATTGATAAATGCTTATCTCAAATGAGGAAAACCGTTATATCTTCAAGGGATTTTATCTAATAAGTTGAGAAAAATGTGAGGGACCTGCAAAAATACTTATCCAAGTTTACGAAACACTTAAAAAACATTGATAAACACTTATCTCAAATGGAAAAAAACTGTTAGATCTTCAAGGGATCTTGTGTACCAAGTTGAAAAAATGTGAGCAAGGACTACGGAAATGCTTGTTTAGATAAGTGTTTATCATCTTTGTTTCATCCCTTCTCTCGCACGAAATCTCATTTTCTCTCATCTTGTTCGAGCGCTCTACAATCGAGCGTTGTCTCCGACCGGTCCTCCAGCCTCCGTCACCGCCGACTGCCTCAGCTACCACCATCGTTGATCGTTGAAGGTAGCTACTGGCCCTTTTTCTTGTATCGAGTCGACTCCTTCACCATTACTCAAGGGATCACTCGATTAATATTTCAAATAACTTTGCAGATTACTTAAGTGATCACTCGAGTAATGTCATTCTCATAAGTTACTCGAGGGATCACTCGATTAATATTTCAAATAACTTTACAGATTACTTAAGTTATCACTCGAGTAATGTCATTCTCATAAGTTACTCGAGGGATCACTCGAGTAATCTGTAAAGTTATTTGAAACATTACTCGAATAATCCCCAAGTAATGCCTCCAATTCTTCTTTCATTACTTGAGTGATCCTTCGAGTAATGGCTAAGGGTTTATCAAGTGACGTTATATGTTTCACAATATTAAATAAGCATTTCCGCAGATAACTTCACACGTTCGGGAACTTGGTCGCAAACAAGCCATGAAGCAAATACGTTTCCCCAAGTTGACATTAAAATTTGTCAACTCTATACAAAGGATTCGCAACAGTACATAAGTTGTTCTGCAGATGATAACGGTAACATCTCGCATATCTTCGAACCTTTATTCTCGTGAATGTGAAACTTTGTTCCCAAGTCCAGATAACGGTTTATCAGGTTTTGTTATATGTTTCGCAATAATGGATAAGCATTTCCGCAGATGACTTCACACCTTTGTGAACTTGGTCACAAACAAGTCCTGGAGCAAATATTCATTCCCAAGGTTACATTAAAATTTGTCAACTCTAGATAATGGTTTGTAAAGTTTGTTTTTGTGCTGCGCAATATTTTATTACCATTTCCGAAGTAGGCCTCACCATTTAGTGAACATGGTGGCCAAGGTATACTGTAAATTTTTCTGTTTTCCTATTTGATATAACATTACTTCAAGTTTCACTAATCAGCTAGGACAACAAAATCCCTGACTGTTGGAGGAAGTTTCCCAAAAGCGCTTAAGAGTTCATCAACAAACAATGAGTCTTTCCCAAAGGTACATTAAGATTTGCCATGTTCGTGCACAACTTTTGCAGCATGATTCTGAAAAAAAAAAAAACATCACACCATAACAGTGCAAGTGGCTTATCAGAACACATCAAAGGAGGCCAAAATCCTTCTTCTTCTAAGCCTCATATACATAAGTTTCAAAGTAGCAAGGGTTGGTTGACATTATCCTTATGGGATGCAAACACATGAGCTCTACTGTTATTGAACCGAAACAAATTTTCTATTTCTCCATCACTATCAAGATCAATTAAAGTCCTCTCATTAAAATTTCACCATCATGATTGCTTTGAAAATTTCCCTTACATGAAAATAACAAAACAACTCCTTCGCTGAACTTGCCCTACTATTTTCATCCATTTTGTTAATTCCCCTGCAACAAATAAATGAGCACATTATCAGTAGAAAAAGAAAACTGACTGCCTTCTTCAGTGTTTAACAAATCTGCATTAGGATTTTTCAGCTTCATTTTACTCCTTTCCTACAAAATCCACCCTCTCTTTTCTTTTCACTCTTATACCTCTAACTCACCTCATCTTCCATCGCCATCTTCTACCACATTCACCCAGTATCAGCAATTTTTACCCTTGCACTAACATCAAGCATCATGTCCCTCCAACCCAAGTATCCAGCTCTGAAACGCTCACTTCCGACCCAAATGAGGATGACGAAAAATAATGATTGACAATCGGCGAGGCAAGGGCATAGCTGTACATACCTCAGCCGGGTTACATTTTGCTAGCTTCCTCCTTCACTCTCGTCTTGCAGCTCTTGCATGTCTCACTTCTGCACATACCTCTCTCTTCTTTTCTCGTCAGCTTATATCGGCAAACCATTAATTTTATCTCTAAATTATAAATCCCTGATCAATCACCAAACACCTTTGTAGGATTTCAAAATTTCGTTACACTTCTCTGTCTTTTCACACTTTTGAGGGATTTACCCTAAAAAGAATCAGCCCCTTATAGTTTGACAAATTAAAGTTCAAATTCCCTTGAGAAGACATACTCACAGTTAGTATACTATACTAACAGTTTTAAATAATATTGTCTCCAATATACCACTCCCTTGGGGGAAAAATAGTGGTTATTTTTTTATATTTTTTAGAGGATAGTTGAGACGATGGGGATGATTTTGCCCCTGGATTGATCATAATGACCCAATCAAATAAAACTTAATATTATCTTTATGATTGGTGTCAAATTAAATGCCATTAAACAACACTTGAAAATAGGAAAGTAAATTCGAGCAACGACTACGATGACACGTAAACCTTGCATTGCGCCTACCCAATAAAATGTTGCTCGTATTGAAAATTTGGGGCAACTGTCATATCATTGTAACCACTAAATTAGGAGAGAAATACCAAAACACTAGCAAAAGTCAAGTAAACTGAGGAAGACAATTTTTACACTCGCCATTTTCAAACTGAGGAAGACATCCAATTTTAATAGGTCCTAATTATAAGATAGAGTTGATTTTTTTAGAGAAATTAAGGAAACTAATTAAATTACTTTAGAGTATTTTTATTTTTATTTTTTTTCTTCAAACTAATTAGTTTAACTAATAAATTAATTTATAATGTAAGGATATATAACATATGATATGATTAAATAATTTATTTAGTTTTCTTAATCTCTAAAAAAAATTCAATTTTATCTTATATTTAAGACCAGAAGAGTAGTACATGACATATCATAAATATTCTATATGATTATAAATATAAGTCACTTTATAAAAAGTGAATAATATAATTTTTTATAAATGTTATTATTAATTATCCTGTTAAAAGACTAAAAAAGAGATAGTACTAGGCGCGTGAGACGTAAACACGGAGAGAATCGCATGAAAGTAAAAGAAAGGGCGTCGCTAGGTTGTTGCGGGCAGTTGCTTTATTGGCGGCTAATCGATGTTGCTAACCTAAACTCCAACCTAATCCACTATTTGGCATTATTCTGCTTTTTCGTATTCTTCCTTCTCAAGTCAGACAACGAAGACAATGTCCAAATGGTGGAGGGAGAGGTCATGCTTTTTGCCGTCTTACGGTCATACTTCAGTTTAATTTATTTTGTCAACCTGTTTTCCTTTCCCCCTTCAATTTGAGAACATTTAAACGAAGATCGGCATAGCTTAAGGCCCCAGCTTTTTGTTCGGTGTTGAGTGGTAAGCCCAACCTGATAATACTTCTGCCTTAATTAAATAGTCATACTAAAAAAGTGACAAGACCAATACCTTAATGTAATAATCTCCTTTGGTAAGGTACAAACTCGCAACGGTGTTTTACTCCCTCCTTGGATTGAAATTCTCTACCTATGAAGTGTATGTGTTTATCATGGAGAGAAAAATCGGACCAGACCGGCCGGTCGGACCGGAAAACCAATCGACCGAACCCCAATCCGGTTCGGTTGGCAATTTGACTCGGGGTGAGGATCGAACCGGTCAACCCCGAGTCGACCCGGCCGGGTCGGGTGGGCGGGTTGGCCGAGTCCTTTTTTTTTTTTTTTGGAAATGTCCCAAAACGACATCGTTTTGGGACATTTCAGAAAGAAAAAAAAATCAGGTCGGATCTAGGTAACCGACCCGATTCTGAGATCAGATCGCAGCTCCACGCTGAGATCAGATTTGATCGATCCGAAACGCTGAGACAGAGAGGGTGAGAGAGCGAACTGAACTCGTGCCCTAGCCCCATCGTATGATTTTAGATCATAGCTCCACGCTAAGATCAGATTTGATCGATCCGAAACACTGAGACAGAGGGTGAGAGAGCGAACTGAACTCGTGCCCTAGCCCTATCGTGCGATTCATCGATCTCCAGTTCTCCGGTCCGCTGTGCAACGCCGAGTGGGCGACATTGAAGTCGACGATGACTTGGGCGACAGCAAGCGGCTGCAAGAAGAGGCAATGATGGGCTCAGGAGAATTAATTAGGTATTTTAGCTTTGAAGAATTAATTAGATATTTTTGCTTTGAAGAATTAATTAGGTATTTTAGCTATTTTGATGTTAGTGATAACTTATGAGTTATGAATATTCATTATTTTGTTATTGTCAATTAAATTGTAATATTTTAATATGACCGGTTCAATCACCGGTTCGCTCACCGGTCTGATCCCGGTTGACCCAGTGACCCTTGAACCTGTGCTGCGACCGGTTCATTGACCGGTCCGATTTTTCGTTCCTTGGTGTTTATAAACCTGCACGTCAGTCTTGAAACTCTCTGCCTATAAGCCAACTCGCTACCAACCTTTGTTGGCAGTGAGCACACGGAACTGTGATGATAATTTGATAGTTTCTGAAACAAAATCAAAAGAAAAAGAGGCTTCGGTTGGCCAGCAAGCTACTTGTATGCTGAAAGGAACGGATGAGTAACTAATTCTATTATGCTATTAGTATGGTAATCCTAAGGCGTACAATTACAATGAAATTTTACTCCCAAACACTAGAGCTTGAATTTAACGGTTCTCACTACATTTTTCCTCGAATTACAGTGACTTCGAAGAGAGGCGTCATTAACAGTACCAAAACCAGAGAGTTTAACGCCATAAGAAGCCAGACGATTGATATCCCGTGGAATGGGAGACTGCCAAAGGCCATCCCACCAAGCTGGAGGAAGCAGTGGAGTGAAGGCGCATTGATTGGCCTGGCCACCACAACTCAAAGGACCAGCAAATCTGTTCCACACATGTCCCCAGCCGATCTGATGCCTCAGACCGGCTGTTAACAAATTACTCTGGAAACTGCTAAAAAATGCAAAATTTGGAGCAGTCGCATTATCCCCTGAAAGAAACAATTATCAGACGCTTCATCCTTCAGCAGAAAGTGACGAATATATACATATGTGCGTATATGCATGCAAGTCCATATATGTAAAGGAAAGATAGGGGAAGTACCCAGATTTCGCGTTGCAGCCAGTGCAGCAACTAATTGAGCATAGGTGGTCCCAACACGCCGGTGAGCTCCAGAAACAACAGCATATTTTGCACGAGATGCGAGGAAAAAGTCCACAAAAGCAACCCATCGAGGTGCTGAACCCCAATCCTTCGCTCTAAAATCTGATTTCAGCAATTCTTTATGTATACTCCCTCTAAACTGTCCATAGTTGAAATGAAGAACCTGGGCAGCACAGATGAATGAGCGTCAAAAGGCACCTAAATTCCTCATATTTGTGTTTGGAAAAGGCCAGAGTGCATTTTTTAACCCCTAAGTTTTGGATGAGTTCTAATGTCATCCAAATGCTGTATTCGATTACTGTTGTTTGGAAAAGGCCAAAGTGCACTTTATCCAAACAAAATTGAGTAAATAATTGAGGCCAAAACTAAGTTAGAACTTAAATGAGGAAAGTGTACTTTACCCTATGGGTCAACGGTAGACACTAGACAGTGAAAAGTAAATAATCGAGCAAATCCTTATTCAACAATCAACAAATGAAATTAGCAACAAGGAAATTAATTTTCTGTTTTAAGCATCACCGACTAGAGGCAAGAGAAAGAATATTTCATCCGTACATTCCATCTCCAGAAACATGTACACTGGCATCTGCATACCAAGCATGCAATAAGAACAAAGAGATTACCTCTGCAAATTCACTTATGTTGTGACTCATACTTTTAACTACAGAAGGCGTATCAGACACCAAAACCACCTTTGGCCTTGACATTAGATTTTGATTTTGAATGGCATTTTTAACGCACCGTAATGCTGCTCGTACAGCTCTTACAGACCTGAATCATAGGATGCAAGAACTATTATCAACTTGTTAAAGCAACCTCTAAGAAAAGGTTGAGATACCCATAAATCTTTTGTGTGAACTTATGCATTATGCACATTTAATGAAGAATCATATATATTCCTCCCTAGCATTCAAGGGGTACAAATGTGAAAAATCACAAATTCAAATTCCTTTTCCTGCCTTACACTGTCCTTTGCTGAAATTGAGTTTTTCCTTTGTGTACTTCTTGATAAAAATTATTATTAAAGATTGGAAATATATGAGATGATAGGCTTCCCCAGCCTCATTTATCAACCAAGCATAATATAACATGGTGTATAAATTGTAATTAAGATAGGATTAGGTAGTTATATGAGCAAGGTGGTTAGGAGGCAGTCATAATAAAGCATCCGTTAGAGGCTAGTGTTTAGAAGGCTATATGAGTAGGTGGAATTGTAATTAGGGGCTTGTGTTTTGAGTAATATCCAGTGCACTATTCAGCTACCACCCCCCACCCCAACCAAAAAAAAAAAAAACACCACTATTCATCATAATAGCCCCCATTCAATAAAATTAATTAATGTGCAACTTGCATTACCTATTCATAAGCATTCGCATATGTATTGAAATGTCAGGATCTTCACTTCCACCAATAACCCAATTGACAGCTGCTTCAACATCTTTGGAAGGGGTTATGAGAACTCTCATGAGCTCACCAAATACATTAGGACGTGATCCACGGACTAGTGGATCACCAAATAAATCAGAAGCAGCAGTTCTCATCTCATGGTGAATATTTTTCAAGAAAAATTGTACTGCCACAGCATCTGTAGTTCCTTGAAACCTGCAACATAACGTTGTTAGTCATTTGACAAAGCTTGAGAATTGGATAAGCAGAGATAGCATTCTAACTATACCATATAATGGGTTGCTTCCATTTCTTCCAATTGCTACAAAGAACATTTGTTTCAGCTGGCTTTTCAAAGTCATCTGTTCTCATAATAAGTTGCCTCCCATATTTGCTTTCACAACTATTTTGTCTCCACAAATGCTTGATTTCTTTCATCGTAAAAGTAAAGTTGGGATAAGAAATGTAATCCCCAAAAGGATATTTGCCTCTGAAATAAAGAAGAGATCTAATATAAGATAATGGGAAGACAAGCTATAATTAGCCATCTTTTACTTGATTATAACATTCTATTTCGCATGGTTAAAGTTGTTTAACAAATCCATCAATGGCAAACAGCAACAGGATTTCACATTTTAGTGGTCATTTTAATTGCAATATATCAAAACTTCATTTACCTAGGTTGTTGAGTGCAATTGCACAATGTTTAGGTATGAGAAACACTTTAAAAAGTTAATACAGACAGAAGAACCATAGCAATTGAACACTAAAAATGGAACTATCAATCAGTTCTCAGCAAAAACTCAAAATGTTCAAGTATGTGAATGTCAAATCGTATAAAACTAGGTTTGTATTCGTAATTGCACAATATTCCTGGGACAAGATATTCCTAAACGCTAAAATATATGTAAGAGCTATAGTAACTGAAAACTCTAAAAGGAAATGTTCATTAGAAAACAGATTGTCAGCAAGAAAGCAACGTTGAGTTCTTGAATTGAAAAAGAAAGGCTTGAGGAAGAACCAATATGCCTGGTTTGGCCAATGATAAGGGACCGGTTTAACATCACACTCAATGCCGCGGCAGATAAGACCTTGTACATTTCATTCCCAAAACCTGCCTCTGATGTCTTACCCAGAACAAAACCATGACTACAGAATTGCTCTGGGGGTAGATCCCTGATTTTTGCCGCCCCTGAAACAAAACAAATCAATGTCATCTTCTGATTGACAACTACTCTCCCAAAAAAAGAGCATGTTGCTACTTTTCAGATGTTTATGCCTCACATGCCACCAGAAGGTACATGGATATGACCTTGATATCTACCATGTTCACAAAGTACAAAATAAGCTTAATTGCACTTTCTTTCCCTCTACCTCACTCAAGAGAGCAATTTTCTCCCTCTTGTTTCAATTAGAGCGATGTCGTCGCTTTTCTTTATTTATTAGTCCTCCTAGTGCTATGGTTATATCACATCTATTTATTTTATCAAGGTAATTTAAATAATCAGGGGACAAAGAATGCATCCGTAGAAATGAGGGATAAAATAGAAATTATAAGTAAGTTTGAGGAATAACATTGCTCGAATTAAAATTAAAGGGACTGAATTGCTAACTCGAGTAAATTAGATGGACTGAAAGCGTAAGTAGGTCAAAAGACTCAAAACAGAAATAATGATTTCTGTATATGACTGGGAAGAACTCCCGTAGATCACCACTGGACTCCTAATTATGATAAATAAAGCCGTAACTGCAACAACCATCTTAAAGAAACTTGCAAAGGAAATATGTTAACGTCAGTAATTGATTAAGTTCCCAATATTTCTATAGAAGCGTGCTAACACAACAGCCTAAGATACTCGAAATTAAAAAAGCTTTGCGCAGTCTGTTAAAATGTTCTTGCTACTCGCTTTCCAAATGCCACTGCTCCTAACAGAACTATGCTCCATAAAAGAATTGAGCTGCCTAAAGATGGAAGCAGCACATGCGTCCTACTTATGGTCCTGTATATCTAAGGGCCTAGTAAAAAGACACCAAAATTTACAAACAAGACAGAAACAACGAAAGTAGTCACAGTACCGTTCGCGATAAAATGATTTATGATGATTCTTCTAACTCTCAGAGTTTCTTTCCAATCAGGGCTTCTGAAATTGCGTCCCATCTCTTCCACCGTCGCGCACGATTTCTCAGCCCTGTTAGCCAAGCGCTCAGCTGCCGCCACACTGCCACTATCAAAACTTGATACTTTTGAATCTCCGAGCGCAACTTGTATGGGGAAATCCACAACAATGGGAGGATCTAAGGGTCTAAGCGCAAGCATCAACAGCCCAAAACCAGCAACCAATGCGCACAGAAATAGAAATGGCTGCAGTAACATTTGCCCCCTTCTAAACCCACCATTTCTCACTCTTTCTCTGTCTCTCATTCTTCCTAACTTCATTTTCTTCTGCAATTGAACGCTTCGGGCTCAGCTTCCCGATCAACTGAACTGGGCTCCTCGATTCTCAACTACGAACCAACACTGACGCCGTGTGAAGTGTATCTTTTTTGGTTTTTTCCCCCTTTCGTGTAAGCCTGTGGCTGTTTGTATCGACACGCTTATTAGGTTCAGCAATCGACAGTGAGATTCCTTGGGTCTGGATCCTGTCCAAACCGACCCGTATTGTTTCTATCCGGACCTTAGCTAATTTGTTAGTGGCGCGCGTTACACTACACGACACCCCCCGGGATGAAAGGGCTAAAATACAAGTTAGTGGGGAGGCAGAAAAAAGATGTTAACTTGAGAGAAAGATAAGGTCAAAGGTCAAACCCCGCTAATTTGCATCTTCTTTGTAATATCTATCTCCCTCGCGGAAGCTCGAACACAAGATTCTGTCCGTTCGTTTCCCTCGCCCTTCTCGTACAGAAGTGCGCCCATCCCTTGAAAATATACAATCACCATACCAATAAAATCAAAAAAAAGGGAAAAAAATAAAAAAGAAAAATGAAAAACGGTTAATTCCTCTCCGTGTTGGAAGATCTCATTTTGGAGCGATTCTCCTACCTTCACCTCCATAATGGAGAAGAACCTTGCTGAATCAGGCAGTTTCGCTCGCATAGACGACAAGAAGGATGAAGGCCAGACACCACGTTCGCCGTTACCTGATTCCGGAGAGACCGATGCCAAAGGGGTTGAAGCCAAAACGGATGATGAGGCAAAGCCACCCGATGCGGCGGATACAGAGAGCGAGCCCGCCGTTGAGAAGGAGGCCGAAGATGCCCCGATTGAGATCGCTGAATCTCCCCCTCCCAGCCTTGAGAAGGTCTCAGAAGATGTCGATCAATATCTTGAGACACTCACCAAGAATGCAGATGTTGAAGAAGCTTCTTTAGAGATCCCTGATTTCATTGACAAGTTCTTGGAACATGTTGAAGAGAAAATGGCCGTGTACGACTCGGGTGGAGTTAAAGGCAAATGGGGTGAGGTTGTAGGGGAAGATTCTTTGTTGTTAGGAGCTTTGCATCGGGTTTCTAATTTAATGAAAATGCTGAGCCAGTCTCAATCCTCCTTCTCGGAGGAGGAGATTAATAAACGAAAGGATTCGTTGGTCAATAACATGGGTGCGCTTCAGCATCGCGCCATGTCGTATTTCGAGGAAGAGTTCCGATTTCTGATGGAAGAATCTCGAAATCCGGCTGAATCTGACCCCGGTGGTCATGATCCAAAAGGGAAGCAAGTAGAACAAGATCGGAACCAATCGTCTGACGATCAAGAATCCATCGAGTTGGAGCCCGAGTTTCCGAGTTATCCCGATGAGACCATTGCAAAATTGAAACAGATAGCGGAAGAGATGACATCAAATGGTTACCAACACGAATGCGGTCAGATTTATTTGGTTTGCAGGAGGAGCACAATTGAAGAGAAGTTGAACAAAATAGGATTCGAGAAAATGAGCATCGACGAGATAATGAAAATGCAATGGCAAATATTGGAGGGAGATATCATCTCCACTTGGTTAAAAGCCTTCAAGGATTGCGCCGGCACAGTCCACTTGTCCGGCGAGCGGAAGCTGGCAGAGTCGGTTTTTGGAGAAAATTCGTCTCTGGCTGTTAGCCTATCCAGCGATCTCTCTCGGTGCATTGTCATACAGCTTCTCAACTTCGCGGAAGGGGTGGCCATGTCGAAGCGAGCAGGGGAGAAGCTATTCAAAACCCTAGACATGTACGAGACCTTGCGTGATGCAATCCCTGTTTTTGAAGAACTATTACCGGAAGAGGTTGCGAACGAGCTCAAAACAGAGACGACGTTGACGAAAAGCAGACTTGGCGAGAACGTGATCGGCACATTCGCTGATCTAGAAATTGCCATCAAAACAGACGCCGAGAAATCTTTGGTCGTCGGCGGGGCGGTTCATCCATTAACCCGCTACCTCATGAACTACCTTCCATTCGCCTGCGAGTACAAGGACACGTCAGAGCAAGTGTTCAAGGAGCACTCCAAGATTGAACGCGCCGACTCCACAAGTAGGCCACGCTACGAAGGGGAAGGGAATTCTGCTAACGACAATAATGCCAGCACGGAGCATGAATCGCCGTTTGTGGCTCAGGTGATTAGGTTGATGTCACATCTGGACTCAAATCTGGAATGGAAGGCGAAGTTGTACAAGGACGTGTCCTTGAGCTGCATCTTCATGATGAACAATGGAAGGTACATACTCCAGAAGATCAAAGGGTCAAAAGAGATGTACAGCTTGATGGGAGAGACGTGGTGTAGGAAGAGATCGTCCGATGTGAGGACCTACCATAAGAATTATCAGAGGGAAACATGGAGTAAGGTTCTAAGTTGCCTAACCCCCGAGGGGTTGACTTCGCTGGGGAAGGTGCAGAAGCCAGTGCTCAAAGAGAGGTTCAAGAGCTTCAACGCACTGTTCGATGAGATACACAAAACGCAGAGCATGTGGATTGTGAACGACGAGCAGCTTCAGTCGGAGCTGAGGGTGTCGATAACGGCGGTGGTGATTCCGGCGTACAGAGCATTCTTGGGGAGGTATTCTCAATTTTTGGACCCAGGAAGACAAACAGAGAAGTACATAAAATATCAGGCTGATGATATAGAAAACTTAATCGATGAGCTTTTTGATGGACTTAATCCAGCTAAACGAAGACTATGAGCACGACGTGTTGAATGATAACTACTAAAAGGCATGCATTCCCAGCCTTAAGACACAAAATATTAGAAGTTAGAGACGAAGCAGGGTTCGATCTGGTTGAAGGGCGCCGTAAAAAGTTCATGCACGTGCATTCGAGTTTGTGTGCAGTACTCTGTTGTGTCTAGACCAGGGGGACCCAGTGGATCCACTTATTTTTCCTCCTTTCCTTCTTTATTTTTTTAGGTTAATATCATTATTATTGCTCACCTTTTTTCTTGACAAATATTACTGTTGATGCTTATATTTTAATCAAATTTTAATTTTTATAGTTTTTTTTTTAGCCTTTATAATTTTATTAGAACTTAGTCCAAGTTAAAAATAATCATGAGAACTCGATTCGAGTTAAAGTATAAGGATCATTAAAACCAACATTTGTTAAAGATATAGAAACCTTTTGTTGAATTTAGATCAAATATTTATGAAGTTATAGAATCAAAACCAATGATTTAAGATTACATACACTAAAATTAGAATTCAATCAAACTTTAAGGACTGATAACAGTATTAATCCTTTTTCCCCTCCATTTTGATTAATTTTCATTAATGTCAATTTGGTATAAAATTTTTAAATAATTAATTAGCTTCAGTTTATTCTCTTGCCAACTACAGTATTAGTTTCGGTTCACTTCATCTGATTGATATGTATCAATATATTCCGTATCAAGCCAGTTAAATAATTAATTAGCTTCAATTTATTCTCTTGCCTGTGGTTTCATGAGATGGGGTCTTGTAGTTTCAGACCAACTCTATGAATATATCCTGCATTAAGCCCTGGAATAGTATATAATACCTACAATAAATCATTTATTGTTGACGTACAATGCAATTTGCTAATAATAATGCAGCTCCCTGCACATTTGATATTCAATATGAAAATTTATTATTAATATGACAAGCAGATACTTTTAAGACAAACTCGTGAAATTTTCATGTCCCGGACTTGATTCAGACAAGCAGGTTCGAGAATACAGTGAGGCTAGAAATTCTCAATGTGTGACCTCTAAATTTAGCCAAGCCAAGCCTAGTTGAGTTACTTTCAATACTGTTAAGTGTTTTTTTTAGTAGTATTTATTATTTAGAATAAATTTATGATTCATCTAACACCCTAAAATATATTTTTAATAGTATCGAGTACCATAATTTTAGGTTGGTTACTGTTCTTAACAAAGATACTAGAAGCAATATGACACAAAAATATTTTAGAATACATGGTGCTATTAATTTTGGGACTGGCTTCTCTCCACTGTGGGTTGTATCTGCTGCCCTCCTTTGCTCACCAGCGACGTCGTTTCATCTTTTATGTGCGAGGTGACTTTTGGAATTTGCCTCGTGTCCCCACAATCCTGACCAATATCCATTCTCATATTTGCATAGTTAATAGTAATAATTGTATATTTTGAATTTATGTATTTATCTTTCAATTTAATGATAGAGTAAAACCTTTAATCTTCTTCTAACATTTTCAATTTTTTATGCTTCTTTAATAAATCTACATACTTATCTACTTAAACAAATAAAATTAGATATACTATTTTTCAGAAAAATCTCTGGAAAACAAATATATATTTTTTAACTGAAATTGAAAAAAAAAACATTATTTTTAATAAGTAAATCAATTAAGCTTCATGAAATCATGTAAGCATTTTTTTTAAGTAAATTGAAAATATATTAAAGGAGGAAAATTTTTATTTCATTTTAAAATTTAAAAACTAACAATAAATTAATAAAATATATGATTAAATTGTAATTTAGTGTAAATTGAGAAAAAAAATAAAGGGTTAGGTGCAACTAAAATCTTGAAGTATTTTTTAGGATGCAACCAATGCCTTAGAATAATTTGTAGTGCACCTATCATCGTGAAGTATTTTTTTAAGAGTGTCCATCACCCTGAAATATTTTTTTGTGCAATTTTGCACTCAATAATTTTGATAATTTAGGGGTATAAATACCCCTAAAAAAATATTTTTAAGTACTGGATGTGCCAAAAGTTAACGGATGGGGTAAAAGTGCTACTTTTCAATACTTTCGGGGCAAACTTGAGCCCAACAAAAACTTACGTATACCCAATGCTCCTATATGAATACTTCCGCGGTAAAAATGGACCTTATTCCTTATTATTATTAGTTTGATCTTTCAATTTTGTTTTGAGTTACATAATTGTTTTTTTAAAAAAGCAAAATTATATATATATTTTTTGGATTAAGGTGCATCCAACATCTTGAAGTATTATTCTACGATTATCTAGTGCTCTAAGATATTTTATAATGTGTCCAATACCCTTAAGTATTTTTTTTAGGGCACCCAACACCCTAAAATATTTTTTTCAATTGTGTCCAATACCATAAACTATTTTTTTTTGGTACATCTAACACTATAAAAAAATTTTTTGGTGTATTTATAATCCTAAATTATCTAAATTATTAAGTGAAAAATTACACCAAAAAGTACTTCAGGGTGATAAACACTCTTAAAAAAAAAAACTTCATGATGATGGGTGCACTACAAATTACTCTTGGCATTAGCTGCAACTTAAAAAATACTCCCTCCGGTCCTAATTACAGGACATATTTACCTAACTTTGGAGAAATTAAGAATAGTAGTTAAATTAGTTAATCTTATTTATTTTTCTAAAATACCCTTATTTAATAAGGGTGATTTGGGAATACTACATGAGTTTACTATGATTTTGTGAGTGTCCTTCTATAAAGATTGTGTATGACCGTATGCTTGTAGGTTTAAATTGAATTATGGTTCGAGTTGTTGACATGTATAAAGATTCTTTTTTTAATTTTCTATGTTAATACGCCTAACAAAAAACATGCTCTTCTACAACAACAACAATATTAATTTATAGTAGAATTGAGCTCTATGTGATGTTAATGAGTTGTAAATATTACTTACTTTATAGAATATATAGGTGTATTATAAAATTATTATTGTGTTTCATTATTATTGAGAAAATATCAATAGGGGATATTTTGGGAAGAAATTAACAAAAATTAAAACTTTGTCCTATAATTAGGACCAGTATCAACTCCTAAATGTTATCATATAATTAGGACTAGAGGGAGTACTTCAGAATGCCAGTTACACCTAACCCCTTTTTTTCCCCCTCAATTTACACCAGCTTACAATTTAATCATTTATTTTATCAAATTATTGTTAGTTTTTAAATTTTAAAATGAAATAAAATTTTCCTCCCTTAATATATTGTCAATTTACTTAAAAGAAAATGCTTACATGATTTCATGAAGCTAAATTGATTTACTTATTAAAAATAATGTTTTTTTAAATTTCAGTTAAAAGATATATTTTTTTTCCAGAGATTTTTCTGAAAAATAATATATCTAATTTTATTTGTTTAAGTAGATAAGTATGTATGTTTATCAAAGAAGCATAAAAAATTGAAAATGTTAGAAGAAGATGAAAGGTTTTACTCTATCATTAAATTGAAAAATAAATACAAAAATTCAAAATATAAAATTATTACTATTAACTATGCAGACATCGGGAATGGATACTGGTCAGGATTGTGGGGACACGGGGAAATTCCAAAAGTCACTTTACACATAAAAGATAAAACGACGTCGCTGGTGAGCAAGGGGTGGCAGCTAACTCACAGCGGAGAGAAGCCAATTCCATTAATTTTAAGGTGCCGGAGGCAAAAAAAAAAAAAAAAATTAAAGGTGCCGCCACAAATTAGTACTGCTTGAAAAGTAATTCAAATTGCGATTCCAAGCTTCCAAATGTTTGGACAAACTCCAGGTCACGTTCTATATACTTAAAATTGCCACGTAGTCTGTGACTGCCATCAATCCAATTTTATTAAAAACAATATTAATTGTTTAAGCTAAGATCACAAATATTTTATAATTAACAATAATTCAATTGTAACAACAATTACATATAATACATATGTCCTTAATATAAGATTCATAATTCGTTTCTTAATATAAGATTCACAATGGGTACAAATTTACAATATAAAATCTAAAAAGTTGAGTCTTCAGAAGTGTAAATTAACATGAGTCTTTAGATGTAATTAAAATGCGTGTTTAGCTGTTTGTTATTGGCTAAAAATTTATGAGTTTATATTTTTTGGTAGAATTTGTGAGATTATACGGCTAATATATTCTGGCCAAAAAACCAAAGGATAATATCAAAATATATGAAATTTAATTTAATATATACCTCCTCTTATCCGAAATATAAGATACAACTGTCTTTTTTTTGAAGAAGGTAAAAAAAATAAATAAGTTATCTAATCATATTATATGTTGTGTATCATTAGATTATATATTAATCTATAATTCAAATTAATTAGTCTGAAGAAAAAATACAAATACAAATAATTTAAATTAATTTAATTATCTTCTTTAATCTTTAAAAAAAAGTCAACCGTGTCTTATATTTAGAATTAGTGACTACTTTTTTTTGTGAATATATATACTTTTTTTTGAGAAGATTTAAGAGAAAAAAAACAGATAAAGAACTTTGAAATTGTAAAATTTTAAATAAGATATTTTTTAAAAATTAAATTATAAATTATTTATCAAATTTCAGTATTCTCTTATTAATTTTCGGTAACAAAATTAATTTGAGATTTTAGAAATTGTAAAGTTCATTGCTTTTACTGATATAATATACGCTCTAGATAAATAAAGATACTACATACTAGAAGTACAGAATTGGGGCGTGGCCGTGAACTTGGGGGCAAACTGGGGAACCAAGGCAAAGAACAAAGACTACCCCGGGCAATGTAATTCATCGGCACGAGCACAGAAGCGTAACTAAACCAGAACAACCCTTTGTTGTTGAGCTAAGAACTGGGCAACCTTCTTGACCAGTTAACACACAGACATACTTCAAAATTCAAATGTTTGGAAAGCAGTTTTCGACATGCTTCTCCCTATAACGAACCCTGCACCTTCAAAATTGAGTTTTTCCCAATACTGAGCCCTGCCAAATCACAGGCCGTTAATTTATCGTATATCTTCTTCACCCGCATTATTGGTTACAGCTATGTATGTACCTCTCTTTTTCTTTGATTTTCTTTATCATAATTCTTGTTTTCGTTAATATTGTTCTGTAATTGTTTTTCTCCCCTTCGATGTTCCCTACTCCCCTTATCCTGTTTCTTTACTTATCTGCATTTGTTACCTCTAATTTAGGGATTCTTTTTCTGAAGGCTCGTTTTCCCCCCCTTTTTAAAAAATATAAATTCTCTCAGAATATGATCATTTTTTAATATGTTTTCTGCTTCGATTGTGCCTACTTGTACTTTTGGGTTTTTCTTCCCGTTGCACCCTAGTGTAGTTTTTTCGGTGAGGTGAATTTGTTGAATGGTATTTTGCATAATTGTGGAGAAGTTTAGTGGGGGGTCTATGTTGATTGTGAAGTCATTTATCGCCTCATATCTAATTTAGCTAGTCATTCTAGTAGGGTGAACATTAATATAGTTTGAGGTGACCGACCTACAGGATGCACTATCATAGATTTCTATATGAATGCATTCTTCAATAAGCTGATTGAGAAATCCCTTATTTCAAAGGAAGTTTAGATATTTGGTTTAGATTGGGGCTGATCCTCATTATACCTTATGCATACGAGAATATACTGTGATTCTCCTTAGGTCTATTACTTATTTTCCCTCCAAGGTCTTGAATATCTTCCTTTTCTCCTACTAGAATGTTCTTAGGTTGTGGTTTAAAGTAGGATTGGTGAGCATGTATCTATGTGCATGTGCATAAGTGCCTGCATTGTGTATCAGAGTCCTGTCTGTGATTGTCTCTCAGAAAATTTTATGTGTATGGTTACATGTAACTTTCATTTCCAGATACCATTTGATTATGCCATAAATATTTTGTATATAAATCCAATTCTGGGCTCTTCTTTTTTTTCTTTGGTTATATGCTTTTGGAATAGATGACATTGTAACTGTGTATCAGTCATAAAAACATTTACATATTTTATTTTGCTGCCCTCCCATCTTAAGATTTTTATAAAATTCATTTTTTTCTGCCTGTTTAGCTGTGCCAGCTCTAATCAGAAAGATGGGTAGCACATTCAATCCACAGATTTTAGTGGAAAAGCTGACAAAGCTGAATAACTCACAGACGAGCATAGAGAGTATCCTTTGAGAATTTTATGTAGATTATGATTCCTTTTACCTTTTAATTTCAATTTAAACAATTTAAGTGGTTATTTTATCTGTTTCCCACAATTGACAAAGTCAGTGGGTCCCCCCCAAACGCACACTGACACGGTTGTCACAATGTGACTTTTGTGGTTTACTTGAGTTGGATTAATAGTGTTCTAATTGTGTGAGTTATGAAATCTACTCTCAAAGCACCCTCCTTTGATTTCCTTGATTGACTGTGAATTTGTGATGCTTTATATATATATATATATATATATAATATGACTGTTATGAGAACTACATTTTATCAACTTCCATATTCAATAATGAATCATGGCTTTATGACTATTATTTCCCTTTTAACCATATCATTGAATGGCAAAGTTTTGGTACACCATAGATGTTTGTACATATATATATATCTGTATGTATATTGAGGAATGCTAACCTCCTCATCTCAATTTAAATTAAGCGTTATAATTACTAAGGCTTTATTGAGAGCTCAAGAGATAACTCCTTGTTATTTAAAATAAAGATGATATAAAGTCTTAAACCTAGCAAAAGATAACTAAGCCAATAACTAGATTTATTCAATATAAGACTAATTTAAGTTTCTAATCCTAATAAAATTTTATTTCATATATATATATATTCATATATATAATATAGACACGCATTTGTTGCTAGCATATTTCATTGCATATGAGTTGGGATCCTTGATTAGACTCAGCTTTGTCACATTGGTGTATCTTTCATATGAATAAAGCCAAACAAGTAGTTGACACATGGGACAGGCAATTTCACTGTTCACCTCGTGAGCAGAGATTGGCATTTCTATATCTTGCAAATGATATTTTGCAGAACAGCAGGCGGAAAGGTTCAGAATTTGTTGGTGAATTCTGGAAGGTTCTTCCAAATGCTATTAGAGACGTGGTTGAAAATGGAGATGAGTTTGGAAGGAATGCTGCACTTCGGCTGGTAAGTTATTAATCAATAGCTGTTTTCTCCCTTTCGGACTTTCCTGATTAGAAATTTCTGTATGCTATCTTGACCTTATCGTTTGTTTGCATAAGCATGCTTTAGCTAAAGTCTTAGGAAGCAAAAGTCATTCTCCCAAAAGTCATTTAGAGTTGACAAATTTTCTTCACTCTTTTGTGTGTTGTGAGGATAAATAGTTCTGATTGTTGGCACTGTCTGTCCTGGCAATTCTGTTTATCACTAACTCTACTCAGATATGCTATGTGTCTACTTTGAGCTATTGATACCATTCTCTATTTTATTTGAAGTGAAACAGATGGCAATGGGAAAAGTGATCGCAAGAGATTGAAAATTAATAGTGTAGTGTTTGATCTGTTTATGCAGCAGTACGAAATTAAGTTTTTAGTGTTTGATCATGCACCGAAGGCGCTCGCCTAAATCCTAAACCTTAAACTCTAAACCCTACTCAAAGTAGGCACAGAAGGCACATGAACCCAGCGCCTCTCTTCATATAAGAGCTGCTACGTTGGTTTTGAGCCTTGCCATAGCACCTATGGTGTTAAGGCAAGCGCCTTTGGCAACATTGGCATTAACTTAAAAATAGAGTGTCAATGAAGCTTGAAACAAGATGAGCATAGGGGAAGAGAAAGCTAAATTCAAGATCTTTTATGATTCAGCTCCAATTCAAGTCTTCTTTTGAGCCCTTGTAGCATTTAACTTAAAATTTTTCTTCTTGTTTTCTTTCATGTTTGTGATATTTGCATGTTATTTGTTCTGCAATATATGTCGATGATTGATGTTTTGGGATGATTAGTTTTTATCAGTTTTCTTTTTTGAATAAATGGGCTATAAGTAATATGGATTTCTTGATGGGATATTTAAAGAGAGTGGTTCTCTCACCTAAACAGCTTGCTTCAGAAGTCAAAATTTAGAAGCTGTGAAATATCTATGTTCTTGTTTCATGTTTGTAAATGTCAATAGTAAAATAAATTATGTGAAACATTGACATGGTATTTGTTGATTCATGAATTGCAATTTTTTCTTTGATGCAGATAGGTATATGGGAAGAGAGAAAAGTTTTTGGTTCTCGTGGTCAAATTCTCAAGGAAGAGTTTGTCGGGAGACATGTAGAAAACAGTACTCGTAATGGGAAGCCTATGAACTTGAAATTGGTAATAGTTATATGAACATGATTTTGTGAACCAGCCAGCCGCCTTGAAGTTTTTCTGTGTTGGTTCCAACTCTAAGCCCTTTTACATTCCTGTAACAGAGGCCATCTGCTGGGAATTCATTGGAGAAAATAGTTTCAGGTTACCATGTTGTTTATGGAGGCGAGACAGATGAAGATGTTGTACTAGGCAAATGCAGGAATATCATTAGCTGTCTAGAGAAAGTGGATAAGGAAGTTGGCCATGATAATAATTCAGGTATATTTCTCTGTTTGTAGTTTGTAGGAAATGTGATCTAATCCTGGAATTGCTTGTATTTGGGTAAGCATAACCTGTTCCTAATATTTTTATTCGATCTATTTCGTAGTTGTGCCAAACGGTTTTTTGTATCTACACAGCAACACAAAATGGGATTTAAGGATTAATAAATAATCAAAACTAAAGGGAAAAATTGAACACGAATGGTTATGTAGATTTAAATCAAACTAGGTAACTGTCATGATTTTACCGCCCTTTTTTTCTTTTTGCATCTGATTGGATGTCCTTCTGTTCACTAATTTGAGTCGGACAATTCCATGAATCTGCAGTGGTGGATGAGCTCCAGGGACATAATGCTGCACTGAGGGACTGCATAGAGCAATTAACAGCAATAGAATCATCGAGGGCAAGCCTTGTGTCTCACCTAAGAGAAGCTCTCCAGGATCAGGTTCTGTTTTAATATTGCTTATCTTTATGAAGGTACAGTCCTTTATTTTTTTGTGGTTCTTACATGGTCATGCCTCCAGGAACTTAAGCTGGATCAACTCCGAAGCCAGATTCAGGTATGGGATTTATCGAAATTCGGTGATTTATTTTGAAGTTCTCTTGTTCTTTTTAGTGAAATGTCAACTGGGATGAAATGATTGGACCTACTTTTCATTGATGTCTTGTTTCTATGCAAGAACTTTGTGACTTGAAAGGCCTTTATTTTTTATCGACTTGTTTGAGCATTTTAGTTTTAACATTTCAGGCTGCACGTGTTCAGTCAGAACGGGGAAGCAATAATTGCCGCCAGTTACTAAACAACAATAATATTCTATCAGCAGCTGAGCAAAGTTCAAAAGAAATTCAAGCCTCCATAGCACCCCCAAGCTTTATTCCAAAACACAGGGAACAATCAGCTCCGTTAATGTACACACAGCAAGTATCTTTCCCTCAAAAACCTGGACACATTGAGGAAGATCCGCGTAAGTCTGCAGCTGCTGCAGTGGCAGCAAAGCTTACTGCCTCAACATCATCTGCCCAGATGCTGTCTTATGTGCTATCCTCCCTGGCATCAGAAGGGGTCATCGGCAATTCCATTAGTGAGTCTTCTGGTGATTATCATTCAGAGAAGAGGGCCAAGCTGGAGAATGACCAGCCATCTTATACACAATCTCAGAATCCTCCACAACAACCAATTCCTCCCCTTCCACATCCCGATTCTATTCAACACAATGTGTCTATGATCAATCAGCATTCTACTTCTAGTGAACCACCACCTCCGCCCTCATCATCACCGCCACCGTTGCCACCGCCTCCACCAATGCCACAGTATCCAATGCCGCAGTTCATGCAGGCTGCTGGCAATGTAGCATATAGTTATAGCATGACACAGCAACCATCAACGGCAGCTTTTCCAACTGCAGGGCCTCTTCTGAACAGTGTTTCTCCATTTACGCCTTCTCCAATGACTAATTTCCAGGGTTTCCAAGGTTCAGATGGAAATTACTATAACCAGCCCTCATCAATGCCAATGGCTCCAATTTCTCGGCAATAGATTCCTGATCCTTGCTGTTTCAGAATCTGATCCATGCTATGATCAGGTCTGCACATATTAAATGTTTCCTAACCTGGTTATTTGTTAATTACTGTTCACTCTAGGGAGTTGAAAAGACATCATTTTAGATGTGACGACTGAGAGGATCTCTAAGTAGTTGTAGAAGCTTCCTGATATTTATTGCTTTAGGGTTTAGAGGTTTACTAGTGGAGGGTTGAAAGAATGCAGATGCTGGCAATAATCAGGGACCGGAAGCTGCTCAGCTGTCAAGCCGGCTTGTGTGTTTCCAAATGATCTGCACCGACCCCTGTGGATAGCTGCTGTATGTACAGATCTGTTTTGTGCATTAGTAATTTATGAATTTACATGTGTGCTCGACCCAGAACCGAGTAATAGAGCCCAAGTAATTATCAGCATATTAGTTGTATGATAAGTTATCCTAGCAGTTCAAAGGCATATTTTTCTTGTATTACATTAACTAGTGAAGCATGTGTAAACTTATTCATGGAAATTAGAGTTTCCGGGATTTAGAGAAGTAAGACAAGTATAAAATAAAGCAGTACCTTCGCAGTTAAGCTGTTTGGAGTAAAATGCCCGATACATGGTTTTTCTGTTTTATGTTAATTTCGTTGTTTTGCTGCTATGTTAGTAAAGATGGTGCCTGTGATTACAAGCCTGGATTGGTAACTTGGCTGGTCTGGTCATTCTTTATGCATTTTAGAGTAGTGCTACCTGGTGAGTGATTTCAACAGTGTTGCAGAGTAATGAACTCTAGCTCCGAATTATGCGAGGGCGTGCATTTATTGTAAGCAAAATGATGAAGAGGATGTATCTCTAAGCACTAAAGTAAGATATCATGTGGAGATCTGCATGTTCATGTCGTAAATTTCCTGTTCATGTCTGCCTCCTCTTGTCATATACTTCCTTTCTTCGGTTTTTAATATAACACCCAGTTAACTTTTTTTTTGGAGAGGTTAATAAAGTTAAATAAGTTAATTAATTATAACATATGTTGTATATCATTTGATTATATATTAGTTTATATATTAAATGAATTAGTTTGTTAAAAAAAAAATAATTTAAAATAATTTATTTAACTTCTTTAATCTCTATCAAAAAAGTTTTAAAAAAATTAACTGAGCCTTATATTGAAAACATGATATAATATTTAGTTTTAAATTCTTATTTTCTTGGGGCCCGGGGACTTTATGACCCTCCCTCCTTCCCACTCAAAAATCAGGGCGAGATCTAAGGATCCAAGGGCGGACTCCTTTTTTCCTATCTCCTTCTATTACTCTAATCTTTGCATAATCCTGTGTATGCCCTGTCACTGTCAATGTTCTTGATATGTATAGGGATGGAATGAATAATAGCAGTGGGTGATGCTGTGGTACTTAGAAGTTAGAACGCTTCGTTCGAAGAGTATACTAAGCAAAAGCCTAAAAAGGAATTAATGTGAAGAATCTGCAGGAGAAAATGAGCAGTCCTGGTTTGAATCTGATCACAAGGCACTGGGTTTCCTCTTTAATTTCTACTAAGATAATTAGTTGCCATATATATATATATATGAACTAGCTAGGGAATTATAACTTGGGTTTTAGTTTAACCATGCATATGCATTTTGTATATAGAAGGCTGTTTGGGAAGCCACAAAAAAAGTTTTGGTGGGGATACAACCTTTTTATCTAGGGTCAGGCCAGGTCAAGAGTCTTCTACCCACTTTCTTCCTCACAAGTACTGGTCAGCTACAGAATCCTTGATAAACCCTTTATCTCACAAAAGTTGCTTTTGGTTTTGATTGAACTACGATACAACTCAACAACTTGCCCTTTTGTGGATATACGCTATATCCATTTATTTTATCATTGCATCATGACCATGCATGCATCCGTTCTTGCTTCTGGATAACAAGTTTTAACAACTAATCAACCATAGATTTGATGCTTTTAGCTTCTTGCAAAACTGACATTGGTATGTTTTTTCCCAAAAGGGAAAAAACAGCCGTACTTCGGACCAATTTAAGTGATACCACAGGAAGAAAGCATATGTATATAGTTCCGCACAGTGTTTATTTCATTTAAAAGAAAGGTCATTGGATATTTCTTTCTCGAAAACAAAAGGATTGAAATTGATTAGGCCTCGCTTGGGGTTTGACAGCGAGGAACCAGGATTTGGATGGTACACGAGTGGATGATATTTTGGTAGCCAAACAGGAGCTAAAGGCAAAGGGACGAACAGACATACCCTGAAGTAGAATAACACACACAGTGAGAGACAAAAGCACCGTCAGATCCCAATACCCGATACACTCTTCCTTCCAGAGATCGGCTTGCTTTCAGGTTCAAAATTGCATTTTTTTTAATAAAATTCTCAAAAAGCTAAGCTTTCTACATCCCTAAAAAAAACTATGGACACTGCCTCGGATGTTGAAGCCTCCCCAACTGGTCTCTCTCTCTAGAGAGAGAGACAGAGAGAGAGATTTAATTATTTTAATTGGGAAAGCAGGGTTTGATCTGATGGGTTAATGGGTGGGAGGTGTTGGTGTTGAAAGTGAGAAAGGACAAAGGGAAAAGGACAGAGAGAAACAGAGACGTGCAATGGGGGTGATGAGAGAAGAGAGAGGAAAAGGCGGTCAACGTTGGAGTAACGTCAGCAGGGGCCTGGGGGGTTAAGGAACAAAAGCTGAGAAAAGCCGTCATGTCTGCGTGTGTGTTTGCTTTAACGGCTGAACCAGAGTTTTGATGTTCATAAAGTAACCTTTGCTTTGGCTTCGATTCTTTTGTGATTTCCTTACATAAAAAGATGGGTTTGCGTCAGACTCTGCTTCCCATGAATCATCCCCTCATGACACCATCATTCCTTTACCTATGCCTCCCTCCTCTCTCTCTGATCTCAATCTCTGTTAATGTTTCTGTCTCTTTCCTTGTGTTTGTTTGTGCATGTCTCCCCTCTATGCAGAGAGAGAGAGAGAGAGAGAGAGAGAGAGAGGGAAATAGGGTTTAAGGCCTTAGGGGTTAATGAGGGCGTGCTGTGAATGCGAGCTCGCCTGTCTGCTGCCAAGCCAATAAGAACAAAATTAATAAAAATGATGAGACCAAAGTGAGTGAGGAGACCAACAGACATCCAACATAATTAATGTGAAACAACAATATACCATGTTTCATGTCTATCCTCTTCAGTCTTCATTGAATTCCTCAAGGACTGCCAATAACCAACACAACATTAATATTGCCTCTTTGTATGGGATTGGTGTGGTTTAGATGATGTGTTCCTACTGTACTTCATTCATTCTCAGATATTCTGTGTGTTTGGGAATGAAACAGCCAAACCAATTCAAATGATTTTGTTTGTATTGTTTTTGGGGCTTGTTGTGTTGATTTAATTTCGAAGTCCTGCTCTTTAAGCTGAAAGCATGTTGAAGTTGCTCATCTGCACTATATATCAGTAATCATTACATATATTAAACCTCAGTACACTTACCATATACAAATGCAAATTATTTTAATTGCTTTCTTTATAACGTGGTCTTTTCAGAGCAAGTCAATATTTGTGCGGCATCATGAAGTATCATAATTAATTGTATCGAAAGTTTAATTAACCTGCACTGGATAAATGTTGAGGTGAATCTTCATAACCAGGAACATGGCTTTTATGACAACCCCAGATAGTCAGAGTGCAGAATACATGAGATAATTGTAGAGTACTCAGTATTCGCCAGATTTGTTGTTATAAGATTTCTCACAAATATAAGTAATTCCTTCTTTGATGTCATCTATTTCAAAACTTCACATTTAAAAAACTTTTAGGGATCTATGTTACACACAGCTAGATAGTATGACAAACTAGGATAATTAACTGAGTTTGATATATACATAATACATTTATGCACATAATTGCGTGGGTGAATACAAAATATGGCATTATTCTAATTAAGCCAGAAACATGAATGAGAAGATAAAGTTGGGGATTTAATTAATACTTCCTCCGGTCCTAATTATAGGACATATTTATCTAACTTTAGAGAAATTAAGGATAGTAGTTAAATTAGTTAATCATATTTATTTTCCTAAAGTGCCCTTATTTAAAATTTAGAATTTAAAAAAAAAACAGTAAAATTGAGGTGTATGTGGCATTAATGAGTTGCAAGTATTACTCACTTTATAGAATACATAGGTGTATTCTTAAACTATTATTGTGTTTAATTATTATTAAAAAAGTATTAATAAGGGGTATTTTAGGAATAAATTGATAAAAATTAGAATTTTGTCCTATAATTAGAATCAATATTAACTCCTAAATATTATCCTATAACTAGGATCGGAGGGAGTAATAATTAGAGGGAAATGGAGAAGACCATCCAGGGAGACATGCATGCAATATTATGTTGGCCAGTCTATATTAAGGTTTGTGATGAGGGTGAGATTTGAGCAGACACACTTCTTGCTTTCCACTCCCACAACTTTTTTATTCTCCCCCGTTATCATTACCTTCTTCCAACACCAACATTCTTTTATTTTTTAACTTCATTAATTACTTCACGTGCTCTTATTACATTTTTCTAATCCTTAATCTTAAACGGTAACAGTAGTAATAATCAATTACAGTAGGCGAAACTAAAAATTAGTGCTCGTTTAGAATAACTTATTTTTGAACAATAAGTGCTTATAAATCGTGATTCACGGTATATGAGGTAAGTACGTGAAAGAAGTTTTATCTCGGCTTATGTAATAAGGATTTATTATCCAAATATAAACCTAACCAAACACACACTTAAACAACTTATTAAACATGAAGGGAGCATAACATATGTGTGTGGCAAACGTATATAATTAAGATCCAGCTGTTCTATACTTTTGTACATGTTGTGATCATCAGGATTTGGAGTAGAATTTATTTCAAAATGAATAGACGAGAAACTTGGGTACCCCCCCCCCCCCCCAAAAAAACTGCCCATTTTACACGATGTCACGTCACTGTGAGAAAGTTTATTTGTTCAGGCAAACGACGGTGACCTAAAGTTTTGAAAGCTGTGCATAGTGAACGAACTTGAACCCTTTTCTATATTTCTTTTCAGTTTTCACCCTTCTAGCTAGCTCAAGTAACAAAAGAACAAATGATATGCGTCTATATGAATAATGCCAAGAAAGCGGTACAAAAAAATAAAGCAAGATAAAATATTGATCCTGTATTACTTTAATTTGTTTTTTAAGTTGATGATGAGACGCTTCATATATATATATATATATATATATATATATATATATATATATATGTAATGTGTGTTTGGATTAGTTTTTTTTAATAACTTTTACGACTTACGAGGTAAGTGTGTGAGAAGAGTTTTGTCTCGGCTTGCGTAAACCAAGATTTAAAACTATGGTTTTAGTGCTTGCTTAACAGACATATTCATATCTTTTGCTTTGTTTCGCCAGATATGGAAACACCTTCAGAGTTCGGAGCAAAAGATATATACATCTTGAACTCTTGCTTCTTTATAATTTTATATATGTGTGCATATATACACAGTTCATTACCACTACTTAACCCAAGATCACCAACCTTTCAGCATCGATCAAAATCTGGAATGATTATATTTAGAGCACGTGCTTATATAATATTGAGAATTACTGTGAGGTCCTGGAGGAAAGAATCTAATTATATTATACCAAAAAGTTTTAATGACAAGTGAGGTCTTATGATTTCTTACACTAAAATTTGTTATTACATGCTCCTCATATTGTTATTAGGATTTTTTGATAACTAAGAATCTTCTTTGAGATCTGATCTTATAGTAATTGTCTCTATATAATATAATGTTTAAGATGATGGATAACCTTATATTATATTTGTATATATACACTCTTCGTTGAAGGGAGAATGATGTTACAATATTGACTAGAAGAAAAGGATTGGGTTGAAGGAAAGTGAAATTAAAAGAGAAGGTGAAAGGAATAGTCGGTGAGGTACATATATGTTATGGCACTTCAATCGTTTCATGCATGCTTTTCCAGGCACCACAAGGGAGGACTTGTACGTGCCTACGGAACCAGGCTTTGATGAACCCTCAGCTACATTTTCCTCTAAAACCTAAGCTACCCCTTCAAAAACTTCCACCTTCCATGGCAACTCAAAAGAATCAATGTCTCTGGTCAAGAAAACAAAAGAATCAATGTCGTTCCCCACTAATCTGCTTCATAGACACAAGTGTGGATCTTCCTATTTAGGAAAACCTTTGCTCAGGTCCTAAAGACCAGAAAAAATATTAAAAAAATCTCAGAATATATTTCTCTATTAAGAGAGTTTCTAGTACCCCAATGATATAGATTCGAAATGTAGATTTATCTTAGTGACAATAAGTCATAGAGTGACTATTGACAAGTTTATATATGTTCACTAAAGCAGTTCTCATTGATAAGTGTGTGTGACTATATTGACGAGCCATAGAGTGATAATTGCCAAGCTTATCTATATCACTGAGGCTCATAAGGACTTTTTTAATAAAGGATTTTATACTAAAACCTTTTTTTATTTTTTTCTAGTTCTCAGAACCTGAGTGAGATTTTCCCTTTTATTTATGTTCGATAACTATATATATACATGGCCTAACAGTTAAATTTTACAATAACTGAACATGATTTTTTTTTTGAAAAATAGGAAGTACTTTTTTTTTTTATCTATGATCTTCTAATATCAAGTGTTTTTTTTGGCTCCTGGTTTCTTTGGCACATGTCATCGAACAATCAACTAATTCGGATAGGATTTGGTTGGATCTACTATGTGGGGGCACCCCTCCCAAAAGAAACCTCTCTACCCTCTCCCCGGGATCAAACCCAAGAGCGGATGAGTGGGGTTCAGAAATCAGAACCCTTCCCGTATGAGCTTGCTTCTACTGGTGGGGAAAAAAGAAAGAAAGAAAGAAAGAAGAAGTACTACCACATTCTATTGTTATAGTATAAATTTTTTGAACAATATTTTTATAGTAGGAATTGAAAGTGTAGGATAATTGACAACTAATAAGAAGATACGAGAACAAAATTTGTTCTCTTTGAACTAAACTTGAATGGCAAATAAATACATAAAATTTACTGCATATTTTGTTATATTTGAAAGTCATGTACCCATGTATTAACGTATATAGCTAAATTGTGATTTTCCTAAAACAAAATCTTATATTAAGGCAAGACGTGCTATTTATAATCACAATTCATAAATAGTATATCTCCATGTATATATGATACAGATTCTAATATACTTGTACGAATTAATTAGACGTGAAATTAAAGCACACAAGTGTGTATATGTGTAGAGTGTTAAGCTGAATGTAATAAGAAAATTAAAGAAGAAATCCGACAAGCACAATCGGAAGACATGATTATATTTATATGTTTCTTCCCCTATAAGTCTCTTTATATAATAGATGGCAACCTAAACATGGTCTTCTGTGTAGTCAGCCTTGATGGTTATCTTGAAGGACCAACCCTGAAAGAGAAACCTTCTTTTTCTGTTAAAGCCGACATATCACCCATATCGTGCGCAGTTAATCACACCCCTCCTATGTATCTATAAGACTCTGTACAGTATTGTGTGTATGAGAGCAACAAATTGTGAAGATGTGGTAGCCCCTTTATTAAAAAGAAAAGAGAAACTCAATTAACATCCATTTGGAACCCGCTCGAAACTACACTCAGAGTGAAGATGTGATATGATCCCACAAACAGTGAAATATGAAAGGCTTAAAAGTTTTTTTTTTTCGGAAGTATTGGTTTAGGGGAAATTTTATCAATTTTGTCCTGAAATTCTCATTTTGAGCAATTTTATTCTGGAAGTTTTAAATGTGGAGTAATTTCACCATGACTATTATCCCGGTTAAATTTAATTTTTAGTTGACTAAATTTTAAGACAAAACTGCTTCTAAGTGAAAACTTTCAAGATAAATTTGCTCATTATCCTGAAATTTTTTACTTTAGAGCAAATTTGCCTTTAAATTTAGTCAATTAACGGTTAACTTAACTATGATAGCAGTTAAGATAAAATTGCCCTATATTTAAAACTTTCAAAATAAAATTATTCTAAATAAGGTTTTTGAGATAAAATTACCTCTGAGTCAATATTTTCAGAACAAAAATGACGTTTAATCCAGCCTGTATGAAAAACATAGAATAGGGAATGGTTTATTTTGGAATAGGGGAAGCTTGGGAGAGTGTAACAGGGAAATGAAGAGCAGAGAATATGATGTGAAGATGAAGTCCAACAAACAGAGATGAGGGGATTTGATCGATAACGTAGGGCCGACAAGAAGGACGAACGCAGCCGTCTATATGCTCTCTCTCCCCTGCTAAACACACTGTTCTTTATGTCTCTTCGCTTTTCTCTATCTTCTTTCTTCCATTCCTGTCCCTCCCTTCATCATCATCATCATCTCTTGATCAATATAATTCCCACACTTTAACTCTTTGACTACTTAATACTTAATAGTAATACAACAATCCATAAAATCATTTACTCTCTCTCTCTCTCTCTCTCTATATTTTAACCCCACTACTAATAAATAATTTAATCCAGTTAAAATTAAAAGTTAAAAAATTTGAACAATCAATCACCGACACTAGAAAAAAAAAATAATTAAACCCCCGCCTAATTCTCTCTCTCTGTGTCTGTGTGGTGCATAAGGTGACGACTGCTACAGAGAGACCAACTTTATATTTCTAAGGAAAAAGGAAGAAGTAACAACAGCATGATCCCCATCACGCATATTAAGCCCATTTTTTATTATTATATATTCACAAAGCTCTATAAATAGGAGCCGCATCTCCCGGCATATTGCTCACGCTGCAACAACAAAGGCCTTCGTCTCTTTCTACTCTCGCCTCATCACAATTATCACAAACACCTGTAGTTTTACAAAAAATCATTAGCGGAGTAAGAATGCAGTACCAAACGGCGACGTCGTGGGGAGGGCATGTGGCGGTGGAGAGGATAGAGAGGATGGCGTCGGAGAACGCGGTGGTGATATTCAGCATAAGTACTTGCTGTATGTGCCACGCCATGAAGAGGCTCTTGTGTGGCATGGGAGTCAACCCTACGGTTCACGAGCTCGATCAGGACCCCGCCGGCGAGGAACTGGAGAGGGCTCTGGTCAGTATTCTGGGAACGCCCTCCGTCGTGCCGGTGGTCTTCATCGGCGGCAAGCTCGTCGGCACCATGGACAGGGTCATGGCCTCTCATATCAACGGCACCCTCGTCCCTCTCCTCAAGCAAGCCGGGGCTCTCTGGCTCTGATTGTCATCACTCACTCTCCTTCCTTTTCCTTTTTCAAAAAATGATTGGCTTGTAATGCCTTTTGCCTTGAGGTGCCGCTTCTGTAAAGATTATGCCAAAATTGAAAATTAATATGACAAGTAATGTTTGGTTTTATCTGCCATGCTTCACACTTGACCATTTTGGGTTCCTCTTTTAATTTGTGTTGAGTTGGCTTAGGGATGAGCAAAAAACCCGACAGTCCAGGTAGTCTGACCCAACCCGGTCTGACCCGACCCGGTCCGATCAAAAAATTTTGGTCTCAGGCAGCTTCTCACAGACCAGACCGGACTGGTCATCTCGGGTTGGACTGGACTTCGGTCCAAGTTGTCCAACCCCATAGTCTGGTCCGGTCTGACCCGAGGTGTACATATATATATATATATATTTTTAATTCTCCATTCGCACCACACCACGCACTCCACGTCTCCACAGTCCACAGCTCCACTGCCCAGTTCGATTTTTTTTGTTGGACCACTTCGTCTTCTCTCATTCAGTCAATAATCCCCATTCCCCATCTCACTTTGGGGTTCGGCCGAGCCGCCAAGGAGTTCGATTTCAGCATCTCTGATCTCCGTCTCCACCGTCGGCTCCGGCTCCGGTTTCCTCGACGTCCCTCTCGGCTCGGTTCCCTTTCGGTGTCGGCTCCAGTTCCGTTCGTCTCCCTCGACGTCCCTCTCGGATCTGGTTCTTGTCTCCCTCTCAGATCTGGTTCCGGTCTCCCTCAGCGTCTTCCGTCCGTCTCGGCGTGCCCTGTCTCCGTGTCCTGTCTCCGTGTCCCTCTCAGCTCTAGTTCCCATCTCTGGTCTTCCGTCTGTCTCGGCTATTCAGCATCTGAGCATCCTCTTTGGCGCCTTGAAGGTAAGAAATTAACTTTACTTTACATCTTATTTTTTGCACTGGTTGGCTCTTGGCTGCTGCTGGTTTTCTTGGTGTGTGCTGTATGATGAACTCTTGGCTGCTGCTGGTTTTCTTGGTGTGTGCTGTATAGACGGATATATGATTAATGATTGTATGAACTATGAATTATGAAGCTATAGTGAATTATATATGAATGATCCTTTGAATGTTATGTTGGTGATATAGATTTACAAATTCTCAATTCTTAGTTCAAGACTTCAAGTCTTCCAGATATATATTGCTCTATTGAACTAAAAAATATACTACATATCAGATTTTGGGTGCTTTTAATGACTATGCTTAAGAGTGCTTTTAATTCTTAGTTAAAGAGTGCTCTATTTTACTGGTGCAATAATGCTAGAAATCTCAAAGTGCTCCAACACAAATGATTTTCTTTACTAGAAATGCGTATGTTAAATTTTCTTCGCTATTTTATCTTCATATTTGGATAGGTTGTTCTACTATTTTGATGAATTATGAAACTAATTTATGAATACTTGCTTTTCATTTTTTGCAGACATGGATAATGAGCAAAGTTCAAGTGTTGAAAACAAAAAAAAATGTTGTTATGTGCTATTAGGAATCTGCAAAAAAAAAAAAAAAAAAAAAACCAAATATGTCCTGGACTGCCTGGACTGGTCCAGCAGTCCGGTGGACCTGGTCCGGTCCGGCCCGAGCTCGGGCTGGTCCTGGACCAGACCGGACCTCGGGCTGCCTTGTTCAGCCCGAGGTGTTTTCCAGACCAGACCTCGGGTTGAGGCCAAACCCGGTCTGGTCTGGTCCATGCTCAACCCTGTTGGCTTGTGGTTGTGTGCATGTTTTGGAGACAAGAAAATAAAAGAAATGAATGTTGTGGAGGCAAACAGTAAAGAGTGGGGATGGACCAGAAACGGCGTCATTTCTGGACGATGCCGTCACTTTCTGTGTCCCTTTTGAGAGAACGACGCAAGTGCTCGTTATTATTTAACAATATTGGTGCTGCCATTGAACTATCTTGAAAATCACTTGTGGCTTTCTGTCTGGAGAACTTGATCGGGGCTTCTTACCTATGCATCCATTCGTTATGAAGATTAATAGCAATTAATGAAAGCTTGATTACGAAAACACACTAGTTTTTGGTTGCATTCACCAAATTGGTATGTGATATACTAGGAGTAGTATTCTTTTTCTTGTTTTTGAAAAAAATGAACGCCTTGCTTTAAATGCACAAGTTGAGATCGTGGCACTTAATGCCCTTCAGGCCCAATGACACCACCCAATAAATTTTGAGTTATGATAGTGTGTAGTAAAGGATGACAAAAACACTTATCCATATTTAAAATATTACCATTAAGACGAAAGAAAACACACACATTGCGTGGGTGAGAGGGGATATAGATCTAACATATATAAAAAGGGAGGGGAGAGGATAATCACCCTTTTTTTCTAATTCAGATGTTTTGTTTTTTTTGGGGCAGCTATTCTTTTTTTATCTATCTGCAACGTAAACCTATTGTAACAATTTTTTTTGTGTCTATCTACACTTCATTTTCCTAGTTTTTAGTATTATTTTTAATGAACATGTAAATGCTCGTTTGAGATAACTTTTTTTCTACTTATAAGTGCTTATAAATCATAATTTATAGTGTGCGAGGTAAATATGTGAGAGATATTTTATCTTAACTTACGTAATAAGGACTTATTGCTAAAAAATAAGTGATGACAAACATGCTATTACTCTGAAAGTTGGAACTAGGAGCCTAAGGACCTATTTGGGAAGGTGGTGGGGGTTGAAAAACAACAGTAAAAAGGGAAAAAGCATGATAGGAGTAAAATGTGGTGTTTAGGTTGGCATTTTTTCAAGTGGGGTTTTAGGCCGAAAGCTACTTTTAAGAAGTAGCCACCAAGACCTGATTTCCACTATATAAATGGGTTTCTACTATCATCAATTCAAACATAAATCACATTTACAATCTGACCTTTTTTTTTATCTTAAGTTTGTAAAAATCAGATTGAAAAAAAAAAAAAAACACTTCTGCCACCATTAATCCAAATGGGCTCTAATATTGAATTGCAGAATGGACCATTGATGGATCAAAAGGCCTGTTTTAAGTTCTTATGAAGCAAAGATGCTATGGGCTATTAATGGGCCTTACTGCACTGTCACACTTGATGATTCTATGCACATTCCAAATAAATAAATGAATGAGTGAAAGCAACCAACCATGATGATTCGTAATATTAATTGATTGGTGCTAATAGGAAGTTATGAGTTTGATTTAAAGCACAATAATGGAGGTTTGGAAGTGGGGATGGAGTCCCATATCACGCGTAATAGCCATCTCCATTAGCACCAAAAAATCATTCAACCCTCACCCTCCACAGACACTTTCCACTACATTGCCCCTTTTGTCAATCAAAACTTGCATGTTTAGATGTACTATACACTTCACATACATATATATAATATTTACTATCCCACCGTGCCTTAAACAGAATTATCTCTAATAAGGCGATATAAACGCTAACTTTTGTTTTTGCCAACAAGGACCCTAATTTATAAATAATATAGTAGATGCACATCAAACGCATGCAATCATTGAAAGTATCGTTATACATAAGATAATACTAAAGGAGTTTTTTCTGCATAGGCTACGCAATTGTTTATGGCCTATGGGCTTAAGGCCTTCTGTTATGTTTCGTTCTTGCTAGATTAGGTGGATTTCATACGGCCCTTCTATTTTTATTATGTAAATTAGCCTTTAACAACACAATCACAACCTCTCGTCTTTGGGTTTAACAAGCAAAAGGGTCAAACACTTTCACCGATAGGAGAGGATTCGATCCTGAGGAAGTTCACTTAATTGTGATTCAGTCAAGGTGCTGGGGGAGGCATCCCGACTTGGAGCCCTATCCTTAAATCTTAGATGAGCCTAACTCATTTCCTAAAATTTCTGTACCAAAAAAAAAAAAAAAACTCAATTACAAACTTATGATGTTGAGCCAAGGAAAAAAAAATACAAACCTATGATGCACCCCCCTTTTTTTGTTTTTAAAAAAATGAAGCACAAATCTTGCTAATTTGGGTTGCTGAATGAAGAATGTTATGGAAGGTATAAATGTAGGCGTACATATATATATAGACCTCATGTACTGTATAAAATAATTTAATATATAACTATAAATAATCCATAATTTCTATGGTGTAAATTTTATACTATTTTATATGGATGATGACGGTGTATTCTATCTGTATCATCGCAGAATCTCTTGGAGTATATGTTTGTATGTCCACTGTGTGATTTTATAATAGAGAACCAAATGCCGAGGCCCCACCAGATAACGAAAGCGTAGCGTCACTTGGTAAGTTGGTATAGGGGAGAGAGTGGTTAACTTCATATGTGTAATATAAATACCCATTAATAACGAATTTGGAGTATTTCTTAAAAAATATTTGAAATATTAAAAAATTTCTAGTTATGTATTATAAAAAATAACATAAATTTTTAAAAAAATATGTAGTATATTTAGAAATAATATGTATGATAAATAAAGTTAAAAATAATAATATACAAAAGTAACAAACCAAAACTGTCTTGTTGCTGGGAAATGGGAATTTAGGAAAGTCCCCTTCACTGCCGAGGAAGCTCCCAAGAGTTCTTATCCCACCACCTTTAACTTTTGATTGTGACAACATTCCCACAATCCCACCGCAATTCCTACCCCCTCTTTTCTTTAATTTTTTTAATTATTATTATTGTTATCAGTATTATTTCATTTAAATTAGATTAGTTGCGAGTTTTGAATTTGTTAAGTTTTTAACGCCTTACAAGATAAAATTGTTCATACATTTTCATCTTATCTAACACAAATTACCTAAAATAAGTGAAACTAAACAAACACATTCGATTAACTAAATTATATAATATAAACATGCTTGTAGGTATATTTTGGTGAAGTTTTCCCAAAGTTAACAATTGTATTAGCAAAATGATCTGGCATGCGCTATTTATGTCATATACTGACTATTGTCTTTTTTATAACAACTCAAATTTCAAATTAGCTTGATTCTTTTTACAAGAGTCCAGTAAAAATTATTTGAACGTTTAATTAGTTTTTTTTTTTAAATTTTTGTCCCTCATTAATTATATGCATTAATTAAAAAGTTGGTTATTCTTATATTTATTTTGTTTCTCTCTCTCACTTATCCCTTATAAATAAAGACATACTTAAAAAATATGTTTATTATTTTTAACTAATTTTAATAGATTTTTCAAACCGCCTAATTCAGTAATTAAACTCTTATAAATAAGATCAAGGAGTATGATATTTATGATTAAGAAAATCAACCACTTGATTTTTATTTATAAATGATAGTAGTATCAATTTTTATAAATGAGACATCTTAAATTGATATTAATGTCATTAATTACTATGGATTCTGATATGGGTTTATATAGAGAGTAATCAATGATATTAATTGAGGTCAATAAAAATAAATGGCATTCATGGAATTTACAAAAACAAAAATGAATCTTCTTACCATTTTGGAGTTGGACGACCCAGGCAAGATAGCCGTCTCTGACACAATTCCCATATATATATGTATATGATCGTTTATTTCAAACCGAAGAAGCAAAACAAGCAAAATACAGAACGAAAGGAAAACTCCGGGTCTAGGGTTTTCTTTTCTCCTCCTGATGCCCGAAATTCTCGTCTTCTTCGAATCTTTGGGGGGGTCTCTCATGAGTCATAAACTCTTCCCTAATTAAAACCCCTACTACTTCTCTACTTTACTCTGTCTTATTTAAGGTATACTCTTTTTTCCTTTCGTTTCCCCCCTTATTTCAATGATTTAGCGTATGGTTAGTTCAATATAGTTGGCACTGCATCAATTTCGAATGGTTTGGAACTTGGAGCTGTCCCCCCCCCCCCCCCCCCCCTTTTTTAAGAATAAGTGGAGTGTTGTTATATTTCGTGAATCAGTTTGTTTGGTAGCTCAGAAAATTAAGGGCCTCGCGTTCAATTGGCTTCGGAAAATGAACAGTGAGCTAAACTGAGCTGAGCCACTTAGTTGTCCGTCGATTGTTGGGTTCTCTATAGTTCTGATTTGAATATAAAATTGTCTCTGTTACTGCTTTTACACGCTGGTACTGACTTGTCTTGTTTGATATGATGGCAGCTCTGTACAGATTGCTGTGGCAAATTGAAAGGTGGGATTCTTGGTGGAACCTTTTTTGGTATCTTATTGTTGAGGAATTGAATCGGTGGAAGATTTCAGATGCCGGAGGAAGACCTAGTGGAGCTGAAGTTCCGTCTTTATGATGGATCGGATATCGGGCCCTTCCGCTATTCACCGGCATCTACTGTAGCTATGCTCAAGGAGAGGATTGTTGCAGAATGGCCAAAAGGTCAGGAGTTCGGCATTATTTTTGTCTCTATTTTATTTCTTCGTTTTCCCCTCTTCAAGCTCTGTAGCTTTGGCTCCCAATTTTATATATGATGGCCCTTAATTATAGCTTTGGCATGCTGGCAAAAAACTTAGTTCTCTGGCTTGAAAGAAGTGTGGTCCAACTTTTTAGGATTTTATCCTGAGTTTCTGTCGCATTTATATATCGACCCTAGTTTCTGATTCTGCGATTGGGTAATTCGTATTCTATCCTTTTCTCGACATTCTCTCTGTCTGATCAAGTAGAACCTTTTATTGACATTCTCTGCGACCAATATGCGCGGAATTAATTTTGAAAACCTCTTGGTAGCTATGTTCTGCTGCTTGCCTGTGATACAGAGTTGTCTTCTGGAATTTTTTTAGTCGATGAGGGCAGGGAATGGGGTTTTAGTTCTAGTCAGTTGTATATGAAACCAAAGCTATATAAGATGCATACGTTACCTTGTTAGATTCTGTTCTTCTCCCCTCCGCCCTCTTCGCCATTGCCTTTACCATGACCAGCTTTTAGAAGCCCGTTCTCTTATCAAAAGGTCTCTTCACGAAGCTTCTGCATGTCTCTAACATTTTGAAGGTGGCGTCATTTCCTAGTTTTCATATTTGTAGTAAATGGACTTGATGTAATCATATACGTGGTAATTTTATTTTAAATGCATCATTTATGTACAGAAAAGCATATATTGCTTATTGACTCCTGATGCCCCAATCAATCTTTAATTGTTTCATAAATAAGTTCAAGCAGCTGCCTGCTGCCTAGGCTATTCTGAAATAGGGAAGAAGGATGAATCTGCCATGTTAAACCTTTTCCATGCAAAGTTTAAAAATAGAAACTCAACCTTGTTCTGTGAATTCAAAATATGAATACATTTTTTATTGTTGTAAGGTTCTAATGCACCGCCCAAATAAATGTCTCATTTGAAAAATACTATTCTAGTGGTTCCATTCATTCTTATTTAATCCAAGAGGCCCAATGTTTAAAACGCATTCAAGATGAACATGCATATTTGGATAAAGGCGACACTTGTGACATGTGAATTCATACATACTCATCTATTAACAATAGGAATAGACAGAGTATTTGCCTGGAGAGTTGGAATTAGCATCCAAACATCTATCATTCAGTCCATACACCTTAACTATAATGATCTAGACTGATCATGTTTTATCAAGCGGAGAGAGAGAGAGAGAGAGATGGATAAAGAAGATATTTTTTAATCTTTTAGCTTGGTTAATCCCAGAAGTTACAGAGAACCGGCCACTTTTTCTTCCTTGCCCTTTCAGTTCTCTTAAATACAATGCTTTTTTTTAAGTGTTGCTTTGCCGACAAGGAAATCCAAGCTTTATTAATTTAGCATCTTTATCCTTAATGTTTAACACATGTAAATGTTCTACACTGTTTGGTTATTGCTCAGTGGACTAATCATTCTTCCATTGATGGATGATTTGATATGGTATTTGTATTATTCTTGATATGACAGAGTTCCCTTCTAGAGATTATGTTTATGTTGATTAGGCGTTTAAATTCCTTTTCTGTTTTTCTTACTATCTCCGAAATCGTTTCTGCTATTCTGTCCACAGATAAGAAAATTGTACCAAAGGCAGCAAATGACATAAAATTGATAAATGCTGGGAAAATTTTGGAAAACAACAAGACAGTTGGCCAATGTAAAGTTCCTTTTGGTGATCTACCAAGAGGAGTTATCACCATGCATGTTGTGGTCCAGCCATCTTTGGCAAAAGCAAAAACAGGTAAACTTAAGTAATTTTTGTAAACGTGATCTATTAATAATATTGATTGACTAGTTCATTTCAGAAATCAATGCGTATACACTTGTTTTATAGCTTTGCTGTTAACCTATGCCTAGGAGTGCTGATACGTATGCTAATGAGTAAATTACCGCCCTATAAATGATGGTCTTGATGCATTTGTTAGAAGTGCAAGGAATCAAATCTCTCCAAAAATGGAGTTAAGTTAGATTATATGATGTTAGAATCGTAAATTACACGATGTCTTCTAGGTAATGATCCAATGCGAACTAGAAAGATATTATGATTTCTGATGGCATGCCAAAAATTTCTTTTGTTGGTTTGAACAGAGAAAAAGGTTGACGAGGCTCCTAAAAAACACATATGTTCATGTTCGATAATGTGATTATTGATTTGTGAGAATACATGGTCGTTCAGAGTCAATCTGCTGAGATTGCTGGGATCTCTCAGGCAAGGTCATGGAAATGTGTAGCTGGAAAGACAATAATATGTAGAATAGTCCCAACCCTCACCGTTAGATGTTCGTTGGAGGGCATTCCTGTGTAACAATGCTTGTTTGTCTTGATTTTCTTTTTCCTTTTTCCCTATAAAATTGTTGTTTGATGTATCTTGGAAAAGCAATCTTATTTTTATTTTATAGAATATATGGCAGTTGCACCCGCCTTGAGTGTTTGTGTCTGATGGTAATTTTTCTTTTTACCGCACCTTGATCCCCTGAAATGGTGGCCATTATCATCGTCTGTCTGCCGTCTGCTCGACAAACGGGGTTGATAATTCTGTACAAATGTGGACACTTAGTGAGCGTTTGGGAAGTCACAAAACCATGGTTTCAGAAGCTTTTTTTCACAATTCGAGATAAAACTCATTTCACATACTTATATCGTAAATCATAGAAGATTTCTCTAAAAGCTAATCCAAAAACACATTTAATGAGGATTGAAACTTTGGCACTAGGAACTATTCTCTTCACTAACTCAGTTCTTTCCGTAAAGAGTAACATCAATTGACATTATATATTATGGTTAGGGTCTCCACCTTTTGGTTTATTGAAAAAGAAAAAAGTCTGCACCTTTTGACCTGGGCATGAGGAGGAACTAAGTTGGTGGAATACGGTATTGGTTCAACTCAAACGAAAACGTGTTTCAATTCTGTTCAGCTCCTTAAGTTAAGAAGTTTGAATTTAATTCTAGGATCGTTTAGCTCATCAAGTCAAGCTTGAAAATTTGAAGATTGAATTAAAAGTTATAACCGACCTGGCGGGCTGGCCCCCCATTTGATTAACATCTGTGCAAGTCTGCAAGATGATCGCGGGGGGCTTTCTACCATTGGATTAATATTTTTACAAAAAACCAAGTTCATGTGAAGTTTTGTTATTTAAGTAAATCTTCTTATATTCCATGATTCCATCAATTAATCTTAAATTAACGCACGATAAAGATCTTAAATTTAATAAATTGTTAGTTATTTGATTTTATGTTTATGATTTTTTAAATATTAACATGCTAAGGATTTATTTAGAACATAGGAAGTTTAGAAACGATAGAATACAATGGAGGATGAACCAGATTTTTTCATGTTACTTGCATGAAAAAGAAAAATTGTTTTAGGAGAGCTATCCTCAATTAAGTTTCACAACGTTTAAATCGTATTTTGCAGTATTGAATATCAAAACATTAAAAAGGAACTATTAAAGAAATCGTTACAGAAACATGATGAAAAGGTCTTCGTATAAAAACGTTACTTTGTTTTATGTTCTCTGAACGAAGGGAACGCATGCTAATTTTTTTAATTCAATTATTATATTAATAGAATCACATCTCTTTCTTAATAGAGTATTATTAGATGTATTAATGTCAAAGTTGACGCCAGTATTAGTTTATCATCAAACTCTAATAAATATATGAGATGTAAACTAGATTTCTTTTTTGACCTGAAGATGTAAACTAGATTTGAAACATTAGTTAGTCTACGAAATTATATTGAATTGTTGGAAAGAAGTTAATTATTATATATTGATTGGAATAGAGGTATCTGTTCCAAACTTCCAATCTTCCTCCCCAAAAGTTTTTGATGATTAAATCATCATTATCAGCAAGGCCTTTCTAAATCTAAGAATTACATTAACAAAACTTCTATTTTTTAATTAAAAAGAAGAAGTTAATTACTAACTTGTTAAAAGGAATTATTAACTTTTCCTCTTCCTCATGCAACTTACCTAGGCACCTGGATTGACTCAGGGCAAAACAAATCTCTCATTGTTTTTTTAGGGAAAATCCCTATAAAATATCATTGAAATAGGGAAATCCCTAATCAGTACATTGAAATAAAAAAATCAGGATTAATCACGCGTCAGTATTGATAAACAGTGCGGGCGGCGTCAAAAGATGATTTTGCCCTTAAGCCCTAATTCTCGCTACTTCAAAAATAACAACACGCGGTTCTTAATTAACAACTCCGGATTCTTGATTAACAATTCCGTATTCTTTTTTCACAACTTTCTCATTTAAGTTTCAAGGCCAATAACAACACTTATTTTTTTATTAACAACACGCCCTCTTAATTAACAACTCCGTATTCTTGATTAACAACTCCATTTCATCCTTTTACTTTTACAATAACAACACTGGTGTTGTTATTAATAATACCATATTCTACATTAACAACTCCCATTTCTTATTTCACAACTTCGTAATTTAAGTTTTAGGGCCAATAACAACACCTATTTCTTTATTAACAACACCGTATTTTTTAGATGTAAATATGTGGAAGAATAAAACGGAGTTGTTAATCAAGAATTCGGAGTTGCTAATAACAAAACCGGTGTTGTTATTGTGAAAGTAAAAAGATGAAACTAGAGTTGTTAATCAAGAATACGAAGTTGTTAATTTAGAATCCGGAGTTGTTAATTAAGAACCGCGTGCTGTTATTTTTGAAGTGGCGAGAATGAGGGCTGAAGGGCAAAATCGTCTTTTGGCGCCGCCCGTACTGTTCATCCGTATTGACGCGTGACTGATCCGGATTTTTTGATTTCAATATACTGATTAGGGATTTTCCTATTTCAAGGGTATTTTATAGGGAATTTCCCTTTTTTTTAACCAAGTTTTGGAAGCCATTAATAAAACAACTTATGCTTGAAAAGCTAAATTATTGTGCTCGTTTGGATGAGCGATTAAAATGCTTAAAAACAGCTTTTTAATCATAATTTACAGTATACGAGGTAAGTATGTGAAATGAGTTGTGTCTCGATCTACGTAAAAAGCAACTTATAAGCAATCTGATCGTTAAAACAAACATGGTTATTGTCTCTAGGAGCTTGTCTATCCCTCATTAGATCTATGCTCTTTGCCGTGAACATTCATTTCTTATCTTGAATTAAATTGCCACAAAAGATTTTGTGACCAGATTGACAGTAGTTGTATCAATTTCTTTTGTGGCTCCACTAGGCAATTTAATCAAGCGCTTCTTGTCAAGCAATTAGCACTGGGAATGCGGGTTGGCCCGTGGGTTGCGGGCCAGCTTGCACGGGTTAGAGAGTTGCGCATCAGCCCGCCCCCTTCGCAGGCTGGCATATTCTTTTTTTTTTTAATTTCGTTTTTTTAAAAAAATATTTACTCTCTTTCTCTTTCACTCGCTCATATCACACTTCTTTTTTTATATATATTTGTGTTATGAAGTCAATTTTATTCTTACTTTCCTTTTTTTTTTCATCTACTCACATAACAAAAACATATAAACACATCTCTTTTAAATTTAATAATAATAGAATAAATAAATATAATATGAAAATAAAAATGTCAAATAAAAAGTATGAGAAATTAATTAAACACGGTATCAAATGAAAGATAATAATAAGGGTATTTGAATTTATTTTATTTAAAAAAATAAAAAAAAAACCAAAAAACTATATAAAAAAAAAAAGCGGGCCAGCCCTGCATCAGCCCCGCAGCCCGTTTAGCCCGCATTTAAACGGGCTGCCAAAATGGCATCCCGTTTAAGGGTTTTTTGGGCGGGCTGACGGGCCAACCCACCAACCCGGCCCAAATTACCGGCTCTAGAAGCAATCATGAAGAATTCTTAACTCTGTTGCTCCTTCTTTCATCGCCAATACTATGAAAATGAAATATGTTGATCTTTCTCAAGTGTCTATTATTAAGCAGCCATGTAATTCTTGGATTTAGAAATGTCTTGCTGATAATGATGATTTAATCATCAAAAACTTTTGGGGTGGAAGATTGGAATAGACTCCTCTATTCCCATCAACCACCATATATGATTTATGGTGGCCTATGCAAATGGATTCATCCCCATCTGGTCACTTAGAGACGGTAGCTGATCATTAATTTATTGCATTCTCCCCTTAGTGGTAATCCGTTTCAATTGAACTCATCTCTAACCCACCAAATCTATGCTCCCAATATTGCTTATCAAATTGTTACTACCCTCTCTCTCTTTTCCATACCCAAGATCATTTGATTTGGAAAGGCAATGCTTCAGGGTCCTACACAGTTAAGGATGGTTTAAATATTTGCTCACACCATCTCTCCTCAAATACACCGAGATTGGTGTTTGATATTTAGCTTACCGTAAATATACAGGTCGCAAGTAGTATAAAAAGTTGTTAATTTCATGAGGACTAAGGAAAAAGTAGGCTAACTAATGCACTTGTGCTCTTAATTAGGTTGGGCAAAGTCATTTTGATATTTCAATTTATGAAAACATTTTATGTGTTGGACTTTGGACTAAACAAGGTAAAATTTGATTCTAACTTCAAGAAAATGAGGCTCTAAGATCACTTCTTCCCTCTATACTTTATGAGCCTAGTTAATTCCCTCTTAACTAGCTTTAATGAAAAATTAGGTGTTTGTCTAAGATTCGCAAGTATTGGAAAAAGCTTTCTCAAATCAAAACCCACATCTATTTTCAAAGAACTCATTCAATCTCTTGCAACAAGTAGGGATGGAAATAGGCCAGGCCCCTAATAGGGGCCTAAGGACTAGCCTACATAAAGCCTAGCCTGACCTATTTAGTAAATAGGCCAGACTCAGGCTCATACTCAGGCATATTGCTAGGCCTATTTAGATAAACAGGTCAGACCTATTTTTATAAGGCCTAGCCTACAGGCCTGGCCTATTTAGCTTTTTTCTAATGTATACTATTACATAAGTATATATAATATAATCTAAATAATTTTATAAATTTACCAATTTAACTTTAATTCTAAATTTCACATCTCATCATTATTATACTCAACCATTACTTTCGCATAAATCATTCACCCTTGCCTTTCTTCTCTTCGATCGTTTAAGATGGCAACACTAACTCACTCATTCTCCCCTAATTTTCGCCTTCCACTGAAATATAATAATTGTTATGAGTTTATTTTAATGTCAAATGAAATTTAAAATATGAGTAAGAGGAGTTTGTCGTAATTTATGTGGGAAAGGTAAAAGAGGTAAAACCTAGTTTTACATGTTATTTCTTATGCTTAGTCAATTTTAGAAAACATACCTCCTTAGTCAAAAGAGGATTAGTTTTTCTTATTCCTATTTGCTCAGACAATTGTTATTATTAGATATTCTTTTCATTTTCTTACTAAGGCCTAATATTACTATGAGAATGGATATTAGGCTTTTAAGACATAATGTAGAATTGTATATAACTGTGAAGGGTTAGATATGAATTTGAAGGCATAGGCTTTAAAAGTTATTTAAAAACCTACATTATTTAAGTAGGTCTTTAAACCGGCTTCAGGCTTTGTCAGGATTTTTGAAGGCTTAGGCTTAGGCTTAAAAAAAAGCCTACATACAGGCTCAGCCCAAACTCGGGCTTTGAATCTATGTTGCAAGCCCAGACCTATTTAGGGAAAGCCTAACCTAGCCTAGCCTATTTCCACCCCTAGCAAAAAGTTAGTGAAAATAGTTATTAAGACCCAATCTAATAATAACAATATTAGGTTAATAGGTAAATTTCTTTTCTACTAACAAACCATCCATTCATACAAGAGTTTCAAGACCAGTATGATTTTATCCAAGTTCTTTAGATAAGATAATCTCTCTGAAGCATTATCTCATTCAACAAACTAATCCAAGTGGTGGCCAAACACTAAGAAGCATGAAGCATAGAATAAAATCAACACATAATATTTCATTAAATGCTAGAAAAGAGAGAATAACATAGTCTCAATCTATATAAAGATTCAAAGTAATCTTAGAAAAGAAATACTTAGCTACTCATAGTCTTAGATACAGAAAATCCATACAACAAGACTGAATTCAAAGTTAACCATCAAGAAATGAAAAGGAAAGTGACAAGACCTAAGTAGAAACTCCAAAATCTCTCTTGAAGTGACCACTCAAACCTCCAAACTTGTTTAGAACCCCTTCCCAAGTTCTCTCCTTTCGTGCCTCAAGGTTCCCAAATGTAGAATGTGTTTTCAGACCTTTTCCCTACGTTAAATAGCCTTTTGCTGCTTTAGAAATCAAAATGTGCAACTGTACTTTTCCTTACTGGCCTCGGCGAGTTTGCCATTTGTTGAGGCCAATGACACATAGAGCAAATTTCTTGATTTTCTTCTACTTGCTTCAGCAAGTTCAGAACTTGTTGAGTTAAGCTGTACAACTTCTTTCCTTCTTCAACTTTTGTGATGCTTTACTTCCTTTACTCTTTACTTATTTCTTGGTTCTTAGAGAGCTTGAAAAACTTGTCTCCATTCTCTTACAAAAGAAAAAGAATTTATAAATTCTCAGTTTAATCACAAACTATATAAGATATAACAATAATTTTTTTGTTTGATAGTCTAATATGCACATTTTCTCCTATAAACTTCTTTTTATTCACTTTTTGAATCCAAAAAAAGTAAAAAGAAAAAAAATTTGTTAGAATGTTTTCAATTTCTAAGAGTCAACAACTGACCCTTTTTGAAAGTTCTTGAGGGCCATTTCTCTTCCTTACAAGTATCTTCTTCTGTTTGGAAGCTCCATTTTTAAACTTTGCCTTCTATTGATATGCTTAAGGCCCATCACTTAGACTCTTCTGGGCTATGTCCCTTTGGTTGTGACATGGAGGAAATACCGAACCATTTATTAATTTCTTGCCCTTATTCCAAGATAATCTGGTTTGGATGACTATCTATTCAGATTTCTTGTACGGATTTCTCCTCCTATCAAATATCAATATTGGTTGAAGCTTACTCCTTGCAATCTTCATAATGATGGCCATAAGAATCTTATGCATGGAATTATTATCCTTTTATATATGATATGGAATAAGAGGAATATATATGGCGCTACATAGGTGCTCTTAACTTCTCGTCATTAGTTTTCTCAACTTCACCCACCTGTCTTCCCGAGCCTATGTTTCATCTAACTCGTGATATCTTTGTTAACGTATCCAATCATGGATGGGCCATGGTTTTGCACAAATACGAAAGGAACATGGATCATTTTTGTCATATTTGGTTCTTCGAAATGGTCACTTGCTATGCCACTTTCTTTGGAAAAAGAGGTCCACATCCACCAAGACTTTTACACTACTATGCTTCTTAGCAAGCCTCTATTGGATTGATAAAAGGAGAGACCTCCTAGCTAGCTTCTGATGGGGAATATTTGGAGCTTATCTACATTAATAAAAGAAGTATCACTCCCAATGAGTTCACTTCTTCATCAAATAATGTCATTTGGAGGGGCGTGAATGTCTTGTTCAAGTTATTTTCTCATGTTTCTGTTTTCAATGCTTTCGCCCCTTTGTTTGATAATCTTGTTAATCTCTCCCTTTGTCCTCCTGTATATAATACTTTGTTGCGAAAATTTCATTCATTAATATCATTTTGCCGTATTATAAAAAAAATATAAATATATGAACGAATTAGCCGACGATGTTTCACAATAAAAATCAAGCAAAAATGGATGTATGTGATAAAAATCTTTTTATGAGATTATAAAAATGCGACACATGCATTGGGAAAATCACAATATGGTTTTAAGGAGCAGAAAAAATATCAAAAAAATTCATGTATATGATTCACAATCTAAAAACTCTTAAGGGACTTTAGTGATATAAATTCGAATTGTGAAATTACATGTTTATCCCCATTGATAAGTCATAGTGTTACCATTAATAAGTTCGTCAGTAGTTAAGTATATGTGCCATATTGACATGTCATAGGATTACTGTTGAAAGTGTGTGTGACATACTAACAATTTATAATGTTAACATTGACAAGTTTATATGCTATATTGATAATGAGAGCTAATATGTAATTTCAAAATATGAATTTATATCACTGAGATCTTTTAGAAATTTTTAGATAGTGAATCATATACTGAATTTTTTTTTTATTATTTTTTTTCTATTTTTTAGAACCATACGGTGATTTTCCCTATATTTAAATTCTCTCGCTATATTCGCGGGCGTCAGCACAAGTACACAACAGTTTGGTAAAAAAAACAAGTACACAACGTGTTTTTATTGAGTCCGGTTTCTCTCCTTTGCTGAGAAAGCAAAGGACCTCCTTTGCTTTTTCTGGGCCGTTGGATCAAGATCTCAACGGTCCAGATTTAATATATTATAAAAATATTATTATTATAATAATAAAATATTATTATAATAATAATATTTTTATAATATATTAAATCTGGACCGTTGAGATCTTGATCCAACGGCCCAGAAAAAGCAAAGGAGGTCCTTTGCTTTCTCAGCAAAGGAGAGAAACCGATCGCGTTTTTATTGTAGTAATTTTTAAAGCCCAGCTAAAGCTTTGATTTGTAGTAATTTTTAATTCTTTCAAATCTTTTCCACATATTTTTACTGTATTAAGGTAATTTTATCCCGATAATTTTTACATAGGAGTTTTGGGGGTTCAATTTTTTTTTTGTTCAATATTACTAAAAAGGGTTAAAACAAGTACAATGTTACTCTATTCTAACGGTTGCCAAACAAATGTTTGCCGTGCGTGCGTGCGTGATTATGCTTTCTCCTTTCATCAGTTTTGCTATTAAAGTTTTCACAAAAGAATAATATTGTCTTAAAAATATTAAAAAAAGGGGAGTAATATGGCTCAAATTTAACAATCAAACGAAAACAAAAAAAGCGCACTCCCTTTGATCCTAATTATAAGATAATATTTGGGAGTTAATCTTAATCCTAATTATAGGATAAAATTCTAATTTTTATCAATTTATTCCCAAACTACCTCCTATGGATACTTTCTCAATAATAATGAAACACAATAATAATTTAATAATATACTTATATGTTCTATAAAGTGAGTAATGCTTGCAACTCATTAATGCCACATATACCTCAATTCTACTGTTTTTTTTAATAAAATAATTTTGAGCAATTTTTGTCATATTTTTCTTAAATCACCCCTACTAATACTTCCTCCACAATAATTGATTTAATAGTAACACACTTATATTCTATTAAGTGAGAGATTCTACTTTCTCTTTTTATTTTTAAATGAAATAATTTTAAGATTTCTTTAAAAATATTTTCTTGTAATTATCCGTCCAAAGTGATTGATTTTTTTTCCAAAAAATAACCTAATAAAATATTAATTTCATTATCTTTTTCCCTTGGCTAAAAAAACCTTGCATTTGTATTATGCCCGATTAAATATACGTCCACTTGATAGATAAGGGCATTTTAGGAAATTAAATATGATTAATTAATTTAACTACTATCCTTAATTTCTTCAAAATTAGATAATTATGTCCTATAATTAGGACTGGAGGAAGTATTAAAGATAGATGAAGACGTGAAATGAAATAAATGACAGATACCATGAAGCATACGGTAAATAAACATTAAAGATTATGAGGTAGAAGCATATGTTAAAAGACTAGATCTCTACGTGATGGTACCCTTCATTTCTTACAATTAATATTTTGGGATAGTCCTGAGCTAGCTCCACATGCTTTCTTGGTAGCCAATCTCTCACAATACTATATTTGTAATGCTCACTATAGCACTAAAGAATAATTAAATTAGAATTGCATAAAAATTTTATTAGATGAATTAAATTGCAAGAGTTGGAGATTCAAGTTTGACTCTAACAATTTTAACTTGTTTGTACCAAATTAAGGGTAGAGTGAGTGTAAAATCCTTTCCGTATATACAGTAATTAGCTATGTTTTTTATAAAACCATTTTACAAAATTTTTTCATATCCACAATTTGGCCTCTTGACTTCACCAAGCCCATAACAAAATTTCACTTTTAAGCCCAAACTCTTTAACTGAATAATATCTCATCATATATTAAAATATCCATATTAGATCAACTCATCTTTTAAAAGATTACCATGGTAGAAAAGAGTTTAATTAACCATTTGTAAACTCTACCATGATAATAAAAAGACCTATCTTTCAAAAGAATATCATAGTAGAAAAGAGTTCAACTAACCATTTGGAAACTCTACCATGATAATAAAAGATTACCATGGTAGAAAAGAGTTCAACTAACCAATTGAAAACTCTACCATAGTAATAAAGGATTTAAGTTCTTACAAATATGTACCAATGATGAAAAATAATAGACTATTCATTTAAAATTTATCATGAATAATAAAACTTTTCTCATTGCTTCGTAAATCAAACCATATATAGTTAGAATATCAAATCTCTAAAATAAATCTGAGTATGCAAAATGAGCCATAACGTGGCAATATACAATAATCCAACATATACTAAAAAGATAGAAGCACTACTTTTAACAGAAGTAGTTTAAGCTTTCGAAGTCTTCCTTGATGAACCCGTATGACACCTCTCACCTGGAAAAATGTTAAATCACCAGGGTGAGACAACAGCCTCAGAATCCAACATTCCATCTCATCAGGCATACGAGCAAGTGCCCATGAGATGCCAAGTGGGACAGCTATAAAATCATAACATTATTTTTTTTGCCAATAAATCATAGCATTATTAAAAATGTTACATTTCCCCACACACACACACACGCATACATTAATTCACAATATCATAATCTCATTCTCATATTTATCACATAAGTATACAGGAATCAATACACAAGAATTTATTCTTGGTCTTCTTTTATTTCCTCTAATTGAACCCATGGGTTGGTACTCACCCATATGACTGGTAGTTTAACTCAACAAGCTCACCGATCAAGTGATATGGACCGACCAAAATCCACAGAGCATAAGATCGGACCATAGGTTCCCCCTCTAAATACATTAGTGGGGTGTCAAGACCCTACTGGACACAAATAGGCTAAAGGACTAACCAGTGTACACCTGGAAGTCCACCATCTTATTACCTCTTTTGTATAAAAATTCACCCCCTTATTTCCTCTTTAAGTAACAACCCATCACATCAACATTCACCATCCCTTCTCATATCAATATGTGTGATTATAACATATCATTATAAATTCACAATTATCAAAAGGATATTTTCAATCTTATAAATACATACCAATTCATATAATATAATATTACTAGTCATTTCCTCAATGAAAATAAGTCCCACAAGAATATTTCATTAACAACACATATATATATATATTGATATCAAAAGAGGCTAAATGCCTAATGCTCTTATTTATTCACTGCAGAAAACCGTGGGACTGAGACACCCGCCATATCAGCAAACAATAAATCTAGACTCCCAGTAGGAGGCCTATGACACATAGTCAGCTCTTCCCTACAATTAAACCCAAAATTAGCCAACCAATCTGCAACTGCATTCCCTTCTCTGTAAAAGTGAGAGAATCTAAAATCACAGTTACTATCTGCTGATCGTAACCAAGAACACAGAATTCTGTTACTTGTCCTCCCATCATTCCATGCTTCTTTCAATAAAGCAATGGTAGTACTTGAATCCCCTTTAACAATGAGCTTTGAAATACCCAACTCCTTTGCTAACCACAAACTAATAACAACTCCCCATAGTTTCGTTGTAATTACTTAACAGCATCCTACTCTCTTGGAGTACCCGCCCAACCACTTCCTGTCAGCATCCTTTAACACCCTTCCACAACTAACCCTTCCAGGACATCCTTTAGCCGCCCCATCAAAGTTTAACTTCACCCATCCAGGAGGAGAAAATTCCCATTTAATATCACACAATGATTTCCATAGTCAATTACCATCAAATTCTTTTGCCAAGGACAGACACTCCTATACATATTTCCCACCACCAACTCAGGTCTTGTAGGTAATATAAAACCATCCTAAAAAAGAGAGCAATTCCTCCAATACCATAACCACCAACAACCTACACTGAACACTACCCTCCAATTCCCTTTATCTATTAATTATGTACAAACCAATCCATCCTTTGTAAACTGAAAAAATCATCTCCGAGATCAGATTTACCTAGTAACGTCCACAGACCCCTAGGCACTGAACAATCCCTTAATACATGCATGAGATCTTCCTCCCCCTCCCCACATCTTGCACATATAGGACTACCATCTATAAACCCTGTTCTACGCACAACAGTCAATAATCTATCTTGCGCTGCTAACCAGATAAAGGGCTGAATTCTCCTAGTAACTAGAATATTCCAAATCAACTTCCATAAACTATCATTCCCTTCCTCTACCATAGGAATAAAAAATTTATACATATTGGTTACCGAGTACTCACTATTGCTAGCTCCCAGCCATGTGATACGGTCTTCACCCTCCTCATCACAAGGAGGCGGCATCGCTTTAATTTTCTGAACCACTTCTATAACCACTATCCTCCAACCATTGCCAATTCCAACTTCCATCCTTTGTTTTAACATCCCTCACAACCATATCCTGAGAAGCTTACACAACTCTTTCATAACCACTAAGATTCAATCTCAGACCCTTTTCTAACCAGCAATCATTCCAGAACCTTGTTCGATCCCCATTTTGCACTTCCCATTTCAAGTTGCTTACTATCTTAGGCCATAGTGCCCCTAGATGTTTCCATAGTATTGTGTCATAATTTTTCACAAAACATTCCTTCTGAAGGTTCACTTTTCTTTTATACTTGGCAGCCAGTACTTTCGAACATAAATTTCTAGGCTTCGTAATCACATTCCACCCCACATGTCCCAACAAGGTTTCATTCATTTCCCTCATTCTCCTAATCCCCAAACCTCCTTGCTCCTTAAGACTACAGACTTGTTCCCATTTAACCGCATGCAATTTCCTTTTCTCCTCTATAGAACCCCATAGAAATCTTTTCTCTAACTTTTCAGTCTCATTACATACTCCCTTAGGCAGGTATTCATGTTGCATTTGGAAGTTTACCAGCTGTGAAGTAACTGAATGAACCAGAGTAATCCTCCCCGCGAGCGATAAAGATTGAGCCTTCCAGCAACTTAGTTTATTCTGATCCTTGTCAATCAAATATTGGAATTTAAACCTCAAATATCTCCTATTTGAAATCTTAGCTCCCAAGTATCTACCAAGCTCATATTTCCTTTGGAAACCACTTAGATTACAAAAGATGTTCTGCCTTTCACGCCCCACATTCTTAGAGAAAAAAATAGTTGTTTTCTGTACATTTATCTTCGACCCAGACATGGCCCTAAAAAGTTCCAGACAATCTAGAACATTACACATTTGTTCCTCAAAAGCTTCACAGAACAGCAATAGATCGTCCGCAAAAAGTAAATGCGAAATAGATACTCCGTTTCTCCCAACCTTAAAAGGTTTCTACCTTTGAGAACTTACTGAATCTGCTATGATGTAAGATAGCTTCTCCATTGCTAACACAAAAAGATAAGGAGATAGAGGGTCTCCTTGCCTTATACCCCTAGAGGGAAAGAACTCTTCTTTTTTACTACCATCCCACATCAATTTCATAGAAACAGAGGATATACACTACTTTACAATATTTATAAAGCTTAAAGGCAGTCCTGCCTCCTCAATACCCTCTCTAAAAAATCCCAACTCAATTGATCATATGCTTTTTCCAAATATATTTTAATTACCATAAACCCCTTCCTTCCACTTATCCTACTTATAGTATGAGCAACCTCTTTTGCAATAATAATGTTATCCTAGATATTACGACTAGGAACAAAACTGGATTGAAGTGGCGACACCACCTTATCCATTAAAGGTTTATGTCTTTGGACCAATATCTTGGTTAATCCTTTATAAAGCACATTACATAATGCAATCGGATGAAACTGTGTAACATTCTCAGGATGTTCTAATTTATGAATGAGAACCAGTAATGTTGTATTTAGTTCCCTTATCCTTACTGGATCAACCCACAACTTCCTTATTAAATCCACCACCTCCTTACCAACAACCTCCCAATTCTTTTGATAAAAGATAGTCAGGAACCCATAATCCCCAGGGGCCTTGAAACCTCCAATACTAAAGAAAGCCAGTATGATCTCTTCCTCTTCCAGCTTCCTCTCTACGTTTTGCAATTCTTTACTAGAAAAAAAACCCTATCGCTGATTCGTGAAATACCAAACTCTATTTTCAATTTCCTCACTGAAGAGCTTACTAAAGAAATCATCAAACAAACCACAGATTGTAGCCTCCACCTCAATCTAAACTCCCTCCCCATTTTTCAAACAACGGATTTGATTCCTTCTTTTTCTAGTAATAGTCTTACCATGATAATATTTAGTGTTTCTATCTCCTTGGCTTAACCACAACCCCCTCGACTTCTGAAACCATAACAGCCCCTCTTGTTTTAAAGCCACAAGCAATTCTCCCTCCAGTTCTCTTTCCAAATTACACAAGAACAAATTCTCCTTCCCATCCACCAACTTTTGGATCCCTTATAGCCTTCAATTTAACCTTCTAATACGGCCCTGAATATGCCCAAAGACTTCCTTTTTCCACCATATTAAGTCCTTCTGTAAAGAGATAAGACCCTGATGAACCTCCTCCCCTCTTTTCCAGTGATCTTTTAGGAATTCTCTAAAACCTTTATGATTCAACCATGCTGCCTCAAAACAAAATAGCCATTTACCTCTATTATCAATATGCAGCTTACATGTACTTATTATCAACGGATGATGATCAGAAGCTACTTGTATACTAACCAGTACTTTTGCCTCTTCAAAGGATTCTTGCCATTTCATATTACAAAGCTCTCTATATAATCTTTTACATAACATTTCTTGCCCTTGCCACTTTGGCCCTATCCATGTAAAAAAATGGTCTATTATAACCAAGATCTATTAACTTGTAGCTTTCAATCCAATCTCCAAACCGACGACATCTTCCTTCATTCACACGACCTCCCCCTTTTTGCTCCAGAGGGCTACGGATTTCATTCAAGTCCCCTGCAACCAGCCACGGTTCCATTATACTATCTACAATCTGACCCAACCTACTGCACAACTCCCTCCTTTAATTCTCATAAGGACTAGCATAAACAGCCATAAAAAACCTTGGCATTGAACCATCAAAACTTAGTTTAGAATGTAAAAATTGCATATGTTTCTCACACACTTCCACTTTCAAATCCTCCACTTTCCATAGTACCCATATAACTCCTGCAAACCCTACAGCTTCTACAATCTCAGCATTTTTAAACCCTAAACTCCGAATCGTTTGTTGTGCTTTACGCCCACTAACCCTAGTTTCCATCAACACAACTATCTTAAGTTTATACATATTCCTTAAATTCTTTAAAAAGCTTTTTCTAGCGATTGCTCTACAATTCCAAACTATCAACTTAACCATATTAACTAGCGTTATGGGACTGCTCTACTCCTAACTTCCTCAAGCCTATCCCCTTGGCTTTGCTATCCTTGTTTGTATTATCTTCCTTATTCTGACACAGCTCCATATTATCACCATAAAACTGTCCCACCCTTTCCACCATCACCTCTAATAGTTTGGAATTAGGGACAACTACATTCTCCTCTCTTGATCCCTCCACAAAAGATTCATTCCTCCCCGCATTATTCGTAAAAGCTCTCTCACGACTACTCTGGGCCAATCTCTCCTTCCTCCCCTCTTCCCCTTGATAGGTACTTACAGTATTAGATAAGTCCCTTAGAGGAGTTACAACCTTGCTAGACCCGTCCACTTTTTTCACAACATTCTCCTTCCTTTTCACAAACCTCTTCTCTACATCCCCCTCCCTCGAGACACTTTTAATACCCTCACCTCCCACCTCCTCTTGTTCCCTACCCTCTTCCAACACTGCAAATCTAGAACGGGTTTGTGTAGCTTCACCCCAGCCCTTACCGCTCCTTATTCTTTGTGGTCTTCAAACCACCCTCCACGAACTAAACTCTTCTACCTTTAGCTCAACAATTTCTCCCTCTTCTATCACTATCCCTTTGTCCACCCCAACTCATTATTTACAACCTTATGAGCTTTTTTCTTGTTTCTTGGACAAGTATTCTGAAAATGACCATACATGCCACAGTTTAGATAGAGAGCATTTAAACTCTCATATTCAATCTGCTTCAGAATACCATTAATCATATAGTGCAGAACCAATGGTTCAGTAAGATCTAGTTCAATACAAACCCTTGCAAACTTATTCCTCCCCCTCCTGGCAGTATGCACATCTAGCCGTAGGACCTTCCCTATAAAACAAGCAATATTATACAAAATTTTTTAATCAAACAATTCTGCTTCAATTTATGGGAATCTGACCTAGGCTGCAATTCTATCAATCCTCTCATTCCTAGGATTGAAAGGTAGCCTCCACCTCATCACACTAAGATAGCTATTTGAAATCACCCACGGGCCCTCCTGTCAAAGCCCTCTCATAATCCTCCCATTCCTGGAAAGTTACAATGAAAAATTCATTCTCCAAATCCCCCAGCTTATATCCCCCTCACGACCCCAAATTTGCCTCAATTTTACTTACAGAGGATCATAACCGATATACCTTCCCAGCAATTTCACAATCAACACTTCACAAACGGCCTACATATACCATCTCTCTTACTCTCATCAAGAAAAAATTTCAGACATAAAGGATCAGAATGATCAATCAAAATACCTGTATCTGAGTCTATAACATCCTCAAAGCTCACACCAGAACCGAATCCTGATTTCTTCAAATCCCCATCCTTGTCCGTGATCTCAAATCAATTGTCCCTCTATTGATTCTTCAGCAATGAATCTCGATATGACCTCTGAGGATTTACCTCCTTCTTCGAATCATCCAAATCTCGCATCCAATCCTCAACTCTCGGAGGCATCAAGATATGACCCGAGAATGGCCTCTCGTCATTCCTGATCTTCTTCCCACGTTCCCTTCCATCAGCTTCCTCTGATCCCGACGTTTCTAACTCCATACCGCTACTCCCAGCCATCCAGACAAACTCACTGAAATCCCCTACGCAAAGCACATAAGAGATCCACTCTTTGTGCCTCCACCATAGTAGATGACGGAGGTTGTTTACTCACCACCGTAGATCACGACAGTCTTCTCGTTCGGTCGCTCAGAGAGAGAGAGAGAGCGGCTTAACAATATATTTTTAAAGTCCACATCACATATCAATAGCCAAATTTATAATTCTATATAGTTAAAAATCACTCACAAATATCATACAAGTATGCACAACAAGAGAAAAGTGGTTACCTCGTCAAAGCAAATTATAATCACAAGGCTCTTAGTCTAAGAGCTTAAATACACGCCAAAAATCAATCTACAATAATCAATTTATTATCATTAATAAATTTTGGAGTTATTAGAAAAATTGATTTACTTAACTTGATTCTAAAATTTTAAAGTTTTGAATTAATTACTCCCAAAAATTCCAACTTCATACTAAAATCCCAATTATTAATTTAAATATTTTGCTTAACTCAAATAATCTATTTAAGTCATTGATTATTATTAATTTCATTTTCTTACATAAAATCCCCACTTTAAGTTTAGGACTTAAAATAACTAAATTATAAATCTTCATCTTAAAAAATTCTAAATCGATTAAAACTTCAAGAATACCCCCACTAATATAAATAAATCATTTGATCCAAATTTAATCGGTTAAAAAGTTCAATATATAATTATTTATAAATGGATTATACAAAAAATTCATTATACAATATTATACCAACTGAATAATAAAAATAAACCAATTAAAATTTACTATTAATCATCCTCTATATTTTTATAATCATATGCTGATAAAACTTAAACTTATCTAAAATTCTAATCCTAAAATATTCTCTAATCAACATAAGATTACTATAATAAGAAAAAAAATTAGTTATAAAATTTTTATATTTTATGATTAGAAATAATTTTAAATACCTTGATCCAATAACTAAAAATATTGCTATCAAGACCTTGATGTATCTCCTTCTGCACAACACTTCACGCAGAATTGTTGCGTGAAATGTGTGTGTATATATATATATATATATTTGTAGTGCGGCCTCTCCTACTTTAATAATTAAAAAATATTATATATATATATATATATCTGTGTGTGTGTGTGTGTGTGTGTGTGTATATGTATATTTTAGGTATGGGGTAGTGGCACCGTACCCCTTATCTTATCATGTTCGTTTGGTTCGCCAACATGATAAGATAATGTATTTTATTATTATTATATTTTTTATTATATTATAATATATATATATATATATATATAACATTTTTTAACTAGATCTTTTCTTTTAAATTCCAAAATTACCCACTAAATTTACTTTTTATAAATAGTTATTTTCTAATTATAGTTATATCTTGTAGATAAAAAATCAGGATGTTACAGTGACCCAGTGATTCTCTTGATGATTTACTTTATTTTACATCTACAATTGTATGTCTTTCATATGTCCTTTTTTTTTTTAATGTTAAATTTAAGTGACATTATTCATTTTTTAATTACTCCCAAAGTGATATTGCCTTTGGTAGAAATTTTCAAGATAAAGATAATCAAAAGATTAGGAAAGTACAATCACATGCCCAAATGAAGTCATTTGTGGCATAAGGTCCAATGTGACTGACGTTGGTTTGGCTACCTATAGAGTGGAGCAGCATTGCTCCTATTTTAACACTTATAGGGGATACTGAACCAAGAAAATTTCAAATTCGCCTTGCCCATACAAACTTTCAGGATAAGCCTATTTTTATTAGATTTCCTCCATCTCAGCAAAGTTAAAAAGTTCTACAGTACTTGTCATAAGATTATAAAATGCACGTGACACATACCGACATACACATATATATATTATTTTAATTCCCTCGTGGCATGCGCGGGCTTCAACAAGCAGCTAAAAGGTTCATAGCAGGCAGTATAAAAGGCCATTAACCTTTTTTTGGTAACAATTGCCTATCTCAGCAACATACCAATATGAAAGTGATCAAACAGTTGGTGTTTGTGGTTGTGGTCCTCGTAGCACTATCTGCGTCGTGTTGGGGCGGCGACACAACAGACGAAGATGCATTGGGAAAAAAAGATAAACCTCAGCCAGGCTTTAACTATTTCTTGCTTGCCTTGACTTGGCCTAACCAATTTTGTCTCTCCAAACCCTGCAAACCCTCCGTCCCCAAGCAATCCTTCACCATTCATGGACTTTGGCCTCAGTATACTCCTTCCAAATATCCTTCGCAATGCCAAACAAATAAAGTTCTCAGTGACAATGACGTAATATATATATATATATATGCCTGCCTGCTTTTGCTTATTTTTAAAGGGTTTACGCGTCGCGTGTGTGTGTGTGAGAGAGAGAGAGTGAGTTGTTTTTTTGGGTTTTATTGATAGATTTATTGTTGTTTTGTGGCTTTTGATTTTGCATGGTGCAGTTGGTAGACCTGAAGGATAACTACGACCTGCTCGAATACTGGCCTGATCTAAAGAATGGAGGAGACTTTATTGCAAGCAAGAGCTTTTGGAGATATGAGTGGAACAAGCACGGAACCTGTTCTTCAAACAAGTTCACGCCATTACAGTACTTCCAAAAAAGTATTGATCTTGCCAAAAAGTACTCGGACGAAATCTATGAGGCCCTGATAAATAAAGGTAAAAAAAGAGAGAGAGAGAGAGCAATTAATTAATATAATGATGATGATTGATAGAGTGAGTTGATCGATGACTTATTGGATATGTTGTTAATTTAGGGTTGATACCAAATGGAACTCAATATCGGAACTTGGACATACTTAACGCCATTACGGAAGGTATTGGCGTTGTTCCCACAATAGGCGTAACCGATCAAGGTCGAGCTCTGTCTGAGATTCGTCTGTGTGTGAAAGACGACGCCGTTACACTCTTTGATTGTGATAAACTCACATTTGCTGCTCCTCCTTCTCCTTCTCCATCTCCATCCACATATGAATCTCAATATCCATCATCTCGTTCCACCAGGTGCCACCAATTAATGAATTAATTAATTACTTTTTACCCCCACTTTAATTTGTTCTCTCTTTTTCTTTATTCATCAAAAGAATCATATATATGCGATCATATTAATAGTTCTATACATAAACTACTCCCTCAATCCTAAATATAAGATAAAATTGACTTTTTTTTGAAGAAATTAATAAAGGTAAATAAGTTACTTAATTATATCATGTATTGTGTATCATTAGATTATATATTAGTTTATTAGTCAAACTAATTAGTTTTGAGGAAAAAAAATAAAAATATTCTAAATTAATTTAATTAATTTTTTCAAAAAACGTCGACTTTATCTTATATTTAAGACTAGGGAGTATAACATATAAATGAAATGACATTATTGTGTTGGTCGTTTTTGGATTCATCATCAGGTGGTGGTTGCCATCTGTCTTGGAGGCCGTCCAGAATAATGCAGTGTAATCGCGTGCTAGCCATCATCAATGATGTAATATCTGCTACTACAATAAATCAATGATGAAATGATAATGTGTGCCTTTGTGTTGTGTTTGTATTAATGCAACGTACCTTTCATCGTTGTAACCTTGTGCAATTTGCGTGATTATGTTGTATCCTTGTTCCATGTGGTTTAATCTATCGTTAATTTTGTTATTCAATATTATTGTCGCTTTTATTTCTCTAATCTTATTTACATGCCACTTCCAATATGTTTTATCAAAGTGAAGAATATAACATTCAATCTCAATAACATTCTTTGTTCTCCTTCAATATATCTTAAATGAACGGCCTTGGGGGAAGACCATATACGCAAATTAAAATTTGAAACATTAAGTCCGCGACATTATATTGAATTGTAGGGAAGAAGTTAATTATTAAATTGTTAAAAAAATTAATAATGGGCTAGAAATGTACTCTTCCTTGTGTGTGTATGTGTATATTTGAACGAATCAGCCCATCATGCATGTTTCACGCAATAAACAATATTCTTTGAGAAATTTTTGAAATGCTCTCTAGGCTCACACATTTTGACTCCCACGACCAATGCTATATAAATCGAGTAAACGTTGATGTGTGTGATATAAATAAATAAATAAATAAATATATATATATATATATAAATATATGCTGCTCTCTAGTCTCTACTTGATGCATGGGCGTATTTTTTATATATATCTCATGTCACATGGGTGTTTAGTTTTTGTTTTTAATAGTAGAAAAATAAAGCATCACATGGTGAACATATAATTAAGATCTTAAAACTAAATAACCCAACTTGCCATTTTAATAAATAAATCTAAGCAGTCCAATTTGTCTCCCTATAAGGCCTCATATTAATTAATAACGCCAGACTGGCAACTGAGCTTAATCTTCATTATCCACAGACTCCATCAGATCAGAGGTCCACAATATGATGTCGATGCCAAATTAAATATGAATTATCAAGCCAACACTACTAGTTCTTTAATTTCTAATCTGTAATTTTTAATTCTTTCAAATCTTCTTCACATATTTTTATTAGATTTCATTCATCAACTTGTTTGATTCATTCCCTCATTCGTCCTATCCCCTTTGGTAATTTTCATGAGGTACAACCAACAACAATAACAAGGCTTATCCTATTAGGTGACATTTATTACATGGATCTTCCAATGTCATTGTTCTTTATATAAGAGAAAAATATAACTAATTTATTAAAATAAAAAAATAGTAAAAATTAGTTAGGAAATGCTATTGGCTCGGCCGGATCAGGTATTATAAAATGCTAAACATATATATATTTTAATCGATCCAATAGAACACAAGAGCGAAAAAGACTCACGACGGGTATTATAAAAGGGCATGAACTTTTTGAGTAGAGTCATTGAGAGAGACGAATTAATAAACGCTATTGATCATTATTATCAGGCATAATTATTGCCCACCACACAGCAATAGCGAGTAGCAACACCATGAAAGTGAAGAAAGAGTTGGTGTGTGTGTTTGTGATAGGCGTAGCATTATTATTTGGGTCGTGTTGGGGAGACGACACAGACGCAGAGGCATTGCAAGCAGCAACTGAACCAGGCTTTAACTATTTCGTGCTTGCCTTGACTTGGCCTAACCAATTTTGCCTCACCAAACCCTGCAACCCCTCCGTCCCTAACCAGTACTTCACCATCCACGGACTTCGGCCTCAGTTTACTCCCACCAAATATCCACAGTACTGATGCTCCACAACTGAACAGCCCACTGACAATCTCGTAATATATATATATATATATATATATTTCACTCATCCATCATTAGCTTATTCATTCACTATATACATATATATATCCTCAGTTTATTGATTTATTGTTGTTTTGTGGCTTTTGATTTTGCATGGCGTGTAGTTTGAACAATTGAGGGATGAGTACGATCTGCTCAAATACTGGCCTAATCTCAAGAACGCACAGGACTTTGAAGCAAGCAAGAATTTTTGGAGATATGAGTGGAAAAAGCACGGAACCTGTTCTTCAAACAAGTTCACGGCGAAAGAGTACTTTCAAAGAAGTATTAATCTTGCCAAAAAGTACACCCACCAAATCTCCAACGCCCTAGAAAAGAGAGGTGATAACATACACATATATATACATATAAAAGGATGATGATTATATACATACTACCTCTGGTTATTGCTATAAAACCTAGTTTTTTTTTTGTGAGATTAAGAAAATTAAATTAGTTAGTTAATCATAGTACATGTCATGTATTATTTGATTATATATCAATTTATAAATCAGATAAATTAGTTAAGTATACAAAAAATAAATATATAATTTTAAGAAATTTATTTTATTTTCTTAGTCTTTCCAAAAAAAATTTAACTTGTTATATTAAGGATATTGATGCAGTGATGAGTTGACTTATTGGACACGTGCTGTGAATATAGGGGTGAGACCAGATGGAGGTAACTATCGAAACTTGGACATAGTAAACGCAGTCATGGAAGCTACCGGTGCTGTTCCTTTACTAAGCCTGACCTCTGGAGGCAAAGCTCTGGCTCAGATTCGTCTGTGTGTCAAAGACGACGCCGTTACACTCTTTGACTGTGAAACTCTCACGTTTTCTGCTCCTCCTGTTTCATCTCCTTCTTCTTCTCCGTCTCCATCTTCATCATCTCGCTCTACCAGGTGCCACTTATTACTTAATTATTAATACTTTGTTCTTTTTTGCTTATTTATTCAAAAGCATCATATTAATATAAATGAAATGACATTGTGTTCATTTTTTGGATTGATCAGCTGGGTGTCAATGCGGCAGGGCTTCTATAATCGTGCCAGCTAGCTATGACCTTTAACAATTATTATATGCTAAATCAGTTAATAAAGCCAAAAAATGACAATGACTGGCTTTGTGCTGTGTTATGATGCAACACTTTCATCCTTCTTAGCTTATGTAATACCAATTCATTTCCAAACAATTCCAACATTTGCGTAATTATTTGATATTCTTGTTTCAAGTGGCTTCATCGTTAATTCTTCATTATTTTTCCCGGGGGGGGGGGGGGCTTGTCTTTCGTTGTTGTCGCTTCTATTGTTTTGGCAACTCCTAAATAAAATAATTACAGAAAGACAGTAGTAAGTTTACAGCTATAAAACCATGAAAGTTGGCACGGTACAACCAGTTTGGTACGCGGGAGGGAAGGTAAAAAGAGGAAAGAGATTTTTTTTTTAGTTAGATTTTAAAAAAATTAGAGAAGTTGTCTTAAAAGTTTATAATTGATTTTAGCAAACAAACGAAACAAAGCATATGGTAAATAAACACAAAATTAAGGTATAAGCATATAGTAAACAACTCTCTCCATGATGGTGCAACCCTTCATTTCTTACAACTACTATTTTGGGACTCGATACACATGCTTTCTTGCCAGCCAATCTCTCACGGTAGTCTACCTGTAATACTCACTATATTACAAAAAATAAAAAAATAAAAAATTTAGAATTGTATGAAAATTTAATTAGATGAATTATATTGCAAAGCCCTACCCCAAAAAACTAGCTTATAAAGAAAGAAAGCCTCTTAAACTTATAAACCTTTAAAGATTGTATTTGGATTCGTTTTTGGAAAATAGCTTATGAAGAAAAAGTGATAAAAGTGATTTTAGAGAATAGATTCTAAACAGAATAGATTATGGAGAAAAAAATGATTTTGATAAAATGATAGTGTTTGGATATTGTGATCAGAATCACTTTTTTCATGGTTAAATTAATTATTAAAAATGACATTAACTTTTATGATAATTATATATAAATAATAAGATTATTTTTATTTATTATTTAAGGGTTAAAGTGCAAATTTAACAAACAAGTTTTTCCTGAGGGGTGTTTGACACAAATAAGTTTTGGAAGGTGCAAAAATAATATTGAATAATTAAAAAGGGTGCAAACTTAACAAAACCGTTAAATTTGATCTAATGCGTCTAGCTCGCAAAAGCCAGCCCACGAAGTGGGCGGGTTGGTGTCACAGCCCACAACCCGCGGGCCAATCCGAATTACCACATTTAACTGAGATTATAATATTTTATTGGGATATCACCAAAATAAACTTGTAACAATTATTATATTTCAACGAATGACGTAAATCAAGGGAAATGAAGTGAGGTAACATTACAGTTTTGGGCAATTGAAGAGAAAAGAGGCAAATGTATTCAACTAATAAATAAAAATGTTGAGTTTGGGGTGAATGATAAGATGTGAAACATAACGTAAAAACCAAGTTTGTAATTGTATAAATAATTTATAAAACTGATTTAGATTGTATTATATATAATAGTATAAATTAAAAAATATAAACAGGTAAGGTCTATAGACCTGTAAGTTAGACTTTATGAAAATAGGCCTGATCTGTTTACCTAAGTAGGTTTGACAAAGGACCTAAGCCTTGGCATGACCTATTTATTAAATAGGTTAGGTTAGGTTTAATGTAGGCTAGGGCGTAGGCCCCTGATAAGGGTCTAGTTTATTTCCATCCCTAATTCTAACTAATTAAAATATAACAATTCATCTTATTTTAATCCTAAATGATAGATGACTCATCGGTAAAAATTCAAATTTTATGATTTTAAAGATGATAGGAGAGAATAGTGTTTGTTTTTTTTTTTAAATTAAAAAATTTATGTTTTTTATAAAATCATCAAGTTTGAATTTCTCTAAATGACTCATCTACCATATATGATTAAAATAAAATAATTTTTTATATTTTAATTATTCAGATTACCATTTCCAATAACAATCTAGCACCCATACCCTGTATTACTAAAACCCCACGCAACAAATATATGTGCATTTAATGCACATAAACCTAATATAATTTAATTATATTGAGTTTAACACACACACATATTAATATATTATTAAGACAACACGTTGTGGACAAGCCAAAGAATAGTCAATCCTGAGGGGAACAAAAAAGTTGGAAGCTGGAGGAGAAGTCGGTACTGTGCAGTGGGCACTGAGGCGAGTGGTAAAGCGGCTTCGTGAAAAGTAAAACTAAGGATATTTTAATGATGTATTGATTCTCTCGCCGTATGCGTGGGGTTCAACCGTTCAACACAGCAGTGAAAAGGTTGATAGCAGGGGTTACAAAAGGGCATAGACATTTTCGATTATTATAAGGAATAGTGCCCACCACAGCAATAACAACACCAGATGAAACAGCTAGAATTTGAGTTTGTGATCCTCGTAGAACTATTTGTGTCGTGATGGGGCGGCGACACAGACGAAGAGGCATTGCGAGCACCTAAACCACTGCCAGGCTCAAACCATTTCTTGCCTGCCTTGACTTGACGAGTGTTTGAAAATTTTTTAAATCTAGTTTTACGTAAATTGAAATAAAATTTCTCTTATACATTTACTTCGTAAATCATAAAAATTATTATAAAAAATTAATACAAACACACACATGGACCAACCAATATTGCCTCTCCAAACCCTGTAACCCCCTTCATTCCCAACCAATATATACTTGACTTGGTCCGACATGACTGACATCTGTTTGGTTACCATTAGAGCAGGACTGACATTTATGTGGCTATCATTAGAGTAGGACTGACATTGCTTCCCTCTAAACAATTAGGTATTAGATGACTTTAAACCTAAAAAAATTCTTAAATACCCACCGCTACTGTATAAGTGAGAACTTTCAAGGTAAAATTATACCTTAACTAACCATATTTTTTTTATACAATAATTAACCATATTTTTATTATATCTCAGTTCCATTTCTTTGATTGATTCAATCATTTTCCCCCATCTCGGCAAGTTTTAAACGTGGTAAATGGTACTTTTCATAAGATTATAAAATGTGACACAGACACAGAGACACATATATTTTATATCTCCTCGCCGCATGCGTGGGCTCTAACACCGCAGCGAAAAGGCTCATGGCTGGTAGTATAAAAGGGCATCAACTTTTATGATTATTATAAGGAATAATTGCCCATCTCGGCAATATGAAAGTGATGAAACAGTCTGTGTTTGTGTTTGTGATCCTCCAGCAGTGTTTGTGTCGTGTTGGGGCGGCGACACAGACGAAGAGACATTGCCAAAAGTTAAACCCAAGCCAGGCTTTAAGTATTTCTTGCTTGCCTTGACTTGGCCTAACCAATATTGCACCACCCAAAAGTGCAAGCACCCCCCCCCCCCCCCCGAGAGCAACAACGATACTTCACCATCCATGGACTTCGGCCTCAGAATACCCCTACCGATGTTCCACAGGACTGCGCCACAACCATAAATTTCGACCAAAAGGATGTAATATATATATATATATATTCATTCATCACAATATATATGCCTACCTGCTTTTGTTTATCTTCACAGGGAACACGCGTCGTATTGTGTGTGTGTGTGTGTGTTTGTTTTTTTTTAATTATTTATTGATTTAGGGTTGTTTTGTGGCTTTTGATTTTGCATGGTGTAGTTATTACCCATGAAGGATAAGGTGCTCAAGCACTGGCCTGATCAAAAGAATGCAAAAGACTTTACAGCAAGCGTGGGCTTTTGGATATATGAGTGGAATAAGCACGGAACCTGTTCTGCAAACAAGAATGGGGTAAAAGAGTACGTTCAAAAAAGTATTGATCTTGCCGAAAAGTACTCGGCCCAAATCTATCAGGCCCTGCTATGTAAAGGTAAAAACACACACACACACACACACACAACAATATAATAATATTTTTTATACATATTATCATCCTGGATTCATTTTGGAGTTTGTGACTATCCCTCCCAATACAGATGTCTCCTTTAATTTGGGATTTGAACCTGAGATCTAGATGAATCTAGCAGGACCTTATAAAGCTAGACAAATTCTATGTTGGTTACAGAGAACAATGTAATGACGGTTGATAGAATGAGTTGAGTTATTGGATATGTTGTTAATACAGGGGGTGAAACAAAATGGAAATAACTATCAGGAATCGCACATACTTTGCGCCGTTCAGGAACATATTGGTGGTGTTCCTTCACTAGGCTACTCCAGTCATCGAAGGCATTGCAAGTACATCATAATATTTGTGACCCTAATGTTGAGAAGTACATTGTAATATTCGAATCAAGAGTAATGGACTGATATATCAAAATTAAAATCAAGAACGCGTGATAATATTATCCTATTTAGGATTCATGCACATTAACAAAAATTATGAATAAACACATCAACAGGCAAGCAATATATTGTTTGAATTATTTATTTACTTTTTGCTAAATTATTTATGATATATATTTTAAAATTACTTGAATGCCCAAAGGCAATTGATGAGCATTTCCACTTGATTGAACGTGGCATTAATTTTGTTACCGGCAAAAAAAAAAGAGCATTAATCTTGTTGTCCTTTTAATTTATTTTGGGTCACATGGAATATGGTATGGGAAACACATGGGATTATTACAAAATGAGATTATAATTTTGCTGTCACGGCCCTTCTTTCACTTGCTCTGGTACAGGCTTGTGCTTCCCTTGCCTTCAATCATGCAAAGTTTTTATTTTTTTAGTTTTTGACATTGGCATTGTATCTGCCCCATGGGACGCTTGTTTTGATTTGAACTATGTGCCCCCCCCCCCCCCAAACTCACCTTGTCATTTTTCTTCATAACAAAGTCCAAAATTTCTTAACACTTAACTTTAATAATATATTCACTTTTGAACTCAACCACCACATGCCCGGTCTTTAATTTGATCCCCTAACGTCGGGTCCTTTCAATGTCTTCAATGCTCAAACATGTACGTACGCGATTCTGAAGTTTTTCTTGGCCAAGTTTTCAACTTGTCATAGAACTTGCACCATGATCCAGCTCATGCGCAAACCTGCTTCCCCCCCCCCCCCCAAGCTGTCCGCTCCTAGATGCCCACTTTTGTTTGTGTTTTTGTCTGTGTTGGGGTTAGCTTGCTTAATTAAGCTGTCCACAATTAAAAGGATCTGTACTCATATCTGTTGACTAATCTCCCAGAGATAGAATGAAAAACCCATAGAAGTGGATCTTACTTTTATCTTCGTTCTATGTTCACATTGGGACATTTCTTTCACTTTAATTTGTCTTCTATTCTCCGAGAACTGGCTTGCTTTTTTGACCATCCACCTTATTATAGCCTAGCCCATACAAACGTGTCTTTTTCCTTTCGGTGGCCACAGAACGCTTTGTTCTTTTTTACACGCCGAGCTTTGAAATTTCATTATCCGAGGTGTAAATTCAAAGATAACGTACGATACTTTTTTATCTCTCACATGGATTTTCCTTTTTCATTAAACGGGAGGCCAGGTTTTTGTCCAAGGTACAATTATTTTGATAAGATTATAAAATGTGACACAGACATACACACACGTATACATAATTTTTAATTCCCTCTCCGTATGCGTGTGCTCTACCACCGCCAGCGAAAAGGTTCATAGCAGGTATCATAAAAGGGCATCAACATTATGGTGATTATAAGGAATAATTGCCCATCTCGGCAATATGAAAGTGATGAAATAGTCTGTGTCTGTGTCTGTGATCCTCGCAGCACTGTTTGTGTCGTGTTGGGGCGGCGACACAGACGAAGAGGCATTGCCAAAAGTTAAACCCAAGCCAGGCTTTAAGTATTTCTTGCTTGCCTTGACTTGGCCTAACCAATATTGCACCACCCACAAGTGCAACCCCCCCCCCCCCCCCGAGCAACAACGATACTTCACCATCGTCCATGGACTTTGGCCTCAGAATACTCCTACCGATGTTCCACAGGACCGCAACACAACCATACAATTCAAACGAACGGAGGTAAGATATATATATATATATATTCATTCATCACTATATATATGCCTACCTGTTTTTGTTTATTTTCAAAGGGAACACGAGTCGCACTGTGTGTGTGTGTGTGTTTTTAATTATGTATTGATTTAGTGTTGTTTTGTGGCTTTTGATTTTGCATGGTGTAGTTATTACCCATGAAGGATAAGTTGCTCAAGTACTGGCCTGATCTAAAGAATGCGAAAAACTTTAAAGCAAGCGAGGGCTTTTGGAGATATGGGTGGAATAAGCACGGAACCTATTCTTCAAACAAGTATGGGGGTAAAAGAGTACGTTCAAAAAAGTATTGATCTTGCCGAAAAGTACTTGGCACAAATCTATCAGGCCCTGCTATGTAAAGGTAAAAAAAACACACACACACACACACACAATGACATTTTTTATACATATTATCATCCTGTATTCATTTTGGAGTTTGTGGTTGTTCCTCCTAATATAGATGTCTCCTTTAATTTGGGATTTAAACTTGAGATCCAGATGAATCTAACAGGACCTTATAGCGCTAGAAAAATTCTATATTAGTTACAGAGAACAATGTAATGACGGTTGATAGAATAAGTTGAGTTATTGGATATGTTGTTAATTGCGGGGGGGTGGTTGAAACCAAATGGAAATAAATATCAGGAATCGGACATACTTTGCGCCGTTCAGGAACATATTGGTGGTGTTCCTTCACTAGGCTACTCCAGTCATCGAAGGCATTGCAAGTACATTATAATATTGGTGACCCTAATGTTGAGAAGTACATTGTAATATTCGAATCAAGAGTAATGGACTGATATATCAAAATTAAAATCAAGAACGCCTGATAATATTATCCTATTTAGGATTCATGCACATTAACAAAAATTATGAATAAACACATCAACAGGCAAGCAATATATTGTTTGAATTATTTATTTACTTTTTGCTAAATTATTTATGATATATATTTTAAAATTACTTGAATGCCCAAAGGCAATTGATGAGCATTTCCACTTGATTGAACGTGGCATTAATTTTGTTACCGGCAAAAAAAAAAAAGAGCATTAATCTTGTTGTCCTTTTAGTTTATTTTGGGTCACATGGAATATGGTATGGGAAACACATGGGATTATTACAAAATGAGATTATAATTTTGCTGTCACGGCCCTTCTTTCACTTGCTCTGGTACAGGCTTGTGCTTCCCTTGCCTTCAATCATGCAAAGTTTTTATTTTTTTAGTTTTTGACATTGGCATTGTATCTGCCCCATGGGACGCTTGTTTTGATTTGAACTATGTCCCCCCCCCCCCCAACTCACCTTGTCATTTTTCTTCATAACAAAGTCCAAAATTTCTTAACACTTAACTTTAATAATATATTCACTTTTGAACTCAACCCCCACATGCCCGGTCTTTAATTTGATCCCCTAACGTCGGGTCCTTTCAATGTCTTCAATGCTCAAACATGTACGTACGCGATTCTGAAGTTTTTCTTGGCCAAGTTTTCAACTTGTCATAGAACTTGCACCATGATCCAGCTCATGCGCAAACCTGCTTCCCCCCCCCCCCAAGCTGTCCGCTCCTAGATGCCCACTTTTGTCTGTGTTTTTGTCTGTGTTGGGGTTAGCTTGCTTAATTAAGCTGTCCACAATTAAAAGGATCTGTACTCATATCTGTTGACTAATCTCCCAGAGATAGAATGAAAAACCCATAGAAGTGGATCTTACTTTTATCTTCGCTCTATGTTCACATTGGGACATTTCTTTCACTTTGTCTTCTATTCTCCGAGAACTTGCTTGCTTTTTTGACCATCCACCTTATTATAGCCTAGCCCATACAAACGTGTCTTTTTCCTTTCGGTGGCCACAGAACGCTTTGTTCTTTTTTCCACGCCGAGCTTTGAAATTTCATTATCCGAGGTGTAAATTCAAAGATAACGTACGATACTTTTTTATCTCTCACATGGATTTTCCTTTTTCATTAAACGGGAGGCCAGGTTTTTGTCCAAGGTACAATTATTTTGATAAGATTATAAAATGTGACACAGACATACACACACGTATACATAATTTTTAATTCCCTCTCCGTATGCGTGTGCTCTACCACCGCCAGCGAAAAGGTTCATAGCAGGTATTATAAAAGGGCATCAACATTATGGTGATTATAAGGAATAATTGCCCATCTCGGCAATATGAAAGTGATGAAACAGTCTGTGTTTGTGTTTGTGATCCTCGCAGCACTGTTTGTGTCGTGTTGGGGCGGCGACACAGACGAAGAGGCATTGCCAAAAGTTAAACCCAAGCCAGGCTTTAAGTATTTCTTGCTTGCCTTGACTTGGCCTAACCAATATTGCACCACCCACAAGTGCAAGCCCTCCCCCCCCGAGCAACAACGATACTTCACCATCCATGGACTTTGGCCTCAGAATACTCCTACCGATGTTCCACAGGACTGCAACACAACCATACAATTCAAACGAACGGAGGTAAGATATATATATATATATATATTCATTCATCACTATATATATGCCTACCTGTTTTTGTTTATTTTCAAAGGGAACACGAGTCGCACTGTGTGTGTGTGTGTGTTTTTAATTATGTATTGATTTAGTGTTGTTTTGTGGCTTTTGATTTTGCATGGTGTAGTTATTACCCATGAAGGATAAGTTGCTCAAGTACTGGCCTGATCTAAAGAATGCGAAAAACTTTAAAGCAAGCGAGGGCTTTTGGAGATATGCGTGGAATAAGCACGGAACCTGTTCTTCAAACAAGTATAGGGTAAAAGAGTACTTCGAAAAAAGTATTGCTCTTGCCGAAAAGTACTCGGCCCAAATCTATGAGGCCCTGATAAGTAAAGGTAAAAAAACACACACACAACAATATAACGATATTATATATATATATATATTATCATTTTGTATCCATTTTGAAGTTTGTGGTTGTTCCTGCTAACACAGGTGTCTCCTTTAATTTTGGACTTAAACTTGAGATTCAGATGAATCTAGCGGGCTATTATAACACTAAATAAATTTTATGTTAGTTACAGAGAATAATGTAATGGCGTTTGATAGGATGAGTTGAGTTATTGGATATGTTGTTTATACAGAGGTGAGACCAAATGGAAGTGAATATCGGGAATCGACTATGCTTTGCGCCGTTCAGGAACATATCGGTGTTGTTCCTTCACTAAGCTACTTTGATCGTGCTCTGGCTGAGATTCGTCTGTGCGTGAAAGACGACGCCGTTACACTCTTTGATTGTGGGAAAAATCTCACTTTTGCTGCTCCCCCTGCTTCATCTCCTTCTCAATATCGTATTTCTACCAGGTGCCACTTTGATATTTTTATTCTTTATTCATCAAAAGCAAGCATCATATATATAAACGTGTGCGAGCGCGCGCGCGCGAGATCAAATTAAATTCATAGTGCAATTAATAATAATGTATAAATGAAATGGCATTATTGTGTTGGTCGTTTTTGGATTCAGGTGGGAGGTGTCATCTGTCTTGGAGGCCGTCCACAGTGCGGTGGGATCACGTGCTAGCTATCATCTATGATAATATCTGGTAGACTATAAAGCAGATGAAATGATAATGTATGTGTCCTTCTGTGTTGGGTTTATATTAATAATGCAACGTACGTACTTTAGGGTTTATTTGGTATGAGGGGAGGGGAAGGAAAATGCATGGAGGAAAAAAATTTTTAGTTAGATTTAAAAAAATGAGATGAGTGGGGTATAAAGTTTTTAATTAAGTTTTCTTACTCTTTTGTATTATATATTTTTCATATTAAAATTTTATAACCCTATTTCTCTGATTTTCTTAAATATAACTCATTAAAATTTTCCCTTCTCTCCCCTCCCTTCCAAATCCCTCATATCAAACAGACCCTTAGTCGATGTAACCTTGTGTAATTTGTGTGATTATGTTGTATTCCTATTTCCATGTGACTTCTCGCTAATTTTGTCGTCATGCAATATTATTGTCGCTTTTATTCCTCTAATCTTATTTAGGTGACACTTTCCATATGTTTTAGGGAAAATTTCAGTTAGCTCCCATGAAAGAGATTTTATTTCAGTCAAAATGACAATGATGTCTTCCCTTTATTTTTTTAGAAGAGCATTTATAAGTCAAATAATGGTATTTATAAAATAAATAAAGGGATTCAAAAGAAACTATGAATCAATAACAAGAACATTTTAGCCATTTATAAGATAGATAAGGGTATTTATAAGATAAATAAAGGCCTTTACAAGAAAAATAAAGGGATTTGAAAGAATCCAAGGAGTTAAAAATATTCACTACTACAAAAGAGCGATATAATGACGCTTATTTTAAAAAATACTTTAGCGTTTAAGAAACGCCAAAGCTTTTGACGCTATTAAAAATACCTATGGCGCTTTTCAATTTACAAAAACGCCATACATTATCTTATCAAATTAAATAAATAAATAAATTACATATGACGTTTTATGTAACAAGCGCCAAAGGAAGATGTGCCCTCCTTTGACGCTTAAAAATCTAGCGCCAAAGGAGGGTGGGAACCCACCTTTGGCGTTTATAAACCTCCTTTGGCGTTTATATCATAAACGCTAAAAGGAGGTAAAACCTCCTTTGGCGTTTATCATATAAATGCTAAAGGAGGGGTTTTTTTTTTGCTTTTTTTTAATAAATTTTTTAAATATTTTTTTTTTTGCTTTTTTTAATAATTTGTTTAAATATTTTTTTCCTGTACGATGTAATGCAAAAATAAATGTCTGATGATCATATATAAATTTTAGCAAATAAATAATCATATATTTCGTCTAGTAGGCCAATTATAATACAAAACAATATTAGTCATTTTTTTTAATTATTTTCTTTTCTTGATAAAACAAGCAAATTACAATGGGATAGTAAAAAATGCAAAACAGTAACTACAATGATTTGTATTACAATAAAATCACTATAATATTATTATATTTATAAGCTTAAAAATTAAAAAACTAATAATGTATAGGAAGTTTAAGCTGATAAAGTTGAAACTTCAAATCAATACCTGAAACATAAAAAATATAAGCAAACATATAAGAGTCATTATAGATCTTAACCAAAAAGAAAAAAAAAAGAAAACATGGATCAAATGTTTAAAAAACAATGCTTACAAGCTAGGGATCTCCTACTTTTCTACTTGTTGCCATCAAAGAAAGGAAGGAGTGGAGATAACGAATAAGAAAAGTTAGTAGACCAATAAAGTGAGAGAGCAATGGATTGAAGTTATGGGAAATGATAAGCAGGAGAGCGATAATGGCGGGATGACAATAGTGGGGTGTTTAAATTTTGTAAAGAAGGGAAGCTTTGACGCTTCATAAAAGAGTGTCATTGCTGAAATTTCAAATAAGTACCTAAAAAGCTGGTGGACTAATGGAGTAGGGGAGCAATGGATCTGAATTTATGAGAAATGGGAAGCAGGAGGACGATAATGGCGGGATGTTTAAATTTTATAAGACGATAATGGCGGGATGATAATGGCTGGGTGTTTAAAAACATGGATCAATTTTTTTTTTTTTAAAATACATAGAAAGCGCCAAAACTTCCTATTATAATATTTTTTTTTTATTTTGTCTTTTGGAATGTAGACTTTTAAAAAAAAAAAGAAATTAAAAATATATAGGAAGCTTTGGTGCTTCCTTAGGAAGCGCCAAAGCTTCCTATTATAATATATATAAATATATTTTTTTTTTAATTTTTTCTTTTGGAATGTGGTCTTTTTAAAATTTTTTAAAAAAAAAAAATACATAGGAAGCTTTTGACAGTAGTGAGTCTTATTCATAATTTTGTCCTAATTAATTCTCTTTATTCTCCTGCAACTGCTTCCAAAATTGTACGTATATTTAAAAATTATATAGAAATAAGGACAAAATTGTATATAATTTTGTTAAAACAAATGTTATAACAAGTTAAAATTGTTAAAACAAATAAAATATAGAAATACTTTAAAAATTATATATTTACAACTCACACTTTTATATTTACAAGTTAAATTTAACAATTTATGTCTACACGTACAAGTCGAACTTGCATGTTTACAAGTTAAATTTGTAAAAACATTACATTTTTTGGGATCTTTATGGTTTAATTTTTTTACCTGACACTTATGAGTAATTTTCCCTACAAAATAGTAATCATATTATTTATTCTATAATAATAAGAATTATTATAGAATAAATAATATATTAAGAAAAGCTAAACACATTAAATTGATTTTGATGGGAAACCTATACTCTTAAGTATTAGTTTCCTTTACTATGTCATATATGAAACTAGCATGGATCAATTTTTTTAAAAAAAAAAATATATAGGAAGCTAAGGAAGCGCCAAAGCTTCCTATTATATTTTTATTTTTTATTTTTTTGAAAATATAAGAAGCTTTGGCGCTTCCACATAAAGCGCCAAAGCTTCTTATATATATATATATATATATATATTTTAAAAAATATATAGGAAGCTAAGGAAGCGCCAAAGTTTCCTATTATATTTTTATTTTTTATTTTTTTAAAAATATAAGAAGCTTTGGCGCTTCCACATAAAACGCCAAAGCTTTTTATTGTTTTTTTTAAAAACAAATTGAAGACATTGTTTGGCACTTGTACATGAAAGTGTCATATAAGGTTAACGTCTACTATGACGCTTATTATTGTAAGTGCCAAAGCATCAAAATAATTTTAAATAAATAATTATCTTTGGCGCTTTTTTAAAAAGTGTCATAAGAACTGCGCCATTAAACCCCTTTTTTGTAATTGTGATTTTAACAATTCACAAGACAAATAAAATAAAGACATAATTATCTTTTCACCCACAAATTTTACATTTATTCTGACCCGGCATAGTGAAGTTTTGGAATTTTTTTGGGTTGATTGATTTAAAATCTCTTCCATAAGGGCTAACTGAAATTTTCCCTATATTTTAATCAAAGTGAAGAATAACATTCAGTCCCAATAAATTTGTTTTAAAATTTAATATCTTTTCAATTTTTTCCTATTTAATTTAATATAGGGTTAGAGTTCAATTTTTCTTTGGAAGTTATTGCCTACGTAGTAAATGTTGTTCTATGACTAAGATTGACCATTAAATAAAAAATTCTGACCACAAAATGGAACATGCAAGCTTATATGGCAACACTCCTTCAAATCTCTCTTCTCCCTCCCAAGTCCCATGCAGCGTCCTTTCCCGTGAATCTCCCCGTAGAAAGTAGCGGCAATTTTGAATGTGAATTAAAGCACGCAAAAACCAACGAGATTGAATCAAGTGAAAAGGGATTAGTTTCTCACAACTTGATCAATTAAGATTCAAATGTTTACTGTGCCCATATTTAAAACCCGATAATACTTTAAATAAAATCAATATATAATTAAATTGTGTTCCTTTACGCAGAGAGGTGAAGTAACTATTCATAAGCCGGTTAGCCGATTAACAGTGTTCGGCTCGTCTTGGGCTTGGTGGTCCTGATTTAGGTTTCACGTTCTCAGCTTCCCTCATTATCCTTCAATATTTCTTTTCTCTCTCTCTCCAGAATCTTCATCCCATTCCTTGCCGCCGATACATATTTTCTCCCCCTCAGTTTCCCGCGATGGAGGCGAAGATGAACGCAATCATCAAGCATCTGACACTGATTAGGAGAAGAGTGAAGCACAAGAAGGAACGCTGGAGGAGCTTGAAATCTTGGACCAGCTCCTATAAGGTTTTATTTCCGCGCAATTTTTCCATTTCCCAAAGAACTTAGAGATCAATCGAATTGCAAATGCTTTCATTTTTCCCTTTCCACCAGAAATTGTGGCAGCACAATGATTTAAAGTTTTGAGTCACCTCAGGTTAAATCAAAATAAACCAAATTATGCAGTGAAGGGCACAACTCGGGTCGTATTCTCTTGAGGAGCCTTTTATTTAATTCCTAATCTAAACTAAGTGACAAAAATATTACGATGGGTTTTCAATTGATTTTTTTTTTCCTTTTTAATAATGAAAATAACCTAAACTACTATTTTTTGGATTTTTTTTGAGATATTCAAACAAGATCTAAGCAGTCATAATATTCATTCAAATTATAAAAGAATAGACAACCACGTTAAACCAGAAGGAAATACAGAAATTTAAATCTCAAATCACATAAACCAATCTAAATCATAATTGTTCAATCAATACTAAGATAAACAACTCGCAATCTCATTAAACTAACTACATAACATAAAATCCTAACTCAGGAAATCCGTTACATAATTAAATAAAAAGATTAAAACAAATAACTCCCCTGAATGTATCTCTGGAGCTCAGATCAATCTTCCATCTCCAAGAAGCAAAAAAGGATTTAGCCTCTTATCATGAAATTCATCACAGTTACAACTTTTTTAAGGCACCAAGAATCCATTGAATTGAGATAAGGGAAGGAGAAGATGGAAGTGATGGTGGTTGAACGATTTGTTGGTGAAGCTCAGTGATAATGACTGTCTCTTCTCTCCCTCTCTCGCATCTGCCCTGCGTTCTAGTTCTCGTCTGTGCGTCCCGTTCTGAGTTCTGGTGCGATGATTCAGATCTTTTTATTAATTTCTTTTGCTATTTGAAATCTAGGTCAAATCCCCTTAAAGTTGGGATATAATCTTTCAAGATTATGTTTAGATCTGATTTTTCCCAATATTATGTATGAGAATTCGAAAGAAATCAGTTCCAGAGGCGGTAGGCGTCAGTTTCCCATTTTTAAATGGCAGCCAAGTGAATCAGTTCCAGCGGTGTCTTCGTATTTTGGGACCCAATTGATGTTTTGTAAATTTGGAGTCATTTTCTGTAATTATTTCTGATATTTTCCCACCTGAAAGTGAGAGCTAATATTACAGAAAAGTACCCTTTTTCCTGTCAAAATTGCCTTGTAGCTACATGCAGAATTTTATTTTCTGTTGCAGTCCTTGAAAATCTTTACATTTTAGTTCTTCAGCTCCTACTTTTCCAATTTGACCTGCAATTCAAATCAATATCTTGTAATATCTTCATTCAAAATTTAAATTTTAAAGAGCAATCACAAGATTATAACAAATATCTATTTTTAAGATTTATTTTCATACATTCATCTTTAATTCAATTTAATCATAATAAATGTTATTTAGCCCACAAATTAATGATAAAATCCTTAAATATGATATTAAATATTATGATAAAATCGGGATATATCACACAAGCTTCATCCTCCACGCCTCAACCTCTCATGGTCGCCCTCACTCTCATTGACGGGGCTGCTTCCAAGGGAGTTGGTATCACGCTCTACCTTATTTTCTTTAAAAAAAAAAAAGGGATCTATGTCCCCCCCATTCCTGCTTCTGCTGCTTTATTTTCTTCTTTGGCCATTTCTACCCCTTTATACTGTCACTACCTTTTCTAATCTCTCTTTAAAAAAGCTAGATTCTTTTAATGACTTGATTATTTGATTGTTGCCTTCAACCGTAACCCACTTGGGCCAGAGCTCGCAACCCATTGATCAATTAATCCCCTCCTTTTCCGTTTTTTTTTAATTTTTTATAGTATTCAATTCAGTCTTGGATTAGCAAGGTTGAAAACTTTAAACAATAACTAGCCGGTAGTTATCATTTCACGTGAAATGCTTCTTCCCTTCAAATTTTTGGACTTTTAACAAGTTTCTAGGTTTAATTGATAAACTTCTGTCACCTCTTGCAAATTCACTCAACTTTACCAAATATGAATTTACTGAATACAGAATCCGAATCCATCAGCTAACTATCATTCCTCACCTCAAAAAATCTATGTTTTCCATACAGTTGATTTTTTTTTATTGAACTTTATGATGACTGATTAGTTGCGCGGCCACGTATGTTTCCAGATTATATATGTCGGACCGCTGCATAAGTTGGCTTTCCTTACTTAATTATATTGTTAAAATTCATCCTAATAAGGCCTAATTAGGAGATAGACTCCCTCATTTACTGGGTTTCAACTTTTGGATTGATTTTGATCTTTGTTCATTATCTTATCGTTTTGTTTGATGATTCCGCTTATTGCGTTCGGTTATTACTTATGGTAAGCACAAAGATGCTGTTGAACTCTGTGTGTTTAATGCGAGTATCTAATTGTTTGACAAGGGCAAAATTCCTTTGTTGAAGTGTTCACGCTTCATAACTTGTAATTTTTCTTCAGATAGGAAAAGGATGAGAAAGAACCAATTGTTGTCTTACATGGTAGAGTACAGTGCCACTTTTAAAAGCAGTTGGGCCTGATGGATGTGGTGTAGTGCAAGTGCACATATGATTTTTATTCCCCTATTTCGCTTTTTTCCCTATTAGGTTTAATATTTTGGAACTTATTTGCAGTTCATTAATTATGATCTTGGTCAATGCAGATTAACCTGGTCACAAAAGTGATTAAATGCTTTCTTCCTTCCTAGTATGATTCTCGGATAATCTCTTTTTGTTGTTTCATGCTTCATATACCGTTTCAAGACATGATAGAGGGTGAAAAATATCACCTAATAGTGTAGCACGTTTAAAAGGGGGCATGCCTTATGATTAGTGTTTTCCTTTTATTGCCTTGGATTCTCTGCTCATGTAATGGGTGTAGCACGTTTTTGGATGCGCACAAACTCCATTTAGTGTTTAGCTTCTATTCCCTTACATCACATTTCTCAACTTTTTTTAAAAAAAATATTCTTTCACTAGCCTTCATCTGCCACCTCCCCCCCCTCGATTGTCTTATTCTTCCTCACCTTTGATGTCATATTCATCTTATTTTTCCTGTTCATCACATCATCTTCATGTCACTTCCTTCTCATCGCACACTTTTTCACAGCTCACATGCTCTTGCCTTTTCCACATACTGTTCCCTTTTACTTTCTTCCCACATAAGTCAAAAGAATGATCCCATAATGTAGGTCCCTTTTACTTGCCTATTCCACATACTGCTCTCACAAGTCTCAATAAGTGAAAAAAATGCTCTCATAAACATCATTGCTCCTGTAGTTATGAAATATCGAGCCCTTGACATAATTGTTAACACAAAATTGTTTTTCTTGGCTAATTGTTTTTAAAATAGAGTTTACCTCTTTCGGTGTTTGGTTGGGGAGGGGGGATTTTGACTTTTTTAGTAGGTGTTTTATTTCACTATAGGTTCATTTCTATAATGTATATGCCAAAGCAGTTTGCCATTTTGTTATACAAACACTCTCTGCTCTTTATGCAAGGACATCTTTATTTCTAATTTAACCTCTTTCAAGGGTCAATAGCCATTTGTGTTGGCCTACTTTGGCGGAGGAGATGCTGAAAAGGTTATGCAATATATTTTGTCCTTCATATAGGTGTATGAGATTGTTATGCAGGGGAGTAGTTTTTTATAATACCTTTCTCTGACATATGATGTCATTACATTTAATTGTCTAGCTACAGTTTTCCTCTGTGTGATTAGTCGTACCATGGATTACAATGTCCATAGGCATCACATGGCCACTTCTTTCCCACTCAATTTAATGCTAGAACTATACTTTTTTTTTTTTTGTATCTTTGACTGTTTACTTTAATATTCATGAAACTGTGTAGCATATAGCCTTTTATTGAATGTGTATCGTTTCCACATTATGGGAGGATCTTTTTTCCTTTTTCAGGATATATTTTTCTGCTTTGATTCGACAACAAAGGGGAGCAATTATTTCTTTCCATCTAATCAAGTTTTTCCCAGCTATTTGGTTCATTGTTCAATATATTAAATGTTTTATTCAGAAAACAGAGCAACATAAGGTTAAAAAATTATTGGTCAATTATGTTTGCCCATGCATAAACCTTTGACATTAAAGGAAGTAGTGATAGGATTTTATAAGGGAATTTTTTTTGAATGTCTATATAATCAATATAGGTGTCTAAATCATATTTTATAGACCTGTACCAAACAATTTTTTAATAGAAAACTATGGAATTTTTCTGTATCATTTTTGGTTAGAGATTATGTTCTCACATTAATGAAATGTTTTCACAATAATGAAATCTTTCATATTGATCACTCTCTTTCTTTTTTGCCAGTGAAGTTGTCAAAGCTTTATAGGTATTGTATAGTTTTTTTCACCTACTCCAATATCTGCAGATTTCTTATTTATATAGGAATTGCATAGATAAATAGGAAGGAGTATGTATTTAGATATGGTCCTTTTTTAAAGTGGCTGTTGGAGCGGCTTTGAGAAGATACTTTCATATTTGTTTGTCTTTTCTGCTGCATTGGGAGTTGTTGGGCTTGATATGATTGAGAAATATTTTTACCTGTTCTTCAATCCTTTTTCCTATACGTTATATTAAAATTTTATTTCTTTAGTTTCACTATGGTACTATGCATATCACCTTTTTACTGTGACGTTGATGTAGTAGGTATAGCTTATCTTCCTAGCTTTGGTCTTATATTTATCTCTTCAATGTGGCTATCTATTTCTTCTTATCAGTACTGACTTCTGTTTTGCTTAATTCGAGTACACTGCACTGCTGAAATAGGTCTTACAAATTTCATTGTATGTTGGAACTTATATAGATATGCATAGCACCAATAAGTGATGTATATAATTGCATATATATCGCAAGCATTTTTTTTTGTTTGATCTACTTGGCAACTTGGCTATGGAAATTAGCGGCTGATTACACTTTTGGGCAAGATGTGCAGCTAGAGGAAGCATAAAAAAGGTTGAAAGACCCTGAATCTCAACTGCCTCGCCTTCAAGGGCAAGCTAATATGGCAGCATCTAGAAGGTGTGTGGATGATAGAACAAAATTTGTGAAGTTGGAACCAAACAGCCTCATCCATATAAATGAAGGTCCTTCCATAGCGCATAATAATCGTAAACCAAAACTTCTTATTCTTGATGTAATCCCACCATCCTCCCAAAATATACAATTGCAAAGGACTTCAGAGAAAGCTTCAACAAGTACTGATTCTAAATCCAGTCCAACACTCTCCAGTCACTCAACTATTGGTGCTAAAGTAAAAGAGGAAAATTCTCAAGAACTTTCTACAGATGAGGAAGTAAAGGACATCAAGTATAAAGGGACAAAAAGGAAGCTTGGTAAAAGATTCATTTCTATTAGTTTTTATTGCCACTTTTGATATATATTGACCCTGTTTGTGCTTTTATCGACTTGATGCAAGCTATTTTTTTCCCTCTTCATTTCAACATTGTTGTTGGTTGATACTAAGTTTCACAAGAAATTTCTTTGATTTTCAAAGCATCACAACGCTTAGTACACTGTAAATCAAGCAGTCTTATCCCTAATCAACACAAGAGGAAGTTACGTAGTCTTGCTTTGTGTCCTGCGAATGATCATCTTTTTGCAGCCAGCTGATGAAACTGTTTGATTTATAATTTTCCATGACAATTGTGTATAAGCAATTTATCAAAACTTTAAAGTTGACTAGTGTCAAATGTTTCAAAGTGGATTATCTTTCAATTTATTCCCTACTCCCACATTTGGTTGCGGCAGGTTTGATCTCTAATGTTTATTTTTGTCAACTGGTATGACGGGTTCTAACTAGGCTTTTAGTTTCCAAGTGATGCTTCTAGAGTCACTTCTCAGTACCATGACTTTTAACTTTATTTAGAAACAATAGCTAGCAAACTTATGTGACCTAGAAATCATAGAATGCTTTGCTTGCAAGCTTTATATGAAAGTACATGTTTTTCTTTTTGGATGTGATAGCTCTGTTGTTACCTGGTTTATGAAAAGTTTCTTTAGCCATCTGCATACGGCCATTGAGCTATCTATTTTCATATTCTCTCTGGAGGCATTATAGGGACTTTTGATTTCTTGGTTAGTTCTGAGTGATAATTTTTTCGTCACAATAGATGAAGTTTTGCATAAGTAATTGATGATTTAATGCTTCTAAATATTTTAAAACTCTTACATATGTCTCATGTTTTTTTCTCCATCTTAAATTGTAGATCAGGAGTGTCTTTGCTTAGCACTACTGATTGTGTATCCCCAAAACAAAGGAGATGGCCAGAAGATATGGCTTGGCATCCTGATGGAAGTAGCCTGTATTCAGTGTACACTGCTGATGCAAGAGAATCTCAAATATCAGTTATAAATCTTAACAGAAGACAAGGGGTAAAGCTTATTATCATGTTTAATACTGACAGAAGCAATATGGCCTGAAAATCATACTTTGGAATCAGGTTAATTGATTGAAATCTATATTATATTTGTGTTTCCTTCTTTGGTCAAAGAGAATGTGTGAATTTCTTAGAGGACAAGCCTCATTCTAAAGGTGTCATAAATAGCATTGTTTTTATGCCCTGGGAAGATACCTGCTTTGTGACTGGAGGAGCTGATCATGCTGTTATACTTTGGAGTGAGGATAGTGAGAAAATATGGAAGCCAAAATCATTGTACAAGAATCTCCATTCATCTGCTGTCATGGTAGAATAATAGTTGGCTTTTTCAATACTTGGATTTATAATTCATGAATTATCCTTAGATTTCTAATTCATGAATTATCATGTTCCTAAAGTTGTGATGTCACATAGGAGTTATGATGAATTATACTTAGATTTAGTCTTGATCTTCTCCATTTTGTTGGTGTCAATTCGGTCTGCCATGAATTATTGGCGGACATTTCTCCTCTTTAACCAGAATTGCTCATGGCCTACTTCTATACTGTGATGTCTTTTTACAGCAATGTTTTATCTCTGCACATCTTTTTATTGGTTACATTGTTGTATCTCTAACTATACGTATCTCTTTTAGACTTTAGTGCTAATCTTCTAAGTTTTTCTTAATACTTGTATAGTTATGTGACATGGAATTAAATCATTGCTATTAATATATGGTAATCAAATATGAATGTATATACATTGAATCAGTGCATGAGGTTGTTGTGTAGGGAAGTAATTTCTTATAATATATTTTCTTCGAAAATTTGATTGTAAATGCTACTAATTTTGTTAGTGTCTTATTACCAAACATATTGTAGTTAATTATAGTGGGCCTTATTTTTTGCTTAATAATACACATATGCATGTTTACCTACTGTTGGCACAACTTTGAGAAAGTTATCTTATGTTTGTGCTTAAGAAAACAAATTCAGGAGTTCATTATCAATGTAATCAAGCAGGGAAGAATTTGTAACCATATTAGTAGAGCTACATGTTTATCATAATAAAGTGTAAAAATAACTGTTGTCATATTAAATATAGATTAATGTTTTAAATGCATTGTTGTAATAAACAATATTAGTCAATATAATGTAATAGTAATTATTTATGCCTCAAGTAAAATAGTATAACTGATTAAGTATGAAATAAAGAGAAAATGTATCAGTATGTAAAAACTCCCCGTACACCGCACGAATAGCACATGCTCGTTGTCTTTAATAAAAGGATACATATACTTAAAACAGGCAAAACTGACCATTCCGGCCCAATCCTTCATCCCCAAAGACGGTGAATTCGTTTTGAATCGTGCAAGGACGACGTCATTAGTATGTGAAGCTTGAGATTTTCATCTATGTGCCCGACCCAATTATCTCTTCGGAGTAAGAAGAGGAAGTGATTGAGATAGCAGTGCCATTAAGAGAACTACAGTTTCAGTCTTCTCGTGCCACTACGTGTTGAACGCCTACGGACATCTTTATCTTAAGGAGAGGACATCATCATAATAAACCAACTGGCTCCTAAGTATGGGCCAAGACAACTTATTCACACAACACAACAAACATAAAATAAAAGTATATACCAAAAATACCAAAAGACAGAAGGATTCAGCTATATGCAAAATGGACATTTAAGTGGGTGCTAATAAATTTAGAGGTCCTTACTTAAACTAGTATCATTTGCATGTGTGGAGTATTCAAATTCATATAAATGTATTCAAAAATTAAGGAAAAAAATCTATAAGAGAAGTAGATACAACAACCTACTGAAAAATTGTCCATATAAAAACATAACTTTTTTTTTTTTAAGTTTTCCCTTGAATTTTCTATATTGACCAACGGCACACATATACTAATTTTTTTAATTCAATTATAACATTAATTAAATCGCATCTTCTCTTTCTTAATAGAGAATTAGATGTATAAATATCAAAGTTGACGTTAGTATTTGTTTATCATCAAATCTAATAAATACATGAGAGGTAAACTAGATTTGAAACATTAAGTCCGCGACATTATATTGAATTGTAGGACAGGAGTTAATTATTAACTTGTTAAAAAATTAATAATGGGCTAAAAACGTACCATTTTTTTTTAATATTATCATTTGGTAACCGGTTTGGGATCGTGAATAAAATATATTTTTCCTTGTGTGTATTTATTATTTAAACGAGTCAGTCGATCTATGCATGTTTCACAATAAACAATTTTCTTTAAATTTTTTTTGAAATGCTCAAGCTAGGCCACATTTTCCCTCACGACCAATGCTATATATATATATATATATATATTAATCGAGTAAACATGGATGTAAGTGATATAAATCTTTCTATATAAATTCTATATATAAAATCGAGTAAACTAAATAATCCAACTTGTCATTTTAATAAATTAATCTAAGCAGTCCAATTTGTCTCCCTATAAGACCTCGCATATTAATTAATAAATGCCAGACAGGCAGCTGAGTTTAATCTTCATTATCCGCAGGCTCGATTAGATCAGAGGTCCACAAAGTGATGCTGATGCCGAATTAAATATGAATTATAAAGCCATACAATTAGTTCTGTAATCTGTAATCTGTAATCTTTAATTCTTAATTCAAATCTTCTTCACATATTTTTATTATTTTTTTGGCCAGGTCACATATTTTTATTGGATAAATTCAATTTATTTTATTCATTCCCTCATATTTCCTATTCCCTCTATCATTTTCATGAGATACAACCCACAACAACAATAACAAGCCTTATCTTATTGAATAACGCAAGTTACATGGATCTTTCAGTGTGATTGTGCTCTCTATAAGAGGAAAATATAACTAATTTCTTAAAATAAAAAACAGTTAAAATTAATTGTGAAAGTGAAGAAACAGTTGGTGCATGTGTTTGTGAAATGCGTAGCATTATTATTTGGGTGACGCAGAGTCATTGCAAGCAGCAACTCACCAAACCCTGCAACCCCTCCGTTCCCAGCCAATACTTTCCCAGTAGGAGCTCGAGCAATGTTAATTCTGTATTTTTTATTTAAATTAAACTTGCCTCCCATGTATTTTGCTTTGTCGGTAATCACATACTTGTCTTTCATACTTTACCTGTCAAGTATTTCATGTAGAATCATATCAACCATGTCCTCGTTCATTTGATCTCCTCTCAAACCAAAGCCTTTTTTTTCTTAATGCTGGACTTAGGGTCCAGACTCACCCTTATGAGTCGGACTTAGTTGAAATGTAAAATTTCTTGATTGAAATCATTGGTCATTGTAACCATTTATAAACCATGCGTGAACATCAATAATTCAGTTTACACTCTACTTAATAGTATAAGCCATGCGTGAGCATCCATAATTCGACTCAAAGCTTTGGAGGTTTAACTTGGATCCGACCCGGTGCGGTTTCTCGATCAACCTCCTCTCTTAATTTTCTGACACTTAGCAAAGTTGTAAACTTTCAGCCTAGCTAACTTCACTGACTTCATATGGGATGAAAAGCTAAGATACTTCATAGTAAATTGCAACAGTTTTGAATAAAAATTAGAAAATCCAAGTCATTTATAGTTGTCTTCCTACTCCAAGCTGTTAAACCAATGGCTAGCTGCTCAACTTAATTGCAGAAATTGCCAAGACAATTCATAGTGGGGCGTGTTCATCTTCAATGGCGGTCTCATAATAAAATGGTTGGGAACCAACACGTCCTACAAAACGACGAAACTTTCCCTCCTTATCCGTATTTGGTCCCTATTCTATACTCTATTCTGTAATTTTTATAAGTAATTTTCTCTCTCTTAGAGTTGGTCTTTTTTATAAACAATTTTCTCCTTATATCATAAAATTTAAAATATTTTTTCTTTTCTACTCTTATTAAATACAATATTTTTATTAATTATCCCTCACTCACCACTAATTCTTTTTCATTTAATCATTTATTATATATTCTCTCTAATATTTTATACTTATATTTTCTCATATTTGTTATTCATTCTTTCTCCTATGCTCATCTCATAAATAAGAGCATATTTGAAAACATATGAAAATTTTGACACATTTATTATTTTTAAGTAATCTTAATCGTTAATTCATTTTACGGAATAAAAATAAAAATTATTTATAAAAAAGACGGGAAGGTTGCATTTGATATAATGCACCTTCTGGGCTTTTCTGGATATATAGTCCATGCTACTGAGTCCCTGTCACACAGCATCACCACTTTTGAGCCCGCATTCTTGTTTCTAAATGTTCAAAAGATCAACATTTAGAAACAAAATACGAGTATTATTATTGGATAGTGATGAACTCATGATTATAATGCCCATAGCCCATGCCTGTTCCAATAGTCCAAACGGTATTCATTTGTTTGAAATCTTTGATCAACCGTCACCTGTCATTTTAGGAGACGGGAGTTGAAGAAGGATCCTAGACAGGGCTCCTTTGGAGTTGGACTTTTGTATTAATTTTCTCTTAGATTAATGAATTCCAGATTTTAAGTAAAAAAAAAAAAAGATGGTGACACTGGGAGTGTAGAGATCGAGGCCTTCAAAAAAGAGCCCTTCTTTATGATCCAATTCTGAGATTGGCTCTGTTTGGAAGATCAAATCTTGGGCTTGGAGGTTGAGTAAATTTTGCCAATTAATGCTTCGCTCAGAGACTGTTCTAAATGGCAATGGCTCTGCTCTGTGACGTGCATGTGAGTGACATGAATGCTCTCACCAGCCTCATGATTTTTTCCTCAATGCGGTTGCAGAAGCACGGATGAGAAATGAACTCAATCAATATTTGAGTACTACAGAAGTTACTTTGAGACTTTATGATGAAACTATGTAATCTAAAATTTGTAATCAGTACTTTGCAATTAAAATCACATCAACAGTATAGAAAATCAGTACTTTGAAGTTTGAACACCTTTCTGTATAAATAGCTACCCCATATCACTCAATCTCTCAAAGGAAGCTGTTTGCCTCTCCCCCACAAAGAGCATATCACATTGTCACTATATCTACTTATTCTCTCTCTTACTCATTAGTTCCATGTCTTGCCAAACAACATTCACATGTCTTTGTTTCTAGTGGGAAAAGATACACTACTGTTTCCTACTTTTTGCTTGAGGTTGCTTCTCCACTAAAACTTGCCCCACATCATCAATCATCATCCACACGCCAAACTAATCTTTTACTGTGTTAATGCTCTGAAATCAAAGCTAGCTTTTTGTTGTGCTGCTCTTATATATAAATAATTCATTCATTCGGAAGCTTCCCTCTTATTTCCAAATCTCCGCGGTCATGAATACTATAATTCTCTTTCTTCTTATGTCCTTGTTCACACAATTTTCGAAAGTTGAGCCTGCAAGACCAAAACCCAAATTGCCAGGGAAGATGATTCATGATCCCAACCCTGAAATCACTGTTATGGGCTTTGTTTATTGTGATATCTGCTCCAACAACAGCTTCTCCAGACACAGCTACTTCTTGCCTGGTAATATATGTATAAACCTCTAGATCTAGAATTTGAGTTTTCAAACTTGCTGGAAGAAAAATATATGGATATTAACTCACTTTCTTTTTGGTTTTTTATTTTATCTGCAGGTGCTGAAGTCAGAATAGATTGTGTTTTTAAGGCTCTATCAGAGAAAACTGAAGAACAGATATCAGTTTCAGTGAATAGAACAACAAATAAGTATGGGTTGTACAAGCTGGAAATCCCATCAGTGGATGGAGTGAGATGTGCAGAAGATTCAGAACTGGTGTCTTCTTGCCAGGCAAGTCTAATTGGTAGCTCATCCTCTGCATGCAATGTTCCTGGATACAAAACCACTTCTGATGAGATAGCAATCAAAGCAAGACGAGCCAATCTCTGCATATACAGTCTAAATGCTTTGAATTTCAGACCAACCAAAAGGGACATCACCTTGTGTGGTAATTAAAAGTATGGAACAGCTTACACAAGTAGCCAGAGTACTAGCATACTACTAGGTGACTTGTATACACTTTCCAAGAAACCTAAAAACTCAGATATGCCGGTCTCTCTTTTCAGCCCATCATTAGGGCATACACTTCTCTTCTCTTCTGTCTTGGATTGTTTCCTGCATTACTTGTCTTGTTCTAGAGTTTGTGTGCAAATTAAAGAGAATTTGAGTTAGGTCCTTGTTTAAATGCATAAGATGTATATAACATCTCTCTCACTGTAAAGAACAAGTAACTTGTAATAAATTCTGGCTTGTGTTTTTCAGTGGTGGTTGTGGTTACAGATAAGAGAAAGAAATTGTTCTATTGTAGTCTTTCCTCGTGATTCTATCAGACACCAATATGCTGTATGTTGTGTTCTAACAAATTAGATTACTATCCAACTGCAAGTTGATAATTGATGAGGACCAAATATTTTATGACACTATTGAAAGAGACCACAAAATATTTGGAACGCCGTAACCTCACTTGTAATATGAGTAAGATACATGACTTGTGATATTTCATTTCACCGACCAACATTCAAGTTTGTTCTTGACCATCCTAAATTCAGATTGATGGGACTTGCCATTGCTGAAATAGTTTTACAGAGCAATTCAGAGGGCAGTGTTAGGATACTGGCAGGTTCTGATCACTTAGTGAGTTATTGTCTCTGGTCGTCCTTTTATCAGATCCACAGAGAAGGCTGCCATTTAAAAGTTTTCCTGGATCCACAGGTGACTATCATAACACCATAATATGTATGAATAACAATTTCCTAAGAAATTATTGTGATGCAATTCAAAGTAACTTGCCACACTTTTAAGTAGAGTATTTATGGCAACTTGTTTACTGCACAATTAATATTTCATACAGCCTTTTGTAACAAAGAAAAAAGAAAAAAAGAAAAGGTATGTTATATAGCCTTTTAGAAGCATTACTTCTATTGTTGAAACTTGAAACATTAGAATGTGACGTTCATACACACAACTATATGTGTGTTTGTGAAAGTTCATCTCAAAATTTGGTGAGCAATTTTTATGGATCATTCTAATCTAACAGTCTAAAATACCAGAGAAGATAACACCAGTCTCTACTGTCACTAGAATGACGAATTTTCTAATGCATCTTGTACGAACAGAGAAAATGGCTTGTGTCAAAACTTCCGCTTTAAAATGTATTGCACTGAAAACAGGCACTAAATCTGTAAACAGCAACTTCATCTTAGAACTCCAGCATAGTTTAGTTCAAGTCAAGATGCTGCTAGGATATTTTTATTATAATAATGCATATTAGTATTTCCAGCTAAGCGGATATATGTGGAGTCTATTACTTTCAAAGTGGACATTCCTCTCTATTGGTAACCAGATTTTCTTAGGTTCTGTTTGGTGTGAGGGATTTAGAGGGGAGGGGAGGGGAGGGAAAATTTTTATGAGTTGAATTTTAAAAGATTGAAGAAGTGGAGTAATAAAATTTTAATGAAGAGAATATATAAGATAAAAGAGTAAGAAAAATTAATTAAAAATTTTTAACCCCACTTCTCTAATTTTTTTAAATTCAACTCAAAAAAATGTTCCCTCCGCCCACCTTCCCTTCCCTTCCCTTCCCTTAAACCAAACAAGCCCTTAAAGTCTATCACTTGTCTCACCCTATACATAGAACCAAAAGGAGTTCTCATGGCAGGAGCTGGTAATTAAACAGAAGAAGTACTCTATTTTCTTTATAAAACATAACAAAGCCCTATATCTGCATCAATCCTTGGAAAACCTTCATGGCAGGAGCTGGTAAACCTAGAAGCACATCGATGTCCTTCCTCTCTTTCCCATGAGATAGGAACAAGATCTCTTCTTTTTCTGGCAATGAAACTGGCCCGGATAGAACAGGAGCTCCCCATCCAAAATCTGTGGTATGGAAGGAAAGCCTAGACCAAGTAGTGATCAAAAGGGTACAAGCAAGAGATGGCTTAGCTCTTGTCACTTCAAAATAATCTATTGCTGATCTCATATAGCTGTCTGTGACCATCTTGATTGCAACTTGAATCAGCCTCACGGCGAATGAGAATGGCTTCTCTGATAGTTCACCTACTTCACACACACAATTTGTTAATACAATCCTACTTCCAAAGTACCCTCTTGGTAGAGGAGGCCGGGTTAAATTTATGCCTTCCATCAACTGCAAAAAGGAGCTTTGTTTTCTGCTGTGGCAGCATTTTTAATGCTTTGGTTCTGGCAATCCAAACAAATGCTGAGAGGGCTTCAAAAGCAGCGCAAGATTCAAGAACCCCATCTTGCATAGCCTTCATCTTCAGTTGATTTAGCTTCTCAGGATCAAAACAGAAGGAGCCATGGATCATGCCTTCTTCATACAAGCCATTGGTGCTGGACTTGTCTTCAATTTCTGCAAATTCAAGGTGCTGATACTGTATCTGAGGTGGGTCACGTGCCTTGAGTATGCTTCTATCTAGGAATGGTGGGACAGAAAGTGGTAGGCCCCTGGCCACTTCACCCCAAGAGTTCACAAACTCCTTAGCAGCAATCCCATCGACCATACAGTGATTCACGCACAGCCCAACAGCAAATCCTCCACATTTAAACTTAGTCACCTATAATATGGAGTTGAAACTCAAAACATCAAAACTGTAAATTGCTAATTCAGATTGCGGCCATCTCTTACAATTACTATTTTGGTTTTCACTAATGCACAACAGAGCATTTGCATTAAAAGAAAAAAAAGAACAACTAAAAAAAGACAGACCTTGGCATGTAAATTCTTCAGTGTTAAGAGTCCAAATGAAATAAAAAGTAGGAGTAGGAGATACCTGGGCAACCAAAAGAGGCATGTGAAGTATGTGTTTCACGCCAGGAATGTCATAAACAAGCTTTCCAATGATACTAGGATGTGGCTTTGTAATCCCACTGATCTCTTCCATTGAACAGTTAGCTTCAGCTACCACAAACACAGCACCCTCCCCTGTACACCCCACCATGAGTTTACCCTGTGAACTGACGTTCAGCCTCCCAGCAAGAGGGTAACACTGCACAAGAACCTTGCTCAGTGAATTCTTCAAAAATTTCCCCAGCCTTATTATTTCCTTTCTCTGGCATTTTGAAGAAATAAACTGTTCGAACAATCACTGCAATGTTCTGGTCAAGGTTGGATAGGAAATATGTGCCTCTCTCTGTTTCCTCTGCAGGAAGAACTAGAGCGGGATTCCCAATCCTCACTTCAAGTTGGAAACTGTTCCCATTACACTTCTCCATGTTACCTGTGTAAAAAAGAAACTGATGAAACCATAAGAAGGATTTAGCTTATATCTAGAGCCATATCAACAAGATAATAGAGAGGAAAGGAAAAATATAGTCAGATTCTTGGACACTACACAAGAGTCTCATTTCTGATACCCAAAGTCCATCGCACAGTTATGACATGTCACAAATTTCTAGAGTGTTTTCCAGTTATGTTTTTTTACGTACATATGTAAGGTATTGATTAAACGGTAAAAAGTTATAGAAAAGTGAGAGGAGGAATACACTATGAAGGTGAAAGGTGATTTGTTTATGGGTAGTGTTGCAGGACATGGATGTAAAAGATGAGAAGAGGCTTTAGAGGAAAGATATTTATTTGCTTCTGCATGTTTCTTTTCTTGGGGGTACTTGTGGAGTTTAAAGTGAAGATATAATTGGCTCTTTTACGGTGAGCCTGGCCTGGCCTGATGAATTAACTCTTAGGGTTCTGCAAGTTAAAAACTTGCATGCTTGCTGTTTAGTTTAACACTATCATGCTCTAATCCATCAGTAACAACCGCAGAATATAAACTCCTACATCATTTTCCCCATGAAATTTGGTTCAAAGGAAGCATATAATCAGGGTTAGAAAAGCAAAGTGACAATGACCTTGTAAACTTGAATCTTTTCACAATTGTTCAATATTGTTATAAAATATAATTTTTGAATAGAAACATGGTATGTGTGTGTTTACTGTTCACAATTCAGTATCGAATCATTATTTAACTTTTTTTGCCAACAAAGATGTAAATAGTTATTTTTGAATTTGGTGTAAATTTTTATTCTCGTATGTCCAATGTATACTCTCTACAATTTTTATTATAAAAAACAAATAACAAATTTATCAAGACAAAAAATGTAATTTAGATCAGTTAGAATCTAAAAGTAAGTGTGTGTGTGTGTGTGTGTGTGTGTGTATATTTATAAATACCACTATTTAACGTATTCTAATAACTTTTTTCCATTTGAGAAGACTATAAATACTTTGTAATCACAAAGGAATTATTATTATTATTATTTTTATTATTATTTTCGTAAACAAACATGTCAGCAGTCACAAAAATCTTGGGGCAAATAACATCAAGGTCCCAATTAAAAAAAATAATATTAACAAAGTCTCATAGCTTGTCAATGATAATTGAAAGAACAATTATTGATAAGTGGAGGAACTACCATTAATAAGTTTTAAGATTCTAATATTATTTTTTTAATGAAAAAAATGAAAAAATGATCCCATTGACAACTCCAGGAACGCGCATTGACAATTTCATGAGACTATTTTTTCATTTTACAATTTTAATTGACCATTTTTTTCATTTCCCTTCTTTCTTGGGGCTGAGTGTAATTTTCCCATTGAATTTTCTTTATCCATAAAAAAACATATAAATCACACTATATATATTAACCAAACGTATTAAATAATATAGTTACTGTACTACTGCCCTGCTCTTTAATGTATAATTTGTAGTGTAATTTGCATTAGAAAATAAATTTTATAATAAGCAATAGAGATAGTATTTTTTATTAAAAAAGTTCCTATATAAAATTTACACTGCTATAAAAAAAGGCAGCTGTGACGTTTCTTTTTAACATAATTGTGGCACTTCTATCTTATTACCACTAAAACAAGATGTGACGCTTCCCTAAATGTCACAACATTTATTTTTTTAATTTTTTAAAAAACACTTTCTGTGGCGCTTGCTCAGGAAGTTTACACATGAGCAAGCGCCACAGGCACTCCCAGGCAAGCATCACAGGAAGTGTATATATTTTTTTTATTACATTTTTGCTTCTTGTGGCCATTTTCTAAAGAAGTGCCACATGAAGTTTTTTTTTTTAAAATAATTTTTTTGTATTTTTTCTTCAGAACCCTATAATTACAGTCGACGACAAACTTTAAACACAAATTTTTATATCCACAGTAACATAAAAAAAAGCAAGCCACAAACAAATAATTTTAAAATGATACAAACAAATAACTAATTAACAAAATCACTACTAACAAAAGTTCAGGTAGTGAGATGAAATCCGAATCACTCAATCTATAGCGCGCTTTAAAGTTGTACAATTTCAACACTACTAGCAATCTTGTGTATTTAGCACTACCGGCATATAATGACTTCTCTGCATCACTTTTCAACTTCTCAAATGCTTTAGGATAGTTATGAACCACCCCTTCAACCGCATTTAGCATTTTTTCAAGACTATCATCCTCATCACACATGCTTGGGTCAAACTCATTTGAAGCACCACTCATGGTATGCACTCGATGTAATGTTCCAAAATATGTGTAAGGGCTCAATGAATCCAAAAGAGAATGTAACAAATATTAGAAAAACACTTTTAGGGAATAAAGTGTAAATTATGATTCGAATTAGCAGTAGAAAATGCCCAAACCCATTATCTAAATTTAATTATGATAACAAAGTCTAATTTGGGATTAAAGGAAAGGGAATGGCCTATGGAAAAGAAAAAAAAAGAATTAGATGAGACACCAAATGACAATTTAATTAAAATTTTCATAATCAAGGGCAAAAAGAGAAGAAAGAAATTATTGGTCAATTAGTCAGCAATTTCCTCCCCTCTTGGAAGAAGAAATTGGTCAATAATCAAAAGGAAAAGGAAGGAAGATTGGGATGGTTAACCAAACCAACTACAGTAATTAATTAGTTAGTTAATTTTTTGTGGAACCTTAAGGTGTTGACACTTGGCATAATTTGAGCTAGGTAATTATAATTGGATAAGGTTAAGCCTCTAACACACCCTCTCTCCTCTCAATTTTGGTTAAAGGGCTAAGAGGGGCTGAAGATAATGCATTTTATCACATTTCACTCTCTCTCTCTCTCTCTCTCCAAGCTCTCAAGGTCGGTCAAGCATACAAAGAGGAAAGAGAACGGAGTCAAGGTTGAGGTGAGCTCTTTCACTTAGATTTTGACCTTGTGAACCACGTTTATTGCTCAAAACTTCTTCACAAACATTGTTCCGCTTGATGAAAGCTTCATTTTTATGGTTTTATTTTTTTAAGAGGAGGTGTTTTGTGTGCTTAAAAAAGAACTAAAGGTTGAGAATCAAAGAACAACCTAGAGAAAGTGCTAGAGGTGAGTAAGAGCAACCTTTTGGTGTATATATTGTGATGATTGGTTGAGAACTTTAGTATGTGCAATTTCTGCTATATTTTTTTTATTAAGCTAGGGTTTTGAAGTTTCATGGTGTTTGATTATACAAATGGTGTCTTGTGGTGTGTAAATGGGCATATGAAACTAGTTTGAGGCTTGAATGGCGAGTTTGGTAATTGTTGGATTTTGTGTATAATTTCTGTCAAAACATGACACATAAAAGGAATGGAAATTTGGTTGTTTTGAGGTTTCTATCATGTTCTACACAAAAAACTATGTGGGAAAGCCTTAGTTGTAAATTCTGGATCATTGGAAATATATATTGCAAAACTGAAAGTGCTGCCAATGTAGGTTCTGTGCAAGGCAGTTGGTTTGCATAACATTTTTAAATAAGTAAATGATGTCCAAAAATTGTGAAACTTTTTAGTTTAATAGTAGACATGTCAAGCTTTAAATTGATATAAAATGGGTGTCATTTGGATGTGTGTGCTAGAAGTTTGCATTTTCAAAGTTTAAGGTTGAGATTGGAATTGATTTTGGAACAGTATGAAAATTTGTATAATTCTGTATTTTTGGGGATGTAGATGACAATGGGTAATATTTTTACTATATAGAGGATTTAGAAAGCTTTAATTAGGACTTTGAACCGCTTCATTTTGATTTTTGTAGATTAAGTTATGATTTTTGGAAGTTTAGCTAAGAAACATGACAGTTTCTTAGCCACAACCAAAATTTTTCTGACCTTTTCTTAGCTGTGGCTAGAGGATTCCCTGGCCACAGCCGACACTCAATTCTAGCACTTTACATTTTGAAAGGTGGTAACTGGTCTAGCTCTTCCTAACCCACTTAGGCATTTGTTTGAGCTTCTAACAAATATTTAAATGACTCAAATGATAACCAACCCAAGTATTATAAGTTATTAAAAAATTGAAATAGGTAATAACTCGTCGTCCTTAAATTCTAATTTATAGGATTTGATATATGCTCTAAGCGCAAGAAATCAATGCAAGAACAAGATCGGAAAGGCCAAGGTAGTGAGTCTTTCTCTTGTATCATATATAATGCTTTGTATATATGTTCATATCATCAATTGTTACAAATATTAAGAATGTCAAGAAGGTTATGAATGCTATGATTGTCAATAACGTTACGACTATTATGAATGATATTATGTGATGATTGTTTACATGTTCTATGAAATTATATGTTATATGAGTGAATTGTTACTATTGAGATTTATATGAATCTCACTCTTTCCAATGACTAACCTACAACAAGGGCAAGCAGGTAAACAAAGACGGCTAGAGCACGTAGATAAAGGATTAGGACTTTTGTTGATTATCTAGTTTTGAGGAACTATATATGATGTATATATAAGTACACTATAAGACTAGTACTCCTAGTAATAGTAAACGTACCAATCGTATACCCGGATATTAGCACATAACCCTGGTAAATGAACTAAAATAGGGTGATCATGCATAGTGGACCATTTAGTTAACGAACTTAATGTGAATATCCACCGAGAACTTTGGTAAGTACTCTAATATTAACAAATGGAAACAGAACCGAATGAATCAAACAAATTTGAAAAGTACAAGTGAGACCACATCGAACATGTTTTGAAAAGTTTTTTTTTTTGAAAACCCACTTAAGTACAGGATCAAGCCCTATATTGAAGTTGAGATCCCGAATGGGTTGAAAATTGTTTCTGGTCTCTGGTTTGACTTTATTACATGTTTTAAGTTGTTTTCAACGCTTTGAAATAACGGTGTTACACCCGATCACTACATAAATCATCCGTCTCAATATGCCTTGTCCATCGTGTATATGTTTGATGAATTCCATGACACACTAAATGATTTAGCAAATTAAGTGGACTAATCCACTTTTCATAGCAACAAGATAAGCAAGAACACAAGATTTTTTTAGGATCTTTTGTATGCTTGATTAGAAATCTAATAAACTCTTTCACCCCATTTATATATTCCCTTGAACACCGATAAGATGACATCCATTTTCGATCCATCTATACCTTCAACCTATTTTTAAAAAGTGATTAGTTGCTTGACTATTGCATTTACTAATTACTTCTATCTTTTATTATCTATTTTAAAATAAAATCGGCAGCATAACATCCTAAAAATTGAAGCTTTTCAGGTCTTAAACTCTCTCTTTTAATTGATAAATAATCAATGAATTAATCTGGCAGCATTATAATAATTTTTCATAGCTCATAATGAAAGAAAACATATTTGCCAACATATATCATAGGTAAATTAGAAAGCATTATAAGTCAACAAATAAAATACAACTATTAAAAATAAATAATTATTTTAGTTATGCAACTCATACAACAACTAAAATTATAATTACTACATATCTTCACATACAACCTATATATAATAACATTTAATTTTATCTCATTTATTTTTCAGCATATAAAAATAAGAATAATTTTTTTAGATTTCATAATAAATTAAATATAAAAGATATTGAGCAAATTAAACTATTAACTACTAATAAAATAAGATTTGTAAGTTCAAAAATTTAAAAACTTACAGTGTCTAGGAAGCTTAACTAGAGTGAGCTGAAACTTCAAGCACAACACCTAAAAAAATTTAATAAAGGAAAAATAAAAAGAAAAGGTTGCATGCATCTTTTAAAAAAAAAAAAAAAGGGAAAAGTGAGTGTGTACTTACAAGATCTTTGGAATAGGGATGGGCGGAGGAAATGGGACCAAAGGAAATAATAAAAGTGGGGACGAAGTGGGTGTATTGGAATTTATAAATGGAGAAGGAGAGGGAAGTGGGGACAAGGGTAAGGAAAGTAAGAGGCCAATGGGAGTGTAGACTAAAGATAAGTAAAGGAAGTGGCTAATGGGAGTGGAGATGTAACATCCTGATTTTTATCTCTAGTATCTAATTACAATTAAGCAAGAATTATTTATGATAAATGAATTATCATAAAATTATTAGAATAAAAAGGGTTTATTTAAATATGATTTGTGATAGTAAAAAAATTTAAAAATTATGGAATAATAATAAATAAATGAAATAAAATTGTGGGAATAATAACAATATTTTATTGTTGTTGTTATTATTAAAAAAATAAAATATTAGAAATAAATTAATGGAAAATGAAAAAAATAAACTAAAAAAACAACAACAAAAAAGGCTGAAAGGAAATATATATATATATATATAAACTAAAGGGCATGTGGCCCTTTAGTTACCAATCACGTGTAGTAGGGGTATTATATATCCCTCAACTGAAAACTGGCTTTCCTCCTTTTCTTCCTAGGAAAAGGAGGGTCCTTTGTCAAATCTGGGCCGTTGGATCAAGATCTCACGATTTAATATATTATAAAAATAGTATTATTATATATTAAATCTGGACTGTTGAGATCTTGATCCAACGGCCCAGATTTGACAAAGGACCCTCCTTTTCCTAGGAAGAAAAGGAGGAAATTCGGTTCCCCCCAACCATCCATCAATTCTCCATTTCGCTACAGCGGCGAAATCGAGAAAGCTTTGAGCATCGTCGCACAGGGTTTGGTATTTTTAGCTTAAGGGTCTTCATTTGGGATCAAATAGGTATTTAAACACACTCTTTTTATAGTATTGTTCTAAACAATTTCCTCTTCCTAATGAGGGTAATATTATGCTAATTAGTGAAAATTTTGGGGTTAGGATTTTGGGAGAGTTTTAAGTTTTGATAAAAAAATGACTATAGATATGTAGAGGAAGGTTAGCTAATTTTAATCAGTTTGGATTTATTATTTGGTTGTTTTATGATTTTATAATTAATTTATTTTAAAACATATCATAAATTATATTTTTAGGTCATATTTTGATGATTAAATTTGAGTTAAACAATTTATTTGGGTATTAGAGGTATTATTGAAATTTTAATCAGTTTAGTTTTGTTAGATTTTGTTATATGAAATTATATATTAGGATTTGATATTTGAGTTAGAGTTTGATATGATTTTGATTATGTGGAGGTTTGAAGAGTTGTTTAATAATTGGGTTATACTCATAAGTTAGAAAAGAGATTTAATTGGTCTAGGATTTTGATATTGATAACTTATTGACTATGTGTGTGTTGGAGGTGAAACTTGAACTTATGGAATTGAGTAATTGATGTAAAAGGATGGTGTAAAGGTTATCTAAGTATTTTAATGAGTGGTGTTAACTCATGAGAAACGATCTATGACCTTGGATTGTTGAGGTCAAGGATTTTTAAAAAAAATTGGGATGCTGATGATAATGGTTGTAGAGGAAATTGGGTTATTGGGGGTGAATTATATAATTTATTTATTTTATTTTTGTTTGTGGTTTATTGGTATCTACATTAATAATATAGAGCTTTCTTGCGATTGGTGATTGCTTGTGCTTTGCTCTTTAGGTTAAGATTAAGCTTGGAGTTGAGGTTAACTGGGGTTAATTTATTTTATATGCTTGTTTTGGGCTGTAAGGTGTTTTCTAAACCATGCTTTCATCTATATTATTTGTAAGTGTTTTGGAAAATTATGTTCATGTTTGAATATGAACTTAGTTCAGTAAAGCAATGTATTTTTTAACTTGTATATATGAGTGGAGATTATTATGAAAATTTTTACTGTTGTGATAGTTATGATGTTTGTGATGGAATATTGTATATGGAATGATAATCTTGTAAAATGTTTTTGAAAACTATATTGATATATTTTTTCTGTTATGAGATATGTTGGGTTGTGCAGAAAAGATATAGTGAATTGTGCCCATTGGCTCTCTCATTTCTGGCCCAGATTCTGAGTTAAGTGTTTTGAGCTGACACCTCCCTGTTACGGTATATCGGTGGCGGCATGGGAGGGGTCAGTACTCTTGAAGTGACTAGCTAACCTTTGGCTAGGTATACTAGCACTGATAGGTTGTACCACATTCAGAAGATATAAGAAGGAATAGGATGGGTGAGTGAAGATGGTTATAATCGTTGAATGTATCATGTAGTGTTTAACTATTGAGAATATTATTATTATGTTAGTTAAACCTGCTTATCTAACTTGCAATCCTTTCCTACATATTTTATAAATTTATTTTGGTTACTGAGACTTTATGTCTCACCCCGTTGTTGTTAATATTTTTCAGGCATGTCTCTATTTTTTATTAAGGGCAAAGGGAAACGGATTGAGACATAAGCTTTAGTAGCTTATGTAGGTCTCCTATTTTGTTTGTTGTAATGATTATCATATTGTCATCTAGGGCCTACATCCTTATATTCATTATGAACTATGTTTTGGGTATCTGTGAATATTTTATTAGACCTGAGGCCCTAACTTGTGTATTCAACGATTTTGTGGTTCCATTACATTATTATTATGTTCTGTTATGTTAAAGACCTTTATTGTGAGGTTCAGTGATATGTTACGATACAGGCTAGTGGGTTAGGTTTTCTAACCCCTGTTCTGATTGTGCCCTTAATATTGTATTTGCTTTACTGTAACGGGTTTGTGGTGGGTTTTGTGCCCTAAACTTCGATGTGTCTTCTTAGAGGAAATGGTTTTCAATTATCACTGGTTAATCAAGTTTTGTAAAACCATTATGGATAATTATTGTTATGAGAAACGGGTCTTTTCAAGAGACAAGGGGATAAGGAAAAGGAAGGAGGAAATCGGCGAGAAAGCTGTAAGAAAATAAGGGACATGCTGCTACTAAAGTGGGATGAATAAGGGTTTGAGAAGAAAACATTAAAAATGCAAGCGCCACAGTTGCTAGTGTATTTTAATTTTTTTTTAAAAAAAACTTATGTGGCCCTTGGTCAAGCAACCACCACATAAGGCCCATAAGCAGTTGTGGTGCTTTCCTTAGAAAAATCCCAATTTTTTTAAAAAAAATATAGAAGAAGCTATAAAAAAAAAGCGCCACAAAACGTGTGCCACTATTCCCTTTATTTATAGTAGTGTTAGATAAATATATCTTATATTAAGAACTGAAGGGAGTAATAAACAAAAGCAAGTAGGCATATATATAGTGATGGATGAGTGAGTGAGTGAGTGTGTGTGTGTGTATTACGTCAGCGTCTTGGAGAATTTCATCTATTTAGCAATCCTTTAGAGCTTTGGAGGGAGTATACTAAGGTTGAAGTCCATAGATGGTGGAGTATTAGTTGGGGATGGAGGAGTTACAGGGTTTGAAGAGGCAATATTGGTTAGGCCAAGCCAAGGCAAGAAATAAATAGTTTAAGCCTGGCAATGGTTTAGGTACTCGCAAGCAATGCCTCCTCATCTGTGTCGCTGTCGCAACACGACACAAATAGTTCTACAAAGATTACAAACACAAACTCTAACTGTTTCATTTGGTGTAAAGTTGATGCCCTTTTATAACCCCTGCTATGAACCTTTTAACTGTTGTGTTGTACCCCACGCATATGGTTAGAGAATTAATATATATATATATATATATATTGTTCGCCGTTTAACTTCCGCAAGCATACGGGTCGCAAGTAATAAAATGATGAGAAAGAGAGTATCGTTCCATAGGGACTATGATGAAAGCGAGCTAACCAATGTAACCATATGTTTAATTAGGTTGAATGGAGTCATTTAAGATTGATCAAGTTTAACCAAAAACATGTGGATTGAGGTGAAAGAGAAATTAAAAGCTATCTTTAGACTAAAATTTACAAAAGCAAATGATTCTTTGAATTCAAAAATTGGATAAAGCTTAGGATTGCTTATCCCCTTGTATTTTAAAAGCACTCAATAAATTCCCCCAATATATGCTACCTAATGAAAGATTATGCTAGTCAAAGATACTAATTTACCTATAAGTGCTCTCTCAAGTCTCCAAATAGGCTTTTAATTCAATTAATTCATTAATCTCTTAATGAACTAATTAAACCCTGAGTTCCATTACAAATCCTTATTAACAAAGCTATCTATTCTATCCACAAATTTCAAACTCTCACACGATTTAACTCAAGTTCTACACCTAATCTAGCCCTCTCAAGCATTAATCAAGTGAACCCAACAATCTTATTGGTGGCCAATCAACAAGAAGCCTTAAGTAAAGAGTAAAATCAACATAATCTCCTCATTAATCACAAATATAAAAGGGAAAATGAGTACTTAATCCATACAAGGGTTCAAAACAACCCTAAAATGAGGTGTTTAGCTACACAAAGTCATGAAAAAGCTACAATTATGCAGAATAATTACAACCATTACAGAAACTTAACAAAGAAAGAGAAGAGGAATGAGAAAAACCAAGGATTTGAGCCCCAAATTGCTTCTAGACTCCAACCCAAGCTCTATACTCTTTAAGGGGGCAAAACCCTAGCACACCCAACTCCTAAGAACACTTGAAAACTGAAGAATGACCTAATTTCGGCCTATCCCTTACTTAAATACCCTCCACATGCGTTTCAGTAAGTAAAACGCATGGTTGCATAGTCTGTCATATGCTTCGGCACATACGAGTGTGCTGAAGCATATGACACAGTAAGTTCTGGTCCTCGTTGGCTTCAGCACAGGGTCGAGTGCTGAAGCATGTTACACAGTAAGTTCTGACCCCGAATGCTTCAGCACATATGCTTTTGGATGAAGCATATGACACAGTGAGGGCAATTCTCCATTGGCTTCAGCACATGCATTGTTGGCTGAGGCCAACAACCAAACAGCTTCCCTCCTAGTTCATTGAGCTTTTCCTTGGTCTTTTAGAGCTTTTTGACTTGTTAGCTTTCACCTACGAGGAAAAGGACATCATGAGCTCTTTAATTTTAAGAGATAATCCTACTTATAAGCATTTAACTCATGATTTGAACTTTTCTTTTGTTCTGCCACATTTTCTTCTATATATGCACAATTTGTACTCAAAAACAAGTGAAAAGAGAACAAAATGTGCTAGAATGTTATCAATTTCTATGAGTTATCACACCCCCAAACTTAAACTTTGCTTGTCCTCAAGCAAAGAAGCTTATCCTCACTGAATGAATCAATTACTCATCACTTATGTATGAACAAATTATCCTCATCATCTGCTCAAGTAATTATATTAAACAAGAAATAAGTACAATATGCAAAGATGAATACTTCATAAATTTAAAACATGCTTTTCAAGAATTCTTAAGTGTAAGTGTGTGTACGGAGTCAACATTTATTCCTTTTTGCACCAGTTAAAATTCAAAGCAACACTTCAAAGCATATACCAATATTCAAACAAATAATTTTATCATCCCCTAATTCCTTCCTCTCTTCTAATTCACCCCACTTAACTTAAAAATCAAAGGGACTTTTCTTAGCTTGTAATGGGACCAGGGGTTAAGGTTTTCAAAAGAAAAGGGAAAGGATAATCAATCAAATACCTTAAAATAGATGATACTATTCAAGGGTTTTCTTTCTTTTCTCATGAAATATACTCCCCCAAACTTGAACCAAATTGATCTTTTCATATCAAGCCTTCTTTTTAAACCTTTTTTCTTTGTTGTTTTTTTTATACACTTTCCTTTTTTTTGTGTGGAATATTTTGGCTTGATTTATGTACATTGTGAACTCTTACTTTCTACACTCCTTTCCCAATCTATTGTGACTTTGTATAACATCACCATATTCCACTACCCAATCAATTATCATCTATCTCAAAGCAAGGGAATCATGGTTTTTCATATTGGTTGAGGTAGGTAGATGTTAGGTTTTTCAATAAAAATCTTTGATTTGTTTTTCAAATAGGCTCAAAATACGGGTTCAAAGGGAAATCACATCAATTGGGTCAGTTTGAGAGGCTCAATCGCATTTTGTGAACTGCCCTAATCATTTTTTCAAATCTTGTGAAGTAAATAAAAAGTTTTGAAGAATTCCAAAGAGGATTCTAAAATCAAAAACTTGAAACAAAGGTATATAACCTAATTTGCCACAAAGTTTTTCAACCAGCACATCCACAATAAATTTAACTCCAATAGTGCATGAATTACTTAAAAACTCTTGAACAACATGTTTTATCACTACAATGCACTCATCCATGCACATTATAAAAATTTCCTATCTAATATAACATCTCAAGCAGAAATTCATATCATAGGATCATTCAAACAATATTTGACAAATAACCAAAACTAACCGCTCATTTTCAACAATTTTTAACAAGCAAAAACTTAAGCATGAGAAATTTCAAATATTCCAACAATTTTCTTGAAAAACCTGTTCAAAATTTTTCTATGCACTCCATTTCTTTCAAAAAGTTTCAAAATTGAAGTCAAAATTTCAAGCAATTTCAAAATTGAAGCACTCTCACCCCCAAACTTAAAATTGACAATGTCCTCATTGCCAACTAAAAGGATGAGAAAGAAAATAGCCAACACCTATACAACACAATATTCGCAGCATTTACACCATTCAATATTTAACAAAAATTAGGCCCTCAGTAGCCTAACCAAGACCAGGAAATGAGGTCATCTCTAGCCATCAGTAGCTAAGAAATTAACAATCACAGCAGGAAAGTCATCAGATAGAGACAATTATATGAACTACTCAAACTAGCTATCAGTAGCTAGCAAAATCATATTCACATATTAACAAGAGTGTCAAATAGTATTGGCCATCAGTAGCCAACACCAAACATCAGCTATTTAGTGTCATGTAGCAGCATTCACATTTATATGCCAAATTTCAAAATATACCAATCCAAAATAGGCACCAAGAATATGCACACTAAGTACAAGCTAGCAACAGATCAATCATAGGGCTAACTGGAGCGCAAGCAAAAGATAGAAGCAGTAGTTATCAGTGTTATTATAGTCCTAAAAAGAACACAAAACACACCCAAAAATAAAAATAAAATCAAACAAAAAGAAACAAACCTAACTGAAACTATCCTAAAAGAAAGGAAAAATACCCCCAAACTTGAATTCTAGCTAAACCAAAACTATCGACTGTGATTCCAAACTTAATCCTATCCTCACTACCTCTTTTACGACATGAAGTCATCTCAGAACAAATATTTGATTTTGAGACAAGATCAGCAACATGAATTTACGTATGGAAAGCAATCCTAAACATGCAGCACAATCAAAATGGTCAAGCTCAGGTTCACAAACAGCAGCAAATGAATTGAGAATCTTTAAATTGCACAATTCAATAACAATTTCTGACTTCTTGTGGAACTGGGTATACAACAGGAATTTCATGAATAAGGAATGCATTTTCACTTACACATCAGTATGTAAGGAATGAAATCATGCTGCAAAAAGATTTTAGAACTTGTAAACTTTGTGAGTGCTTCAGAAATCCTATTTCACTTGTGAAATAATACCACAATTGCCAAAGATTTCAGAACTTATCAACACTTGCGAATTGTGTGCAAAAGTGGATCATCATCTTCTTCTGCTTTTTTTTTTTTTTTTTTTTTGCAGATCATGAGAGTTCAAACATAAGCTCTGAATGTAACAAAACATGTGCAAAATCATGCTATCACAGTGAGAGCCAACCAAATCATGTATTCCAGAGATTATTTTAAACAGGAAATCCTCATAAATCAATTGTACTAATCCTTAATTCACAACGTCCATTCAAGCCTAAATTACACATCAGCATCCTCAAACTTATCAATCTCAGATTTAAAAACCATATCAATCTTGAAATTCAAAGATTCAATTTGAAACATTTGGATTTTTGGCAAAACATGGGTTCAAACAAGAGAGATCTCTCTTCCAATTACACATCAGGATGTCAAAGGAAATTGAAAACTTCAAAAATTCAGCACACACGAGGAACATAATTCCACAGCATACATAGATTGCAAAGCTCAACCATAAAACTAGTACCACATCATTCAAAGAATTTCATGGCTTACTCACTTGCATCAAGCAAAATAAAGTGATCAAATACTCATTCACCATTGTGCCAAATCATATGACAATATGCAACTCTTCAAGCCAAATCATTATGCTGAAAGCAAGGTTACAAAATACCACAAAATGACTTATCTATTCTAGAACTTGTTAGAACACTCAAATATCAGTACTCTCTAGCTCTTAATCCTTAAGCCATCTTTGAAATTCAAGCCTAAATGCCAATATTCCTCTCCACAATTCAGAGTAGAATTTCCAAAGTAACTAAGCATATGCAAGCTATCAAGAGAATGTTTCAAAACATTGAACAATTTGACAACTTTTCATTGATCTATTAACATCTTGCAGGCTCAAATTTAAATTCTGAAATTTGGGATTAAGATGAAAGATAGCCTCCGTAGAGACTTCAGCTCTAATCTTTATTACCAGGCTTAAATAGATAATCACAATTGAAGTTTTATGCCTTTGAACACTCCCTTTTTTTTTTGGAGCAATCACAAATTTCAAAACTTAATAGCCTGTTCTCATGATAGCCAATTCATATGCAAAGTGAGTCAGGAAATTAAGAGGTAAAAAAAACAATGCAATATCTTTATCCTCAAAAACTGGTTCGTTTCAGAGATTCCTTTAACAAGCAATACAAGACATTTATCCTTAAATCATTCCTTATAAGTTGATGCTGAAATTCAGCATGCCTCTTGTAATAGTTTAGACCATATTCCATAAACAAACTAGCACATTCAAACTCAAATCAGCAACTCATAGATTCAGAACTTTACAACTCACTAGCATGTGACAATTATTAACCCATCCACTATGCTAGGAACAAAATGGAACATGGCCCAAAATAAATCAGCAATTTCAGAACTGATTTTTTTTTTGCAAGCAATCCTCAGTAATTGCTCTTGACTAAACCTCCAATCTCATCCAATTCAAGCCTAAATTTCAACAGTGCTTATCACATGACAGAGCATCAATTCCAACATTACTCAGTTTATGCAAGCTATCAAGAAAAACATTTTCAAAGATGCACAATTCATCAACTTCCAAATTGTCTATGTAAATCCTGTGAGTTAAATCAAGTGCTTCACATTTAAGATTAAGGAACAAAATCTTTAGAGCAACCTCAAGGTCTCAGCATACAATGATACAATTCAGTTCACTTGAAAACCATGCATATAAAGAGTAACTCAGAGACTACCACTGCACACACCAGACTACAGGAATCCTCAGAAATCGCTTGCACTAAACCTTAACTCACAAATTCCATTCAAGGCCAAATTTCAACATGTCTTGGAACCTAACCGGCCATCTCTACCCAATTCACTCAGCATAAGTGTGACCTCAAATTCTTGAAGCTTAACGACTAATAAACCACATTAGACACTCACGAATCCTCAAGCAAACCATATCAGTTCAAGCTTAAACTTGTAATGCTGCAACACTTAATCAAAACCACAAATGCATCATACTACTGCTGCAATCAAACACCACTTAAATCAAATTACACCCATCCGAAAAATAAAGAAAGACATGAACTTTACCTCAGAGATGAACACCCAGAACAAACCAGAAAACACAGGGAGCTAGATACACAAACACTGCCGCTAAATGACCATAGCAGTACTACAGAACTGAGACGAAAACATAGCTTGCACAGAGAGAGAGACAGAGACAGAGGACGGCTACTATGAACCACAAAGCTGTAATAAAGGCGACGGAGATAGGGTTGGTAGTGAGGGTGTTTGGTAGCGGAGAGATAGAGGCAAGAGAAAGCAGAGATTCACGGTGAGCTCGTGACAGGCGGTGGTGATAAAGAACGACGGAGGAGGCTGAGAGAGAGCGTTGGAGAGGGTAGGGGTGGTCGTTGGTGTTGCAAGAGATCGAAGATGGTGTTGGGATGTCGAAAAAGAGAACAACGGAGGAGGCGGAGTCATGGCGGATCTGTAACGGAGTTGAGATGGTGGAGGTCGGAGAGAGCACGACGGAATAAGAGAAGGAGTGGCGGATCTGAGGATCGATGGTGAGTTGAGAGATGTGGGAGACGGATCTGAGAGTTGAGAGTCGAGCTTTGGGTGACAGTTGTGGATTGAGGGAGAGTGATATGTGGTGGAGGAGGAGGAGTGGTAGAGACCGAAAGAGAGAGAGCATTGGGGGGTCGATGGTGAGTTGAGAGATGTGGGTGACGGATCTGAGAGTTGAGGGTGTCGGCTGATGGTGTCAAGAGAAGAGAGTAAAGGGAGAAGAAGGGATTAGGGTTTGATGGATTTGGAATTTAAGGATTGAGGTTTTGAAAATTAAGGATGAATGTGTGATGACTCCCTACTTTTTATATAATTTGAAATATGTTTTGGTATATTTTGGGAGTCATTAATATTAAAATAAAGGGATTTATTGGAGATTTTGATTAGATATCGATTTGGGACGTTATTTAGGCTTTGTTTGGTTCAACGAAGGTTAGATTAAGTGAGGTTTATTTAAGTTAGGTTAGAAGATGTTATAATGTTGTTCGATTCAACGAAGGTTAGGTTAAGTGAGGTTTATTTAAGTTAAGTTAGGTTAGAGGAGGTTAAAATGCCCTTCTACATATTTTCCTTCTTCTTTTATAATGTATTTATTAATAATAATTATTTATATAAAATTATTATTTATAAAATAATTATTTGTGTAAGCATATAAATAATTATTTATAAAATTATTATTATTTGGAAAGTTCGTTGAATCATGAGGTCAAGTTTTAAAGGGGAGGGCAGTGTTGGAATTTTAAAAAATTGTCATGGGCAATTTAGTCACAATTGAAGACAAATATTCTCTCACCTAGGAAAAACCCCAATTTTGGAGGGTTCACAACCTAGGTTAGGTTACCACTAGAAGACAAAAAAACATCCAACACCTAACCTAACCTCCTTCCAACCAAACACCACTTTTTTACCCCCAACCTACCCCAACCTAACCTAACCTCTAACCAAACAAAATCAACCCCACCCCAACCTAACCTAACCTCCAACCAAACAAAGCCTTAAGGGATTTTATTTCAAGTATCATAATTTTAAACTAAAATGGAATAGTTTAGGATGGGATTAAAGAATGAATAAATTATAACAAGCAGAAAAAAATTGCAAATGACAGATTGGGGATTCAATTTCAGAAATGACATTTTGGTCCCACGAATTTGGAAAATACCAGTTTAGTCCACAAGTAAAGCTACTGCATTTAATGCTCTGAAATTAGGTCAGCTGAGGTGATTTAAAAGAAAAACAGAACCGAAGACAGAGGAGGGAACACAGCCGCACAGAAGAGAACAGAGAGCTCGGGACTTCATTTTTCTCTCGCATCCTCCACCTTCGTCTTCCTCTCTCTCGCCGGCGGCTCATCCACTACCACAAGCCGCTGGCGAGCTGCATCATCCCGAGACAGAAGAGAACCAGAGCTGCGAGTAACAGGGCTGAGAGGATCGGAGGGTGCTGGGAATTGGAGGTTGAAAACACAACTGAGAGCGAGGAGCCCAGTTGCGATTTGGAAGACGAGAGTTTTGGGAGGCGGCTGTTACAAGGGAGACCGTCGGAAACAGAGGAGGTGGCGAGCTGAACTGAAGAGGAAAGAGAAGGAGAAGCGATTGAGAGTAGAGGAGCTTTGAGCATCATATATGTTTCTGGTTTCTTCATCTGATAGCAAGCGAGAGTGATGCTGTTAGAGTGGAAAGGAAATACGCCATTTGGGAGCGCTCTGCACTGTATCTCAGTTCTTATCTTTTTCCTTTTTATTATGTTATTTGACGCTGGATTTGGCTGTAATGAGATGATTAAGAGTAGCTAAATATTTTGCCTTAGGATTATTTCAAACCATTGCAAGGATTGAGACATGATTTTACTCTCTTTAGTTGTTAATGACAATTATGTGTTAATTTTATCTTGTGCCTAATGCTTCTATGTGATTGGCCACCACTTAGATTGCCTTTTTCAATTAAATTAAGCTTGAAAAATTTAATTTAATTGTAGAACTTAGGTAAAATTATGTTAGACTTGAAATTTAAGAATTAAATGGATGGTTTGTTAGTGACATAGAGATATAGTTACTAACCTAGCATTGTCAAATTAAGGTTGTTGCTTAATGATTATTTTCTCTTAACTGTAGCAAGAGATTGTGCATGTTAATCGAGGATATAAATTTGGTTTTGACTTGATAAAGCTTAATCAAATGCTTTTGAACCTTAGACTAATATGTAATGTGATTTAATCACTAATGGAGTGGTAATTATTTAAGTCTCATGAATTGCAATGGTGAGAAATAATCATATGCTCCTCTTGTTTTCAAGTAGAGTTTCAATTTAGTCTTTGTCAATTAATTTTTTCATCTTTTTGATATAATTAAATTTAAAAATACAAAACTCTTCAAATGGTTTTACTCAACTTAATTGAAAGCGTAATTGTATTGATTAGCTCACTTTCGTCTTAGTCCTCGTGGGAACGATCTTTACTCATCACTTTATTACTTACGACCCGTATGCTTGCAGAAGCTAAACGGCGAACAATGTGGTTGTAATTGTGGTCTAGATTCAAATAGGTAGGGGGAATAAAATGAAATAATGAAGGGTAAAGAGGGAAGATTAATATATATTTTTATAATTTTTTGAGTTTTTTTAATATATAAAAAAATGAAAATGATATTATATATATTATTTATTGATTTAGTGATTTATATTATGTTTTATTTTTATTTTTGAAAACCTAACAGAAAATTGGAAAATAAAAAAAAATATATTTTATTTTATTTATTTATGTATTTTTTTAAATATATATCTATTATGTGTTTGTCTATGTACGTGAGAATTTTTTTTTAAGGGATACTTAGCTTCGGCACACATGGGTGTGCTGAAGCATTAAACACAGAAAGGTTCAAGAGAACTTGGCTTCAGCACACATCTTGTGTGCTGAAGCATTAGACACAGAGAGCATACATTCACACAAGGCATATGTTGGCTTCAGCCAACAACCTATGTGCCAAAGCACATTACATAGTGAGCAAAGTAACTTCAGAAAAACACCAGATTGGCTTCAGCATACACCAAGTGTGCTAAAGCCAATTTTTGACAGATTCCACAAACATCACAAGCAAACCCAAACTCATCCAAACACCATCAAACAAGTATCATGCATCATTTCAAACACCAAAATCATCTCAACACCTCTAACTCCCTTCCTCACAGAAAATGCACCATGAACATAAGGGTAATGATAAAATTCTTAGATTCACATATTTTCAACACATTAAATATCAATGCCACAAGTTCATGTCATCCAAAATTCAAATGAGTTAGCATCAACCATATTCCCACGGTAGCTTCAGTACTACCCAGAATCGATCAATAATCATATATGCACTTCCAAAATCTTAAATATAAGCCTATAGTCAAGTGCACTTCCATGAGATGCATATCCCATATACTTCCTTCAACTTCATCTTGTCACCCAGAAAATTCCTCCTTTGCATTGGCTTTGCTCATTTCTCATTAGGTACCTTTCCTCCCTACAAAACTCAAAGATCAAACATAAATCTACCAAAACACACAAAAATGACAAAATTTGAGTTAAGAACTTGGGTTGCCTCCCAAAAAGCGCTTAGTTTATAGTCTTTAGCCCGACTCTTCATGTTGGTCATTCTTCATTAGATAGGGTGATAGTGGACACAAGCCTATCCACATCTCCTCCCCAATAATGCTTCAATCGTTGACCATTAACTTTGAATTGCTCCCCACTTGACCTTCTAGCTCCACAACACCTTTGTCAAAGACTTGGACCACAGTGAAAGGTCCAGACCATTTAGACTTTAACTTTCCCGAAAAGATCTTTAACTTAGAGTTGTAGAGGAGCACTCGTTGACCCGGCTCAAAAGATTTAGAGACAATCTTCTTGTCATGCCACCGCTTTGTTTTCTCCTTGTAAAGCTTTGAACTTTCATAGGCATGAAAACGAAATTCTTCAAGTTCATTAAGCTGTAAAATCCTCTTGTCACCCACCTCTTTTTTATCAAAATTCAACTTTTTAATAGCCCAATAAGCATTGTGCTCCAACTCCACAGGAAGATGACAAGCTTTCCCAAAAACCAACCGGTAAGGAGACATACCAATAGGTGTCTTGTAAGCGATGCGATAGGCCCATAGTGCATCATCTAACTTCATGGACCAATCCTTTCGAGTGATTCCCACAGTTTTCTTAAGGATTTTCTTGATTTCTCTATTAGAAATCTCAGCTTGACCATTGGTTTGAGGATGGTAAGCTAAAGACACCTTATGCTTCACTCCATACTTCTTCAAAAGAGTTTTAAATTGGTGGTTGCAAAAGTGGGTTCCTCCATCACTAATAACAGCCCTTGGAGCACCAAAACGAGTGAAAATGTGCTTTTTCATGAATTTGACCACTACTTTAGCATTATTAGTTGGGGTAGCAATGGCCTCAACCTATTTAGACACATAATCAACCGCTACCAGAATGTATTGATTGTTGAAGGACTTGGGAAAGGGTCCCATGAAGTCAATCCCCCACGCATCAAATAATTCAACTTCCAACATGCTGTTGAGTGGCATTTCATTCCTCCTAGAGATATTACCAACCCTTTGACACCGGTCACAAGATAGAGCAAACTCATAAGCATCCTTCAACAAAGATGGCCAAAAAAATTCAGATTGTAAGACTTTTGCAGCAGTCTTGTTACCACCAAAGTGGCCTCCATATTTAGAGGAATGGCAACACTTCAATACTTCTTGTTGCTCACCTTCTGGAACACATCTTCCAATCAACTGATCAGTACAATAGTGAAATAGGACGGGTTCTTCCCAATGATAGAACTTGACATCATGTAAGAACTTCTTCCGTTGGTGATAACTCAAGTCTTCAGAAATAATTCCACTCACAAGGTAATTGACTATGTCGGCATACCAAGGAGTTTCAGAATGACACACTAAAAAGAGTTGCTCGTCCAGAAAAGTTTCATGAATAGGTAAATCTCCATCATGTTGAGCTTCAGTACTCAACCTAGACAGGTGGTCGGCAACTTGATTTTCGGAGCCTCTTCTATCCACAATCTCAAGATCAAATTCTTGCAAGAGAAAAACCCATCGAATCAACCTTGCTTTAGAGTCCTTCTTACCAAAGAGGTACCTAAGTGCGGAATGATCAGTATGAACAACCACCTTGGCACCAATCAAGTAAGGCCAAAACTTGGCAAATGCATATACTACGGCCAAAAGTTCTTTCTCGGTGGTAGTGTAGTTTTCTTGAGCAACATCGAGTGTCTTGCTTGCATAGTAAATAGGATGGAAGACTTTATCCTTCTTCTGCCCAAGTACAGCTCCCACGGCATAGTCACTAGCATCACACATGACTATAAAGGGTAAACTCCAATCCGGAGCTATAATGATAGGAACGGTTACAAGTCTTCTCTTCAACTCTTCAAATGCTTTTAAGCATGCAGCATCAAACTTGAACTCGATATCCTTCTCAAGTAAAGCACAGAACGACTTAGTGATTTTGGAGAAATCCTTTATGAACCTTCTATAGAATCCAGCATGGCCTAAAAAGCTTCTCACACCCTTAACATTGATAGGTGGAGGAAGTTGTTCAATCACCTCTATCTTTGCCCGATCAACTTCTAAACCGTTCTTGGAGACACGATGGCCTAACACAATGCCTTCTCTTACCATAAAGTGACATTTCTCCCAATTGAGCACAAGATTAGTGTCTTCACACCGCTTCAAGACTCGAGTTAAGTTGGCTAAGCATTCCTCAAATGAATCACCAAACACGGTGAAGTCGTCCATGAACACTTCCATGGTGTGCTCTATCATATCCACAAAGATAGCCATCATACATCGTTGGAATGTAGCCGGTGGATTGCAAAGGCCAAAGGGATGCGTTTGAAAGCGAAGGTACCATATGGGCATGTAAATGTAGTCTTCTCTTGGTCTTCTGGAGCTATTGCTATTTGGTTGTACCCCAAATAACCATCAAGAAAGCAAAAGAATTCCCTTCCGGCTAGTTTGTCTAACATTTGATCAATGAAAGGCAATGGGAAGTGGTCTTTACGAGTAGCCATATTGAGCTTACAGTAGTCCATGCAAACCCTCTACCCGGTCACAGTGCGAGTGGGAATGAGTTCGTTGTGGGTATTAGCCACTACAGTCATACCGCCCTTTTTGGGGACGCATTGGACTGGGCTCACCCAAGAACTATCAGAAATAGAATATACAATGCCAGCATCAAACCATTTAAGAAGCTCCTTCTTCACTACCTCCTTCATAATGGGATTGAGTCTTCTTTGATGTTCAATGGAAGGCTTATGATTTTCTTCCAAGAAGATCTTGTGCATGCACATAGAGGGGCTAATGCCCTTGATATCAGCAATTGTCCACCCAATCGCCCTTTTATGAGCTTTTAAGACCTCAATCAACTGCTCCTCTTGTTGAATGGTGAGATCCGAAGCAATAATCACTAGAAAAGTGTTATTAGAACCTAGATAAGCATATTGCAAATGAGATGGCAATACCTTCAGCTCAAGTGAAGGTGGTTCCTCTAAAGAAGATTTCAACTTTGGTCGATTAGTTGAACCCAAATCAAGTGACTCAAATGGTATCCTTTTTTTAGGATAAGGAGTTGTTGCATCCATAATAGCCTTGCATTCCACTACATCCAAACCCTCAGAATCAACCTCAAGAAGAGCAGCTTCAAGTGGATCTTCAATCATAAAGGTCTCAAATTCCTCTTGTGTGACAAGACCAATCATATCAAGAAGGAAACAGTCTTCATGCACATGAGGAGTCTTCATCAATTGATTCATATTAAAGGTAACTTGCTCATCGGCCACCCTCAAAGTCAACTCACCTTTCTCCACATCTATCAAAGTTCTAGCCGTAGCTAAAAATGGCCTTCCTACCAACAAAGGTAGTTCTCTATCCGGATCAAAGTCAAGTACAATAAAATCAGCCGAAAATATGAACTTATCAACCTTGACTAAGACATCTTCAATAATCCCTTTAGGATAAGACAAGCTTCTATCGGCCAATTGCAAAGTAACCGTGGTAGGTCTAGCATCACCTAATCCCAACTTGTTGAAAACAGACAAAGGTATAAGATTGACACTAGAACCAAGATCACATAGACCATTCCCTAATAATTTACCTCCAACATGACAAGGTACAGAGAAGTTCCCAGGATCCTTCAACTTAGGTGGAAGTTGCTTGATAACATCAGTGAAGCTTTTGGTGACAGCCACCGTCTCAAACTCATTAAACCTTCTTTTCTTTGAGATGACATCTTTCATGAACTTGGCATATTTAGGCATTTGTTCTAGGGCTTCCGCAAAGGGAATATTGATATGCAGCTGCTTGAACATCTCAATAAACTTCTTGAATTGCCCATCTTCTTGATGTTTCTTGAGCATTTGTAGAAAAGGGGGTGGTGGGACATATCGTGGAAGAGAAGTATTGGTCTTTCTCTTCTTTTCTTCCATATTTTCAGGAGCAATAAGCTTGCTTGACACCACATCATCTAGAGTCATTTCAGTTTGCTTCCTCTTCTTGTTGTCCTCTTCTTCAACCACAATCTCTTCAATAACCTCTTCATCAAGGATAAGATCTTCCGTAACATGATCCTTTGGCTTTGTTGTAGCCTTACCCATACTTGGAACATCGGGTAAAGTTTTGCCGCTTCGGAGAGTAAGATCCTTGCATTCTTCTTTACCTTCACGCTTAGGGTTGGGAATAGTATCACTTGGAAGACCATTTCTTGGTTGAGCACTCAAGTGGGAAGCAATTTGGCCCATTTGTATCTCAAGGTTCTTGAAGAGAAACTGTGCCAACTAGGCCTTCTTGGCCTTTGATAAGTTGCCTTAAGAGTTTATTTGTCTCTGAATCACCCTCTTGTAGCTTTTGTGGTTGCTCAAAATCCGGTGGACGCATTGGCTTACTAGAAGAAGCATAGTAATTAATTGGATTCTCACTAGGTCCATTCTTCCAAGAGAAGTTGGGATGATCCCTCATACCCTTGTTATAGGTATTAGAGTAAGCGTTGCCACGTGGATACCTTTGATTATTGTTCAAATAACTCACCGACTCCATAGTATGATAACATTCTTCATAGGAGTGGCCTTCTCCACATATTTCACAAGAAGGACTTGGTTCTTTATATGTTCTATAGCTAGAACGTGATTTTTCATATTGTTGCAAGGAACTAGAGGCAATGTCCTCATACAACTGTGATATATCACAAACTCTCATTTTGCCAATTCCACCATTAAAGGCATTGTTGAGCATATTGGAAGTAGGCACATCCAAGCCGGCTGTAAAGGCTTCAAGCAAAACATAGGTCTTCTATTCATGGTTGGGACAACTACGCCACAACTCCTTGAATCTCTCCCATGCTTCATGAAAAAGTTCACCGGGTTGTTGTTGAAAACCCAAGAGTTCAGCTCTTTGAACTACCCGTCTACCCCTTAGAATGAACCTTGCTTTGAACTTGGATGCCATTTCATCCCAAGTAGTGATGGAATTAGGAGGTAGAGCGGTAAGCCAAGCCCTTACCTTCTTGTCAAGTGATAGAGGGAAAAGTCACAATCTAAGCGCATCTGAAGTTACTCCTTGAAACTTGAAATTCTCACACACTTATACAAATCGTGTCAAATAGTCAGTGGGTTTTCATTCTGAGTTCCCAAAAATAAACCAATCATTTGGAGCATGATTGGCTTCAACTCAAAATTCCGAGCTTGAATAGCAGGAAATTGGATGCTAAATTGATAGGTGGAGTTTTCTTGCTCCATGTACTCATCCAAAGTGCGCTCCAAGTCATCATCATTAGGATTAGCCATATTGTAAAATGGATGAGGACGAGGTGGTGGTCTCGGTTGCTCTTGTATGGGCAAAGGTTCAGGTCCTTGGAGAGGTTGCACTTGAGGTGGAGTCTTCGGTTCAGTTTCAAAGTCTTCAGAAAAATATTCTTCAACAACACCGTCAAGAACGATCTCCAAATCAGTTTACATACGGAACAAGAGTACCTACAATTCAAAAATTCCCACAACGAGTATCAAACTTATCAACAAATAAGACTGAAACTAATAAAAATAAGAAAAAGAGCTATAGTTATAACTATACTTAAAAACAAAGCAAATTAAGAAAGTAAAGTAAGAAGAGGAAAAGGATTCAAGCGTAACCAAGCACATAATTACACTAATTAACTCAAAAGACTTTAGTCAATAGTCCCCAGCAACGGCGCCAAAAACTTATTCGCCGTTTAGCTTCCGCAAGCATACGGGTCACAAGTAATAAAGTGATGAGAAAGAGAGTATCGTTCCACAGGGACTATGATGAAAGCGAGCTAACCAATGTAACCATATGTTTAATTAGGTTGAATGGAGTCATTTAAGATTGATCAAGTTTAACTAAAAACATATGGATTGAGGTGAAAGAGAAATTAAAAGCTATCTTTAGACTAAAATTTATAAAAGCAAATGATTCTTTGAATTCAAGTATTGGATAAAGCTTAGGATTGTTTATCCCCCTTGTATTTCAAAAGCACTCAATAAATTCCCCTAATATATGCTACTTAATGAAAGATTATGCTAGTCAAAGATACTAATTTACCTATAAGTGCTCTCTCAAGTCTCCAAATAGGCTTTTAATTCAATTAATTCATTAATCTCTTAATGAACTAATTAAACCCTGAGTTCCATTACAAATCCTATTTGACTATGGGAGTTCCATTACAAATCCTTATTAACAAAGCTATCTATTCTATTCACAAATTTCAAACTCTCACACGATTTAACTCAAGTTCTACACCCAATCTAGCCCTCTCAAGCATTAATCAAGTGAACCCAACAATCTTATTGGTGGCCAATCAACAAGAAGCCTTAAGTAAAGAGTAAAATCAACATAATCTCCTCATTAATCACAAATATAAAAGGGAAAATGAGTACTTAATCCATACAAGGGTTCAAAACAACCCTAAAATGAGGTGTTTAGCTACACAAAGTCATGAAAAAGCTACAATTATGCAGAATAATTACAACCATTACAGAAACTTAACAAAGAAAGAGAAGAGGAATGAGAAAAACCAAGGATTTGAGCCCCAAATTGCTTCTAGACTCCAACCCAAGCTCTATACTCTTTAAGGGGGCAAAACCCTAGCACACCCAACTCCTAGGAACACTTGAAAACTGAAGAATGACCTAATTTCGGCCTATCCCTTACTTAAATACCCTCCACATACGTTTCAGTAAGTAAAACGCATGGTTGCATAGTCTGTCATATGCTTCGGCACATACGAGTATGCTGAAGCATATGACACAGTAAGTTCTGGTCCTCGTTGGCTTCAGCACAGGGTCGAGTGCTGAAGCATGTTACACAGTAAGTTCTGACCCCGAATGCTTCAGCACATATGCTTTTGGATGAAGCATATGACACAATGAGGGCAATTCTCCATTGGCTTCAGCACATGCATTGTTGGCTGAGGCCAACAACCAAACAGCTTCCCTCCTAGTTCATTGAGCTTTTCCTTGGTCTTTTAGAGCTTTTTGACTTGTCAGCTTTCACCTACGAGGAAGAGGACATCATGAGCTCTTTAATTTTAAGAGATAATCCTACTTATATGCATTTAACTCATGATTTGAACTTTTCTTTTGTTCTACCACATTTTCTTCTATATATGCACAATTTGTACTCAAAAACAAGTGAAAAGAGAACAAAATGTGCTAGAATGTTATCAATTTCTATGAGTTATCATATATATATATATATATATATAAATGCATGTATGTACATATATGTTGTTGGAGGGGCTGGATCTTTGAAGAGTAAAAGAAGAAGAGATAAGGAAGAAAGTAGAGCATAATGTCTTCAAGGCGTAGGCCATACTTTCCTTTAGGTTCAATTTGCCCTACCTATACCTATCTTATAGGGTGCAATTTGGATTGACGGGCAAATTTCTTATAGGATACAACAAAGACCCTTAAGTATGGATTGTGCTCCCAATACTCAAGCAAGACAACAATGGCTTTTACAAAATGATAATTTGACTTTATCTTTGTGTGCACTCAAGGACAAAGGTAATGAGTTTAATCCCTTGTTTTTGACAACATGAGATTTTCAAAGTGTAAACAGTTTGTGATCATTTTAAAATGATAGGGGATTGTTCAAATATTTTAAAATGAAGAGATGTGTGTTGAAAATTCATGTCCTTATAAATTAAGGAATTTATATGAAAGGTTGTGTAGGGAGTTATAACACTAAAGGTCACCAAGGTCATAGCCTTTTAGTCTCTTAAGACACCTATGAAAAGGTGTGATAACTGCTACTTGGTGGAAAGTTGTGTTGATTTCTAAGTAAACCCTGCATACTGTGAAGGTGTAATCCTTTATAGAAGAATTATTTTAAATAACCATTGGTTATTTAAGTTATGTTGGTTCATAAGGGTTCATAAATCTAACATGTTGTTATGACTTTTAATTAAAGAGGTGTTGTTTCAAGAGGAATCACTTCAAGGCATCACTTTATGGCTTATAAATATCATGCACCATCACTTCATTTGTGAAAGACAATACAATACAACATCAAGGTATCTCGAGGTTTTGAACATTTACCTAAGTAAGACATGGTTTCACCTATCCCAAATAATATGGTGGACTAAGCTTTGAACCAATTATCCTATATAAACAAGTGTACATGAAGTACGTATGGGATCTCAAGCCATTGTATGCCACTTTGAATGATGCATTTATTCTTGGCCCTGCGTCCATATCCTTTTCATGAAACTTTTCAGAGTCAAGCCCATGGACTCTTAAAAGCGGCCTCACTTCATTCTCCTATAGGAAGACTCCGTCAAGAGCGTCACCATAATAAATACTCTAGCAAATATATGTTTATAGGTCCTTTAAGAGCCAAATTAGAGCTCAACCTACTCCCTTTTAATCTTATAGCTACCAAGTACTTTTCCAACTTGGTATGTATTAAAAAATCAAGTACTTGCAATCACTCTAATAATGTACTTTCACTATTGAACTCAAAACTTGATATGATGGTCAAGTGTGAGTCGGGTTTCCATTATTGGTGATTAAAGTTTATAGGGCTTCAATCCCATCCCTTTTGATGTTTTTAACAAAAAATCCCTTATCAGAACTTTCGTTAAAGGATCTGCTAGATTTAATTCAGATTTTACATAACTAATGGAAATTACTCCATTCAAAACCAAACCTTTCACATAAATATGTCTTAGGCCAATATGTCACGACTTTCCATTATAAACTTAGTTATGAGTCCTTGCAAGAATAGATTGACTATTGTAATGAATAGTTGTTAGTGCTAACTTCATACTAGAGTCAAACAATGAAGAAACATGATAACAATCAAAATTATAAGCATGTCAACAATAACTCATAACTCATTTTCTATTATTAATATTATCATAGTCAAACATATAAATAGAATTTATAATTCTATCATTCCCTTTTTCCTTAAGGTCTTATGAAACTGTCTTTCCCCTACCGTATGTACCTTTTCATAATACTTTCTCATGAGCATTGGTGGCTTTTATATTATAGATCTTTTGCCATACTCCTCTTCTAAGAGAAAATAATCCCCCAGTTGCTCAAGAGAGACTTACTTTTAATTTTTAATTAAGACTCTTTTGAAGTATTTCCATGAAGGAGGAGGTTTATCTATAATTGATGAGACAATAATAAATTCATCCACATGCATGTTATTTGTTTGAATTTATTCAAACCATGTTTAAGTCATGCATAATTCTATAATTTATTTTCATCAATCATTCTAATTAAAATTAGAGCTCAACATGATAATTATCAACTCATCTAATTGACTATAGAATTTCTCATGACAATTATCAATTTACTAAAGGGTTAAGGAGCAAATTTACTAACGAAGTTTTGTCCAAGGAGCGTCTAGCATAAATATGTTTTAGAGGGGGTAAAAATACCAATGAACAATTAAAAGGGGGCATCCAAAATAAAAACTGTTAAATTCGTACTAACGTCATTAGGATTTTCTTCTCTTATAGTATGGATTTAACGGCTTTTGTGCCGAATGCCCCTTTTTAATTGTTCATTAGTATTTTTGTCCCTTCTAAAACATATTTGTGTCAGACGCTCCTCGGACAAAACTTCGTTAGTAAATTTGCTCCTTAACCCTTTACTAAATTGGAAATCTACCATGATTCTTATTACTTTCTAATCATGATTAAAATATTCCATGATTTCACAAGCTAATAAACCACATAATTTAAGCAAAATAATTGCATCATACCATATCATAAATAAACCTCATGAATATATAAATCATATTCAATAAAGAAAGGCAAATAGATACTTATATCTCTCATTTGTCATTGACAAAATGAATTTAAGGTTATTCTTTTACAAAGTTTTTGGATTGAACTGTCCATTTCCTTTAGCAAGCAAAGCCGGTGCCATCTTAGGAAGTCTCTTTCTTCATATCTTTCCTTTTTATTAGGTTCATGTTCTCAACATATTCATCCAAGCTGAGCATTTCATCTTCACTCAGACGCTTCCTCATAATTTGAACTATGCAACACTCTTGAAAAATTGCTCCTGAGACATTGAGGGGAAGGTCATTTGAGTTAACACCTTTGACAAAACTTAAGCATCAAGGGAATAATTCTCCACCAAAAGTCATCTAAAATCCTTCTTCAAATCCTTCCAACTTCACAAAGTTTGTCGTCAACTCATTTAAAATGCCATTTGTATTCACGAATTAAGCCTAAAGATTATTGGAGCGGTTGGATCTTTGAGGAGTAAAAGAAGAAGAGATGAAGAAGAAAATAGTGCACAATGTCTTCAAGGCATGGGCAACACTTTTCTTTTGGCTTAATTCGCCCCCACCTATACCTATCTTATAAGATACAATTTGGATTGACGAGCGAATTTCCTCCAGGATTCAACAAAGACCCTTGTGTATATTGCATTACCAATACTTAAGCAAGAAAATAATGCTTTTACAAAATGATAATTTAACTTTATCTTTATGTGCACTTAAGGACAAAGGCAATGAGTTTGATCTCTTGTTATTGTGTGATTTATGATATTGTATTGTGTTGTCTGTCACAAATGAAGTGATGGTGTAAGGTATTTATAGGTCATGAAGTGATGCTTTGAAGTGGTACCTTTTGAAGCAACACATCTTCAATTATCATAACAACATGTTAGATTCATAAACCCTCATGAACCAACATAACTTAAATACCAATGGTTGTTTAAAATAATTCTTCTATGGAGGGTCACACCTTTATAGTATGTAGGTTTTCTTAAAAGCCAACACAACCTTCCACCAAGTAGTAGATACCATCATAGGTGTCTTTAGAAGCTAAAAGGACATGACTTTAGGTGACCTACACAACCCTTCATATGCATTCCTTAATTTATTAGGATATGACTTTTCAACAAACACATCTCTTTATTTTAAAATATTTCAATATATGTGACATTTTAGAGTGAAGCACGTCACCGGGACAAATCATTGACTACTCTACTGTTATAGGTCCCACATTAAGAAATCTCATAAGTGGAGTAGGGCTTATAAGTTCAAGGGGCTTCTGTTAACTCTCAAAAATTGATAATATTCCAGCATATTTTCTTCTATTTTTAACTATTTTTTTTTATTCAAATTGAGTATAGAAAGAGTTAATAGAAGAAAATGTGCATATCAGAGTAACAAGCTAAAGTTGAAGTAGAACAATATATATGTGGGCTTTAATTCAAAAGAAAAGTTAGAACTTATGCATCTTCTCTTTTGTAGGAGGATAGAGACAAGTTTGGAAGCTTTTAAAGGATTAAAGATCAAGAGGATGAAACATGACAAGTCAAAAAAGCTAGCTCATGGGCCAAACGAAAGTTGTTGTGTTGTTGGCTTCAGCCAACAATACACGTGCTGAAGCCCATGGACTTTCTATGCTATATGCTTCAGCACTTGGCGTTGTGCTGAAGCCAACGAGGACCATAACTCACTGTGCCATATCCTTCAGCACACTGGTGTGTGCTGAAACACACGACAGAAAATGCATCCATGAGTTTTACTTGCTGAAACGCGTAAGGAGCGTATTTAACAAGGGATAGACCAAAATTAGATCATTCTTTAGTTTTCAAGTGTTCCTAGAAGATGGGTGTGCTAGGGTTTTGCCTTCTTGAAGAGTATTGAGCTTAAGCTGAAGTCTATAAGAGATTTTGGGCTCCAATCCTTGGTTTTTCTCATTCCTCTTCTCTTTCTTTGCTTAGTTTTTGATATGGCTGTAATTATTTTGCATAGTTGTAGCTCTTTCATGACTATGTGTAGCTAGGCACCTCATTTTAGGGTTGTTTTGAACCCTTGTATGGATTAAATACTCATTTTCCCTTTATATTTGTGATTAATGAAGAGATTATGCTGATTTTACTCTTTACTTAAAGCTTCTTGTTCATTGGCCACCAATAAGATTGTTGGGTTTACTTGATTAATGCTTGAGAGGGCTAGATTGAGTGTAGAACTTGAGTTAAATCGTGTGAGAGCTTGAAATTTGTTAATTGAATGGATAGCTTTGTTAATGAGGTAGAGATGCACTCATTGACCTCACATAGCCAAATAGGATTTGTAATGAAATTAGGGTTTAATTAGTTAATTACAAGATTAATTAATTAATTAAACTATGCACCTATTTAGAGACTTGAGAGAGCACTTATAGGTAAATTAGTATCCTTGGCTAGTATAATCTTTCATTAAGTAGCACATATTGGGGGGATTTAGTGAGTGTTTTTGAAATACAATGGAGATAAATAATCCTAAGCTTTATTTAATACTTGAATTTAAAGAATCATTTGCTTTTATAAATTTTAGT